>CM069132.1:97388380-97393380 GCA_035221665.1 Okamejei kenojei
CCGGCATTTTTTCTGAATGAAACCAATAACATAAACACAAAATGGCAACAAAGTGGTACATAATAATGACAGTTCAAAGTTGTAGATTTGCACTCCAAAGCTACAATTAATGTTGGTAAGGAATGGAGATGTTTTATGGTGTGCTAGCTGATGTCATTGAAGGAGTACAGCATGGAAATATAGCAAGTGGCCAGACCATTTCCAGAGAGTATTATACATCCAGAATTGATTGCGGATTGATCTAACTTGTGGTTAATTTTAGTTTAGTACAAGATTGTAACGGTTTAAAACAAGCAGTAATGGATTTTCCAATTTTCTAGTCTCTATTTACATCCTTACTATACAAAGAAAATTGATTACACATCATTGACACAAAAAATGGGTGTTAAGTAATATCATGTCCCTGCAGTAATAAACAATTTGTGCTGTTGCAGAATCCTTTTAGTCAAATATAAGCCTGAAGAACACTAAACTGTCCCATTGGTTAATTTATTTGCACTGCACATCTAATTCCATTACTTTCAAAGACATAGAAACAGATAAGAGCGCAAACACAGGAACTGGCCCATTCACCCACATGTCTGTATCAAAAGTAATGCCGATTTAAATAATCATCATCTCATCTGCCAGCACAGTATCAATATCCAGCCCCCCCCCCCCCCCCCCCAATTCCCACACATGAATCCTTTGGCCTTCCTAAACCCTCCTCATTCCCACTTGATTGGTATTGATTGCATTCAGGCCCATTCGTTGTTTTTGATTGCAGTGTTTGCTGTCCCATTATTATTCACTAAAATAAAAACAATTGTGGTGGAAATTTCAATTTTCTGCATGCTAATGAAGATAAATGTAAGGCAAATTTCAAGATTTAAGCACAAACATAAGAATTTACTAACAGTATCCTGGAAGGGAAAAATTTGACAGACAGGATAATTGAATTATTTTAAAAACAAACAAATTACTGTTCATATATTATAGATAATAGACAACAGACAATAGGTGCAGGATTAGGGGCATATGGGCCCTTCAAGCCATAATGTGATCATTTGCTGTCATTCACAATCAGTACCCCGTTCCTTCCTCTCCCCAGATCCCCTGACTCCGCTATCTTCAAGAGTTCTATCTAGGCACTCTCTTGAAAGTTTCCAGAGAAACGTCCTCACCACCGCCCTGTGAGGCAGAACTTTCCACAGAACTCACAACGCTCTGGTGTGAAAAAGTGTTTTTCCATCGATACTCTAACGTTCTGAACGGCTTAAGGACCTTTTATCTAAACTGTGGCCCTGGTTCTGGAATCCCCCAACAGCGGGAAACATGTTTCACTTGCCTCTAGGTGTCCAAACCCTAATAATCTAATATGTTTCAATGAGAACTCTCCTCTTCTCATTTCCTTCTAAATTCCAGACTATACAGCCCAGCTGCTCCAATCTCTCAGCATTTTGAAACGTCCCCACTATCCCGGGAATTAGTAACTTTTGAAGAAGTACGGGCTGCACTGCCCGCAATACAATTTATATCCCTTCCTCAAATTGTGGAGGACGGAATACTGCACACAATACTCCAGGTGTGGTGTCACTAGGGCTCTGTACAACTGCAGAAGGACCATCTTTCTCCTATACTACTCAACTCCTTTTTGTTTTATCAGGCCAACAAGCCGATTCCTTTCTCACGTCCTTTCCTGCCCTGCTGTACCTGCATGCTTTACTTCATCTGACAGATGAACAAGGGCCCCCCAGATCCCATTTGTGCTTCCCCTTTATCCCAATCTTAGACAACCATTTTTAGATAAAATAATCTCCCGATCGCATACTTTGCTACCAAAGTGATAACCTCACAATGATCACGTTAAAACTGCATCTGCCATGCATCTGCACACGTCCACCACTCAGATCCTGTCCAAAGTCACGACCAGCATTCGACATAGCGCATTCTCCTCACAGTTCACACACTGCCAGGACGACAGCTTGTGTGTCAGTCTGCATATGGGTGTGCAACAATGTTTTTCTTGTAAGTGCCCGGTACATACTAGAGAGATCATGTAAGTAATATATTGTAAATAGCTGCAGTCCCATCACCGCACGGGAGCCCGTGTGGCAGTACTCCACTAGTCAGCTGCGCGTGCGCATGTCTGAAAGGGATGGCCATTAAACCCGCATACTCTTTTGTTTCCCCATCCTGGCCAGATCCAGATTTGTCTATCGGGCAGTGTCAGCGGAGGGCGTCTACGGCACCCAATACCATATTGTGACCACTAATCTCCTATGGTGCGGTCCTTATCAAATGCCTTTCTAAAATTCCAGGTAGGTTGAGGAGGCTCTCGCCCTAGTCGCAATGGGTTTGATGGAGCTCTGAGTTACGAGAGGAGCAGGTCGCCCGACAAAGAAAGTTCCCTGGAAAGATGTAGGGGGGGGGATCAACGCATGTTTTTCCCTTCGAAATCCATGCTGACCTGGACCGATCCTGGTTACTGCTGATCCAAATGGTATGAGGGGTCGGACTCAGTTACAATCTTTTAATGCTGACTCCAGCAGTGGGTGCTATGGGTGGCTTCGGCCCAGCCGAACAGATTGTCAGCTAACGGGACTTGGTCTTTAATTCCCTGTTTTCCCCCCCCCCCTCGGTACTTGCGTATCACCACATTTTCTTAAAAAGTGGGATAACAATTAGTAATCCTCCAAATCCAGGAGCTGGAAAGCGTGGGCGTACCTGAATCTATAGACATTGGGAAAAAAATATCACAAAGCGATTTCTTTCGCCGCGACCCACTTCCTTTCGTAACACGCTGGGATGCAGACAGAGCCCTGGGATTTTATCAGCCTTCAGTCCCACAGTCTACAACAACACCATTTCCTGCCAATGTGGATTTCGCTTCAGTTCCTCCGTTCTCACCGCGCGCGAAGATCCTCTGGCCATCTAGTAACTTCAGAAGGTTGTTTGTCGTCCTCATGAGTGAAGGAAACAGATCGCAAAGTAACTTTCAGCTCACATCTGCCATTTCCTTGTTCCCCCAAATAAAATTCACCTTTTCAGTCTTAAGGCTCCAACTTTTGGAGGCGGTTAACAATTTGTTTGTTTGATTCCCGTCTGTCACACATACCATAAAGAAGCTTTGCGGAAGGGATGTTCTTGATTTCAAAAGCAGCAGAAAATCTGGAGATTTTTGTTGTGCTTTATTACTACAACAACATCAAACAATGTCTTAATTATATGGTAATCTTTTAATAATATTAAAATTGTAGTGGCACCAAAACGTGGTGAATAAACATTGCTTTATTCATACATAATAGTTTTGAGAATTGGCAGGTAACAACGTGGGTGGTAGGTATCGTCTAGGTCCGAGATGATTGTCATTGCTGCAGCTGAGGACGGGGGTTGTTGTCTTGAGCTCAGCTACCCTTTAGACAACTCCTGATCTCGCAGTGAATCAGCTTAAGTAACTGGACACAGCGCCGGGCCTTAAGCCACCATGACGGTCACGGTGACAATCCTCTCGGGTAGAGCGGTCACTAGAACGAGGGTTCTACTGTAAGGAGCGTTCTAGACCATCAGGTGATGGACCAAACAGGAAACCCCCCCCCCCCCCGGCACCCACAGAACCGACGCGCAGGAACAAATGAAGCAGGCCAACGAAAGGTGGCAGGCAAAGGCTCGGAGACATGGCGACAGGTGAAAAAAGGATAGAATGCGCTAACCTTGTATTACTAGAAGGTGTGGGGATAGCAAGCGGATGTCAAAGAGAAGGCGTCACTGCTGCCGTGCAGAGGCAACCGGACCGGCCGATGGGTCCGGGGAGATGACATGGCCCCCAATGGCACAGTCCGAAAACGTTCCAGGCCAAGTGGTCCATCCTGGCTGTATGACAAGGGTGCGGGAGACAACGGCTCGCCGCCGGATGGGGGGCGAAGACACTAGTCACTGTCCACTCGAGACCAGAGGGGATCGGTAGTCCCGAGAAAATAGTAAACGGCAACCCAGGCAATGGCTGGGGAGATGTCAGCAACTAAGGCGAGATACTGAGAGCGGAAGCAAGAATAGACCCCGCTCCTGCAAGAAATCCAATGGATTGACATGTGCACTCTATGGGAGCGTAAACTTCCGCCATTTCAGTAAAAACCCCGAACACGATATCAGTTATGCCTCTCGCAGTGAAATCGCAGCGTGGCGGGGAACAGTTGGTGTGTTTTTAAATGTTTTAAAAAAAATGTCTTTTTAAATTTTCTTTTTAAATGGCTCAGTGTCCAGTAGTTTTGAATGATTTTTGTGTTAAACTTGCAATCTGTGAGCGAATCATCAAATCCCATAGGGGGTTGCGGTGCAAACTGCATGTTATGCACCAATGAATGCAAGTTAATATAATATATATGTATACATACATATATATAAACTATATATATATATATTTATATATATATTATGGGGTATATATATTATATATACATATATATAGATATAAATATATATATATATATATATATATATATATATGGCGGTTTTGCACTCCTAGACTGTGAACAGCATCCCTCTCCCAACAGAACTGCCCCCTCCATCGCTGCCTTTAAAGGGAGAAAAAAAGAAGTCCGAGACTAAAACTCATATCTCTAACTTCCCAAGCCATTCTTGACGTCCCTCTGAGCGAGGTGGCGCTATATTATGTAGTAATGTTACATATTTAATCTATGAACGCACTGCTGTATAACGTTAGTACCTCCACCAATGTAAAGCATCTTGGCCAACGAGAGTTTTTTTTTAAAAAAATGTGCTAATATACAAAAAAGTGACTTGGACTGACTTGACTTGATATATTAAGCAACTATTGTGAATAAAATATCAATGAACACAAAGGCTGGTGGACAGGATCAAAGGGTTTGGTTAAGTCCAGGGGTTGGCCAACCTTTTTGCACAAAGGGGGCCAGTACCCTCCGGGACTAGCTGCATCACCCCAGGTCACTTGTTGAGCCCGCTGGGTACAGCTGCAGTTTTCCGTGACTGTCCTGTCCCGG
>CM069132.1:97398380-97445219 GCA_035221665.1 Okamejei kenojei
GGCACAATTGTAATGGATTCAAGAATAGAGAGATATTCATTGAGGATCTTGTCCATCTTCTGCGATGCCACATACAGATGATCACTTTGGTTTCTAAGGGGTGCTATTCTCTCCTGAGTTACCCTGTCCTTAATATACATAATATCGCTTTGGATTCTCTTTGATTTTATGTGCCAAAGCTACCTCATGTCCCCTTTTTGCCATCTGATTTCCTTCTTATGTCTCCTCAGACCCAAGCGATACATTTGATTCCAACTGCCTTGACTTGACCCATGTCTCCTTCTTTGTCCTCACTAGAGGCTCAATGTATCTAATTACACCTTGCTCTTCACTCAAATTTGGATACAGAATGATCTTTATGACAGGAAGCAGAGGCTAGTGGTAGAGGTTGTTTACAGTGGGATCTTGATCAACTGGGCAAGTGGGCCAAAGAATTCTCATGGAATTTATTTTTTCTAAATGTATGAGTTGCATTTTGGGATGACAAACAGGATAGGACCTTCACAGTGAACTGTAGGGGCTTATTGGAGAGCGAAGGGGTCGAGGAGTACAAGCACATAGTTTCCTGAAAGTGCTGGGGGCACAGGTAGATCAGGTGGTGAGGAAGGCTTTTGGCATGTTGGTCTTTATCAGTGAGGGCTATGAGTATAAAGTTGAAGTGATATGCTACAGTTGTATAAGACTTTAAACAGCCGCATTTTGAGTAGTGTTCAGTTTTGCCCACCTTGCTATAGGAAATATGCCATTAAGCAAGAGAGTGTGCAAAGAAGATTTATGCAGATGTTGGCTGGACTCAAGGGATTGGGGCTATAGGGGGTGGTGGGACAGACTTTATTCCTTGGAGGCCAGGGCCAGTCTCTAAAAAACCACCATGCGCAGACTGGTCAGTCAGCGCCACGCAGATTAGTCTCCGCTCCTGTCACTCAACCAGGGCGGCGGCGCCCCTTCCTGCACCGCTCCCTCTCCCTCTCCCGCCTCACTCACAAACTCTTCTCTCCCCTCCTCCCCCCCTCACAGTAACTTGTCTACCGTCTCTACCCGGGGGGGGGGGGGGGGGAGGTCAGTAGAGGAACTGGTCCCGTTTCTCTCTCTCTCCCTCACTCTCCCCTCTCCCCCGCCCGCCCTCTGCGGCAATGGCGGTCCCGTCTACCCGTCCCCCCGGATGAATGTGTGCGACCGTCCGTCTCCTCTGCCACCACTACGTTAACTCACCCTCACTGCCCTCTAGGAGGAGATCTTCCCCACCACCTCGTCGAAACTCGTGGTGCCTGTGGATAGGAGATTCTGTGGCAGAAGGCGAGACTCGAGGATGGCCTGTTGGCTCCCTGGTGCCAGGGTTAATGATATCACAAACCGAATTCAGAACATCCTTGAGAGGGAAGGTGAACAGCCAGCAGTAGTTGTGCAGGTAGGCAGAAACGACATTGGGAAGAAGAGGAAGGAGGTTCTGCAACGCAAGTTTAGGAAGGAAACTGAAAAGCAGGACTTCTAGGGTGGTTATATCTGGTTTGCTTCCAGTACCTCGTGCTAGTGAGGGCAGGAACAGGGAGATAGGGGATCTGAATGTGTGGCTGGGGGGCTGGTGCAGGGAGCATGGATTTAGCTTTATAGACCACTGAAGTCTCTTCTGGGTTAGGGGTGACCTGCAAAAAGGGATGGGTTACACCTTAACTGGAGGGGGACCAACGTTCTAGCAGGCAGGTTTGCTAGGGCTACACGTGTGGGTTTAAACTATATAGTGGGGGGGATGAATTGACAAATAGGGAGTATAAAGATGGAGTTAAAGGGGAAGTGAGTACAGGAAAAGTTACAAAAGACTCCCAAATCTACAGGCCCCCAAACAGTAGCCTGGATATAGGGTGCAAGTGGAATCAAGAGTTAAAATTGGCATGTCGTAAAGGTAATGCTACGGTTGTTATGGGAGATTTCAACATGTAGGTAGAGTGGGAAAATCAAGTGCCCCCAATACCATGAGCCCTCATTTTGCCCACTAATCTCCTATGGGGGACCTTATCAAATGCTTTCTGAATGTCCAGGTACACTACATTCACTGGCTCTCCCTTTTCTATTTTCCTAGAAACATCCTCAAAAAATTCCAGAAGGTTAGTCAAGCATGATTTCCCCTTCGTAAATCCATGCCGACTCGGACTGATCCTGTTATTGCTATCCAAACGTGCCGCTATTTTATCTTTTATAATTGACACCAACATCTTCCCCACCACCGATGTCAGGCTAACTGGTCTATAATTCCCTGTTTTCTCTTTCCCCGCCTTTCTTAAAAAGTGGGATAACATTAGCTACCCTCCAATCCACAGGAACTGATCCTGAATCTATAGAACATTGGAAAACGATCACCAATGCGTCCACAATTTCTAGAACCACTTCCTTAAGTAGCCTGGGATGCAGACCATCAGGCCCTGGGGATTTATCAGCCTTCAGTCCCATCAGTCTACACTACACCATTTCCTGCCTAATGTGGATTTCCTTCAGTTCCTCTGTCACCCCTGATCCTCTGGCTAGTACATCAGGACAAATGTTTGTTTTGCCATTTCCTTGTTCCCCATAAATAAATTCACCTTTTTCAGTCTTCAAGGGTCCAACTTTGGACTTAACTAATTTTTTCCCCTCTTCATCATCATCGGCGGTCACTCGAAATGAGTGTGACTGTCCACTCCTCTCCATAGGGTCGTCTACTTGTGGGTCGGCAGATGTCTGTAGAGGCCGATCTCGGTGCAACGCGGGCAGTGGAGACTGGCGGTTATGTTAGCTTCAAAATGCTGATGTTGGTGCGTTTGTCCTCCCAGCTGATCCTCAGAATCTTTCGTAAGGATCTTTGATGGTATTGTTCCAGGGCTCCATACAACGGCTCTGTAGACCAGCAGTTTTGATTGAACCTTTAGGTCTTCAAAGACTCTTTTCCTGAGTCTGGCAAAGGCTCCGCTGACACAACTCAGGCGATGGTCGACCTCAGAGTCAATGTCAGCTTTTGAGGAAAGAATGGTGCCAAGGTAGGGTAAGTGGTCAACGTTTTCAAGAGTGGTGTCGTCCACTTTTACAGTGGGCTGGGAAGACGGCTGGTTGGGTGGAGGTTAATGTACAAACTTAAAGCATACGGTATTAGGGGTTCAGTATTGATGTGGATAGAGAACTGGCTGGCAAACAGGAAGCAAAGAGTAGGAGTAAACGGGTCCTTTTCACAATGGCAGGCAGTAACTAGTGGGGTACCGCAGGGCTCAGTGCTGGGACCCCAGCTATTTACAATATATATTAATGATCTGGATGAGGGAATTGAAGGCAATATCTCCAAGTTTGCGGGATGACACTAAGCTGGGGGGCAGTGTTCGCTGTGAGGAGGATGCTAGGAGACTGCAAGGTGACTTGGATAGGCTGGGTGAGTGGGCAAATGTTTGGCAGATGCAGTATAATGTGGATAAATGTGAGGTTATCCACTTTGGTGGCAAAAACAGGAAAGCAGGACTATATTTAAATGGTGGCCGATTAGGAAAAGGGGAGATGCAGCGAGACCTGGGTGTCATGGTACACCAGTCATTGAAAGTAGGCATGCAGGTGCAGCAGGCAGTGAAAAAAAGCGAATGGTATGTTAGCTTTCATAGCAAAAGGATTTGAGTACAGGAGCAGGGAGGTTCTACTTCAGTTGTACAGGGTCTTGGTGAGACCACACCTGGAGTATTGCGTACAGTTTTGGTCTCCAAATCTGAGGAAGGACATTATTGCCATAGAGGGAGTGCAGAGAAGGTTCACCAGACTGATTCCTGGGATGTCAGGACTGTCTTATGAAGAAAGACTGGATAGACTCGGTTTTATACTCTCTGGAATTTAGGAGATTGAGAGGGGATCTTATAGAAACTTACAAAATTCCTAAGGGTTGGACAGGCTAGATGCAGGAAGATTGTTCCCGATGATGGGGAAGTCCAGGACAAGGGGTCACAGCTTAAGGATAAGGGGGGAAATCCTTTAAGACCGAGATGAGAAAGACTTTTTTCACACAGAGAGTGGTGAGTCTCTGGAACTCTCTGCCACAGAGGGTAGTTGAGGCCAGTTCATTGGCTATATTTAAGAGTGAGTTGGATGTGGCCCTTGTGGCTAGGGGGATCAGAGGGTATGGAGAGAAGGCAGGTACGGGATACTGAGTTGGATGATCAGCCATGATCATATTGAATGGCGGTGCAGGCTCGAAGGGCTGAATGGCCTACTCCTGCACCTAATTTCTATGTTTCTATGACCTGGGCCTTGATATTTAAGGCTATGCCCATGGCTCTGCGTGCCTTGGCAAAGGCATTCAGGATGCCCTGGAGGTCTTCTGCAGAGTGTGCTGCAATGGCTCAGTCGTCCGCGTACTGAAGCTTCATGATAGTGGTGTTACTGACTTTGCTCTTGGTCTTCAACCTTCACCGTCAGTTCTGTAGAGGATTGGGAACCCCCTCTGGCAGCTCTCCACCAATGAGGTGAAGTATGGCAGCAATGAAGACGACAAACAGGGTGGGTGCCATGATGCATCCCTGTTTGACCCCTGTTTCCACAGTGAAGGGCTCAGACTCAGAGCCATAGTTGCTGAACACTGTGACTGACATGACATCATGTAGAAGCCTCAATATTCTGATGTACTTGTCTTGACAACCGTATCTTGACAGTATGCTCCAAAGAGCCTGGCGGTCGACTGAGTCAAAAGCCTTTGTCAGGTCTATGAAGGCCATTCCTTCATTCATGGCATTTTTCTTGGAGTCGGCGTGCTGTGAATATCATGTCTGCCGTACCTCTGGATGGGCAGAAGCCACACTGTGACTCTGGGAGTGTAAATAGCTTGTTCTGAACTTCCCCCCAGACTAGTTTCAGTCAAAAATCACTGAGTCAATCACTTGTGCATCAAACTTTATTTTGACAAAACACAATTACAGTTCAACTACTATACCTAACCACCGCAGGTTCGATCCTTCAATGTAAAATTCTGTATTTGGAAATTTGATTCTGCAAATCTAGACTCGTTCTTGAACTCCTAGTTTTAGTGCGTATCTCTCCTCATATGCAGGCTCTCGAATCAAACTAAAATTGCCCAATTAAATTCTCAAATGGACTAGAGTATTCCCAGCCAATCTATACTCTGACCACCGAGCCCAATATCTTTATGAGGTTCCTCATCCGTCACTTCATGGAGGGACTCAGACACCTTCACGCAGACACCCCTCTCTGCTGGCAACCGAGGGTTCACCACGTAGCCTCTTCGAGCTGGCAGTCGTCGATGCCGATTTTCAGAGCGCACCTTTCCAATCTGCGCTCCCGGCAAAGATAGATCAATACGTAGGCCAGACCTGTGTTTCAATACCCCACCAATTAGATACCAAATCTAGACCTTGGGCTACCCCTCGCCAAATGAAGCGCGCCAGGCTCTTGTTAAAGCAGCTGAAGTCTGCCAACTACGACCACGTTTTGGGCCATTCCTTGCCCTGTTTTATGGGCCCCTATCCCAAAGGAGTGCTAACCACCCCCCGTGCTTGCTAGACTCTATTCTAATGATGTTGATTAGACCCTTTCCCAAGCCCGCGACGATTAACGAAGTGCCGAAATTCAATGCGAAAACCACACAATGGGCCCAATTTCTGCACTCGCGATTGAAACAGCTCAACACCCTTGATCGCAAACTTGTGTTTGGGGGTCTGTTGAGATTCCGGAGGAGCCCCAATGTAAATAATTCGTTCTAAGCTTCCCCCCAGTTTAGTTTCAGTCAAAAATCACTGAGTCAAGCACTTGTGCATCTAAACTTTATTTTGACAAAACACAATTACAGTTCATCTACTATACCTAACCACCGCGGGTTCGATCCTCATATCGGCCTGATCAAGCCCTCTTGGCCTCGCTCAAACAGAGACACTTCAGAAGGTCACTCTCCCAGAAGATCGACACAGGACCTTGTGGCTGCAGACTTTTCTAGGTCCTCGGACCTCGAGGGGCCGAACCACATGGGGTGGTCCCTTTACAATCCAATTACAGATATCAATTAACCCCATACATGACAGACATTTCGCTAACCCAATAATACAGTGGCTAATACATTGTATTCAAACAGTGTTTCTCAGAGGAAACAAACATCGCAACATTTGCCCTGATATGCAAGAAAACCAGACAAGGCTCAATACTTAATCCAATCAACATTCAGCAAAGTAAAGCTTTGCAACATTATATACAATTAGTTACAAAGTGTATGTCTGGTTTGCATTCATCCAATCCATTCTACACATTTTGCACCTAATTGTCAGGGTCTGCTGATGTTCCCATTCTCTTCCTGCAGCTCTGATCTAGGTTCTAGACAAACTGGCACCACTCTGCAGCTTGTCCCATTTCTACAGAAAGTACTTCTAAATTAACCAAATGGCCAAGCGGCCCTGAAGCCTTTACTCAATTTTAGGGTCCTCGCCTTCCCAATTTGACCAGGATTAACAGGAGTACTTCCGTAGACAGTGGTAGAATTCGGTTTGCAAGGACACAAACAAGGACTTTGCCTGTTGTTGACAGTAGCAAGATGCCCCTAAAGTTTCCACATTCAGCCTTGTTCCCCTTCTTAAAATTGGTCACCATTAGAGCATCCCTGAGTTCTGACGGAAGTTCTTCATTTTCCCAGACCTTGAGGAGTAGGGCGTGGATGAGGTACAGGAGCTCTGATCCACCTTCCTGTAAGATCTCAGCTGGGATCCCATCTGGACCGGTAGCCTTGTTCTTAAGGCTCTTGATGGCATCTTGAACCTCTGTCACAGTGGGAGGTTCTTCCATGTCTTCTCTGATGGGACTCTGGGGGATGTGGTGGGCAATGTCTGTTTCAGTTGTGCTGTCACGGTTGAGGAGTTCCTGGAAGTGCTCTTTCCATCGGGTGTTAATGAACTCATTGACCTTCAGCAGTTCTTGTCCGTCTATTGAGCACAGGGGGGGTCAAGCCGCGGTAGCTTGGGCCATAGACAGCCTTAATAGCGCTGAGGAAGCCTCTGGTGTCTCCCAAGTCTCCCAAGTCTGGATTTCCAAAGCCTTATCTGTCCACCAAGAGTTCTTAAGCTCCCTCACCCAGCTCTGGAAGTCTGCCTTGGCTCTGGAGTGAGCCGCTCTTTTGGCCTTGCAGGTCACATCATTTTGCCAGGCACGAAAGGCTTTCCTTTTCTTGGAGATGAGCTGTTCTATCTCTGCGTCGTTCTCATCAAACCAGTCCTGATGTTTTCTGGACTTGCACCCAAGGATGTTTTTACAGGTATCAAGGATGATGGATTTGAGCCAGCTCCAGTGCCCTTCAATGTCATCAGGATATTGTAGAATTACAAAAGATTCTCGAATTAATGGGAAGGAAAGCTCGAGAATGGACAACAGAGTAAGGTTAGGGCCAATTGCGAGCAGTGCGAGGGGGGAAGTGAATGCGGAGGCCAAATGCACGAAGTCTAAATAATAAAGTGAACGAGCTCGAAGCTCAGTTAGAAACTGGCAAGTATGATGTTGTGGGAATTTCTGAGACATGGCTGCAAGAGGGCCATGGCTGGGAACTGAATATTCAAGGGTATAACTCCTATCGAAAAGACAGACAGGTGGGCAGAGGGCATGGTGTGGCTCTGTTGGTGAGGAATGAAATACAGTCCCTTGCAAGAGGTGACATTGAAACAGGATTTGTGGAGTCAATATGGATAGAACTAAGGAATTGTACGGTAAAAAGACCCTTACAAAATGTGACTAATCTACAGGCCCCCAAACAGTAGCCTGGACATAGGGCGCAAGTTGAATCAGGAGTTAAAATTGGCATGTAGTAAAAGTAATGCTGTGGTTGTTATGGGAGAGATAGATTTCTTAATTTAAAAGTAAATTTTACTTGTCTCCAAATTCGTAAAGTGCTATGAATAATCGGATTTTTCTCGTATATTGTGTTCTTCAACTTTATTGGGGAGAGAAGGATCGCGCCTATATTAAAAGGCGAACAATCCTCTCTCTCCATTACTAACCAATCTACCTGTTGACATGCATTATCCAGCCAGTAAATTACATTTTCAATATTCGCTGCCCAATGATTATATAAGAAATTGGGGAGCGCCAATCCACCAATTTCTTTGGGTTTACATAGATGTCGTTTATGAATTCTGTGTGATTTATAATCCCAAATAAAATTTGTAATCTGGGAAACAAGTTTTTTGTTTTTTTTAATTTTAAGTTGAATCAGGAGTTAAAATTGGCATGTAGTAAAAGTAATGCTGTGGTTGTTATGGGAGATTTCAACATGCAGGTAGACTGGGAAAATCAGGTTGGTACTGGACCCCAAGAAAGGGACTTTGTAGAGTGCCTTCATGATGGATTCTTTGAACAGCTTGTATTGGAGCCTACCAGGGAGAAGGCAATTCTGGATTTTGTGTAATGTAATGAACCGGATTTGATAAAGGACCTCGAGGTTAATGAGCCATTAGGAGGCAGTGACCATAACATGGTATGGTTTAATCTACAATTGGAGAGGGAGAAGAGAAGATTGGAGGTGTCAGTGTTGCAGTTGAATAAAGGGGACTATGGGGCCACGAGGGAGGAGCTGGCCAAAGTTGACTGGAAAGATACACTAGCAGGGATGACAGTGGAACAAAAATGGCAGGTGTTTCTAGGAATAATACAGAAGGTGCAGGATCAGTTCATTCCTAGGAGGAAGAAAGATTCCAAGTGGAGAAAGGGACGACCATGGCTGACAAGGGACGTCAGGGCCAGTATAAAAATTAAACCGATGAAGTACAACGTAGCAAAGATGAGCGGGAAGCAAGAGGATTGGGTAATGTTTAAAGAACAACAGAAGATAACCAAAAGGGCAATACGGGGAGAAAAGATGAGGTACGAAGGTAAGCTAGCCAAGAATATAAAGCAGGATAGTAAAAGGTTCTTTAGGTATGTGAAGAGGAAAAAACTAGTTAAGACCAAAGTTGTCCCTTGAAGACCGAAAAAGGTGAATTTATTATGGGAAACAAGGAAATGGCAGATGAGTTGAACAGGTACTTTGAATCTGTCTTCACGAAGGAGGACACAAACAATCTTCCTGATATAATAGTGGCCAGAGGATCTGGGGTGACAGAGGAACTGAAGGAAATCCACATTAGGCAGGAAATGGTGTTGGATAGACTGGTGGGACTGAAGGCTGATAAATCCCCAGGGCCTGATGGTCTGCACCCCAGGGTACTTAAGGAAGTGGCTCTAGAAATCGTGGATGCATTGGTGATAATTTTCCAATGTTCTATAGACTCAGTTCCTGTGGATTGGAGGGTAGCTAATGTATTCCCACTTTTTAAGAAAGGCGGGAGAGAGAAAACGGGGAAGTATAGACCAGTTAGCCTGACATCAGTAGTGGGGAAGATGCTGGAGTCAATTATAAAAGATGAGATAGCCGCACATTTGGATAGCAGTAACAGGATCGGTCCGAGTCAGCATAGATTTACGAAGGGGAAATCATGCTTGACTAATCTTCTGGAATTTTTTGAAGATGTAACTAGGAAAATGGACAAGGGAGAGCCAGTGGATGTAGTGTACCTGCACTTTCAGAAAGCATTTGATAAGGTCCCACATAGGAGATTAGTGGGCAAAATTAGGGCACATGGTATTGGGGGTAGAGTGCTGACATGGATAGAGAAGTGGTTGGCAGACAAGAAACAAAGAGTAGGGATTAACGGGTCCCTTTCAGAATGGCAGGCAGTGACTAGTGGGGTACCGCAAGGCTCGGTGCTGGGACTGCAGCTATTTACAATATACATCAATGATTTGGATGAAGGGATTCAAAGTAACATTAGCAAATTTGCAGGTGACACAAAGCTGGGTGGTAGTGTGAACTGTGAGGAGGATGCTATGAGAATGCAGGGTGACTTGGACAGATTGGGGGAGTGGGCAGATGAAGTTTAATGCGGATAAATGTGAAGTTATCCACTTTGGTAGCAAAAACAGGAAGGCAGATTACTATCTAAATGGCGCCAAGTTTGGAAAAGAGGAAGTACAACGGGATCCCCAGATACAACGGGGTCCTTGTACATCAGTCTATGAAAGTAAGCATGCAGGTACAGCAGGTAGTGAAGTAAGCGAATGGCATGTTGGTATTTATAACAAGAGGAATCGAATATAGGAGCAAAGAGGTCCTTCTGCAGGTGTACAGAGCCCTAGTGAGACCACACCTGGAGTATTGTGTGCAGTTTTGGTCTCCAAATTTGAGGAAGGACATTATTGCTATTGAGGGAGTGCAGCGTAGGTTCACAAGGTTAATTCCAGGGATGGTGGGACTGTCAAATGCTGAGAGAATGGAGCGGCTGGGCTTGTTTACTCTGGAATTTAGAAGGATGAGAGGGGAGCTTATTGAAACATATAAGATTATTAAGCGTTTGAACACGCTAGAGGCAGGAAACATGTTCCTGATGTTGGGAAAGTCCAGAACCATGGGCCACAGTTTAAGAATTGCCCAACGTGATGAACCAGGAAATGCAGATGCTGCTTTTTAAGGGGGGGAGGGAGGGAGTGACTGGGGGTAGGGGTGGTTGAGGGAGGGAGAGGTAAGGGAAGGATGGGGGAGGGAGCAGGGAGGGAAAAGATGCTGGGGAGGTGGGGGATGGGGGAAGGGGAATGGGGGGGGAGGAGAGGGAGGGGGAGTGTGGGGGCAAAGGGAGGGGGAGGGGGAAGGGAAGAGGAAGGACGGGGACGGGGGGAAGGGTGGGGGAGGGCGAGTGGGGAAGGGAGGAAGAGACGGCGGAATGGGGGAGGGGAGGAAGGAGGAGGGTAAGTGGGAGCAGGGAAGGACAAGGGGGGGAGGGAGGGCAGGGGGGAAGGCTAGGTGTGGGAAGGCAAGGGGGATAGGGCTAGGGGAGGTGAGGGGAAGGGGGGGTCACAACAGGAACCCATCAGCCGCGCCTGCGCAGTCGTAGATTATGGGTAAGTGGTGGAATATTGCGTTGGGGGAATGGGTCCCAACGGGTCCCACAGTCTAGTGCTGTTTAAAATCATGAGGGGAATAGATAGAATCGAGACACAGTCTTTTCCCCAGGGTAAGTGAATCAAGAACCAGAGGACAAGACATAGGTTTAAGATGAGAAGGGAATTTTATAGGAACCTGAAGGGCAAGTTTTTAACAAAGAGAGTCGTGGGTATATAGATATATATCTGCCAGAGAAGTAGTGTGGCCGGTATAAGAACAACATTATAAAATAGATTTAGACAGGTACATGGATAATTGTGTGATTGTGCTCAGAAGATTTACCACAATGATTCCAGAGAAGGGAAACTTTACTCATGTGGCTAGACTAGAGAAACTGGGATTGTTTGCTTGGGAATAGTGCAGCTTGCAAAGGGATCTGATAGAACTATTTAAAATCTTGAAGGCTTTGGATTGTAAATGAAGAGAAACTTTTTATTTTGATGAGTCAAGAACCAAGGGACAGACAATAAAGGTGATTGGCAGAAGAACCTAAAAAGTGACATAAGGAATTTATTCTTAAATGCATAAAGAGCAAGTGCTTAGGATCTGGAATAAACTGCCAGAAATAACAGTGGAAGCAGTCAACTATAATGTTGGGGATTTGTTGAAGATTGGGATTCTTAAGATCAGTATTTATTTTATACTGATTTCTATTTAAGGGTTGGATAAGCTTATCTAAAAAAACAAGATAAACTAAAAATCAATTATGCAAAAAGAACAGATTGGAGTACCTCCAGTTTAGGGACTATATGAGAACATACAGGCAGAGAACATACTCTGCAGGTCCAGACAAACTCGATGAGTGTTTGAATAGACATGCAGAGAAGTTGATATCCTACATTTACAATGTCCTTTAAAACATCAACACCCCATCATCTGAGGTTTATAGGCGTGCATGGGAGGATGAGATGGGTCAAAAAATCTCCAACGATATCTGGGGCGAAAGCTTAGAATACATCTACTATTGCTCCTTAAATGCCAGACACTGCCTGATACAGTTCAAAGTGCTGCACAGGCTATACTACTCAAAAACCAAACTCAGCAAGATTTTCCCCAGTGTTTCCCCTCTTTGCATTAAATGTCACTCAAGAAGCCACCTTAACCCACAATTTTGTACTGTGTACAAAAATAGAATGTTTTTGGACGGAAGTACTCAGCGTCATCTCCAAAACACTGAAAATCCCATTAGAGCCAGACACAAAATTGATAATACTGGGAACATCAGAGGCATGTAGCAATCTAACTGTCTTTCAACAACGCTTTCTCAATTACGGCCTAATATCAGCAAAAAAAGTTATAGTTAAATTCTGGAAAAAGGCTGCAGTCCCTTCAGTGAAGATGTGGATTACAGAAATGATGGATACACTACATGTAGAGAGAAATAAGTTTGTCTTGAATGATAAACTGGAACAATTTTTAAAAATATGGTCTTCTTTTATTGAATTTCTTGAGCAACACAATGGTTGGACACAAATTTGAAACGGATCATAAGGCTGGGTGAGCGGGCGCATGGGTGGGTCGACGGATATATCGCCTTTCTTTTCTTCTTTCTTTCTTTTTTCTCTCTCTTCTCCTTCTCTTTTTAATTTAATGTTCTGTTCGGAAAATGTTAAAATTGAAGCTGTTCACAAAGTTGTAACATTGGCAAGTTTTTTGTACAATTGCTTCCAATAAAATAAATATTTTAAAACAAACTACAAGAAACTAAACTAAACTACACTAAACCACAATAAACTACACTAAACTAAAAAAAAAGAACAGGGAGAGGCATTTGTTAACGAAGAAACTGCAGATGCTGGAGAATCGAGGGTTACACAAAAAGCTGGAGAAACTCAGCGGGTGCAGCAGCATCTAAGGAGCGAAGGAGATAGGTGACGTTTCGGGTCGAGACCCTGCATTTGTTAGATTTGATTAGATAAATAAAATTAAAAAATACAATCCTGAAAACAGTAGGTAGATAAAAATGCTGGAGAAACTCAGCGGGTGAGGCAGCATCTATGGAGCGAAGGAATAGGTGATGTCAGTCTGAAGAAGGGTCTCAACCCGAAACGTTACCTATTCCTTCGCTCCATAGATGCTGCCTCACCCGTTGAGTTTCTCCCGCATTTTTATCTACCTTCGATTTTCCAGCATCTGCAGTTCCTTCTTAAACATCATGAAAACTGTAATGAGATAAAAGATAACCTACCTTATGTAGCTGAGTAAAGTCAGAAGTGGTCTTGCAAATCATTCCCCTGTAAATAGAGACATCGTGCAACCAGGACTGTGGAATGAGTTCACCCAACTTGTGCAATCAGATGCAGTAAGGTGGAAAGAAATCTAATGGCGAGTAAGCACTAACATAAACCTGTTAGACCAGATTGTCTGCTTCCACACTAGAAAATTCTACCTAAAATTTAAAAGGGATATTGATGGAAAAAATAATATACCAGTGAGAATGCCCAGCCCATCACTGGACTTCATGTATCAACAGAAAACTGACTAGGAAGCAACCACAAAAAGCAAGCCACCAGTAATTCCAAATTATTTTATCTATTTCTTCCACAAGAATTATTGCCTTGGAGTATGGCAAGAGAATACACACAATTAATTTGCATAAGTAAATGTGTTTTTATTTAAATTTACATTTGCTGACAAGTGTGCAACATTCTTCAACAAATAAATGCATAAAGTGCACCGAAGAGTGCAGGCAGAGTATGAAGTGGCATATTTTAAAAACTTAAACCCCTGTCTCACTGTGCGAGTTGGCCCACGAGTGACCCCGAGATTTCACTCGTGGGGATCACGTAGCGGGAACGTCGGAACTCGCACGAGCAACTTATCGACTCGTGGCGCTAACGGCAGGTACTCGGGAAACTTGTTAACTCGTGAAAAAAATCAAACATGTTTGATTTTTTCCACGAGTCAAATTAACTGTTCAAGTTAAAAATGGAAACATTTAAACTCGTTGTAATAACGTAGGGCCCGTGCGTTTATCTTAGTGTCTCGTGAGTCTACCGTGGGAACTTTAATAATCTGTTCTTTTGTTCGAGTAAAGACTGAACCAAAGATAGACACAAAATGCTGGAGTAACTCAGCGGACCAGGCAGCATCTCTGGAGAGAAGGAATGGAGTCGAGACCCTTCTTCAGACTTACCCGAAATGCCACCCATTCCTTCTCTCCAGAGATGCGGCCTGTCCTGCTGAGTTACTCCAGCATTTTGTGTCTATCTTCGGCCTTTCTGCGATGATCTGCCACTTGTCCTTTATTACTGAGGCGCCTGCCCGTGGCTTCGTATTCGTCACTCTGTCTCATGAGGACGCGGTTAAAGACCTGCCGAAGGGGCAAGTCTGGGGTGGTGGGTGGGATGTGTCCACGTGTGATGCTCCATCCACCCCCCCGGGGCCGAGAGTGTGGGATTGGGAAGGAACTGCAGATGCTGGTTTACACCGGAGATAGACACACACAATGTTGGAGTAACTCCGAGGGACAGGCAGCATCTCTGGAGAGATGGGATGGGTGAGATTTCGGGTCGAGACCTTACTTCAGACTTATAACACCATATAACCATATAACCATATAACAATTACAGCACGGAGACAGGCCCTCTCGGCCCTTCCAGTCCGTGCCGACCATTTGTTTTCCCCTAGTCCCATCTACCTGCACTCAGACCATACCCCTCCATTCCCTTCACGTCCATATACCTATCCACTTCTCCAGAGATCCCGCTGAGTTTGCTCCAGTAGTTGGTGTCTATCCCGGTGGTGGGGAGCCGGGCTTGGCCGACCCGCTGCCTCTACAAATATGTTGTTAGCTCTGTAGTGGTATTTTAACTCGCAGACATTGACAGACACACACAAGTAAACGTATGTGTATTTGTGGACACCACATGTATGTGTCCAACATGTATGAGGTGAGCTGGCTAATGTGTACATGATGCCCCCACTCCTGGCCAACGTCCCCGCCGCTTGCTGCCTGCCCGCCCGTCCCCACCTGTTCTCATACTACTGGTACTGACAGATCCGGGCAGGGCTGCTTATGCTAGGAATTTGGTAAAGAAATGCACATGGGCCAAATATGCAGCCAATCACAATTACCCATTTCTTCACTACAAAAGCTTCATCTCATATCCCCTCTCGTTTTCTACCATGAACTTTGAAAGCGAGATCTGGCCCCGATATCCAGCGTGAACAAGCGCACGGACGAACCGCAGAATGCCTCATATTTCATTATGACACTGGACCTGTTGAGCCCATCCAGTCTATTTGTGTGTATCAAGTCACTCCTGTTAGAAACACTGTGTCACATTTCAGGAGATGTTGTCAGCTCAAGAGTTAACGGGAGACGAACTTTGTCAGCTCAAGAGTAAACGGGAGACGAACTTGGAACATCGCAGTATACCATACCCGTGGGAACTCGGTTCAAACACTTGAACATCAACTTGGGATATCGTGCACAACCACGAGTCTCTGACTCGGGGTACCTCGTGGGTCAAGTCGCACAGTGAGACAGGGCCATTAACACATTTTCATGGAGTTAATCAGGTTACATTGTTACCATGGCACAGCACACATTAACATCTTGCGTGACCTTGTAGTAACTTGGCAATGCTTTGCAGACTTGGGTAATACAGGTATAGTTCTCCAGTAGTGCTAACTTGTTTCAATCCCGTTTTTAAAAAAAACATTTCATAACAAAGGCTGTATATAAAATAATTGTAAAATCACATCATCTGTGAGTTCCTTTCCAAGTCACACACCATTTTGGCCTGAAAATATATTTATGTTTCTTTTTCGCAGCTGGGTCAAAATGCCAGTTACCACTACCTAAACCCACTGCAGAAGTAACTTCATTACATGAACCTCAGTAGTTTAAGACTTTCTCATGATTACTTAAATGTGGCCATTTCAGCAACACTGAAACAAATAAAAGAGTGTGCTTTAAATGTGCTCATAAAATGCCAATTTTTTAATGAAACTTCGTGACCCAGCAGAGGCCCTGCCCACAAAGTTGGCCACAACCCCAAGAGAGTTGCAAGAATCTGCAAACTGAATGTGTTAGGAATAGTTAAATGCCACTTTCTTAAATGTGCAGACAATAGGTTTATTCTGAACAATCTCAAAATAATATGTAGTTTACAAAACTACCAGATGGCTCAGAAAGCATAAAGGGAAACATTTGCATTTTGTTTAATTGGGATGTTCCAAATTAGTTTACAGCAAATTACATATTGATTCACTGCAGAGACTGATTTGAACCAATTTACAATGACTGTTGAAAAGTGTGTTTACAAATATTAAGATTTATCTTAGTAAGAATTTGAATAGTATCTGCCAGAACCCTTTACTGTTCCTGACTACCCAGAAAGCAGAAGCTCTGCTCCAAGATATGAGTATGAACAATTACAGGTAGGCAAAATACTGTTTACAGAGTGGTGTATTCCCAAGGTATTCATTTGTATTTTCTATTTACTGATTACAGCCTTACAGCTTATGCATCATACAACATATTTTGCTCACTGTAATTTTCTGCATTATGTACTGTAGTGCGTGATGTATTGTGGGGAAAGCAGATGAATCTAGAGCCTGGATTGGAGCTTGAGACTATGATGTGGTGGGCATTGTGGAAATGCAATGAGACTTCCACTCTCCCACTAAAACATCTGTCACTTGGCCAGGCTTGTTTCCCAGTACAATCGTCAAGTATCCTCGAGTTGGACTATCAACATACTGTTTGAGGAAACTATTTTGGACAATTCGAACAAATTCTGCCCCATTTAAGTTTTTTGTATTGAGAATGACCCAATCAATATTGGGGAAATTAGAAGGGTCTCGACCCGAAACGTCGCCTATCTCCTTCGCTCCTTAGATGCTGCTGCACCCGCTGAGTTTCTCCAGCTTTTTGTGTACCCTTGGGGAAATTAAAGTTGCCTATTACGATAAAATTGTTGCTTTGCATCGTTCTGTAATCTGTCTACATATTTGATCCTCTATCTCCTGCTGGTTACTGGGGGGACTTAGTACAATCCCCTGCAGGAAGATTGTTCCCGATGTTGGGGAAGTCCAGGACAAGGGGTCACAGCTTAAGGATAAGGGGGAAATCCTTTAAGACCGAGATGAGAAAGACTTTTTTCACACAGAGAGTGGTGAGTCTCTGGAACTCTCTGCCACAGAGGGTAGTTGAGGCCAGTTCATTGGCTATATTTAAGAGTGAGTTGGATGTGGCCCTTGTGGCTAAGGGGATCAGAGGGTATGGAGAGAAGGCAGGTACGGGATACTGAGTTGGATGATCAGCCATGATCATATTGAATGGCGGTGCAGGCTCGAAGGGCTGAATGGCCTACTCCTGCACCTAATTTCTATGTTTCTATGTTAATCCCATTGGAGTAATAGCACCTTTCTTATTTTTCAACTCCACCCATATTGCCTCAGTGGATAACACTCTAATGTGTCCTCTCCGACTGCTGCAGTGACATTCCCTCTGATTTAAAAAGCAACTCCTTCACCTCTTTTACCTCCCTCTCAATCATGTACAAAAGATCAAAACTCAAACATTGAGCTGACAATCCTGTGCCTCTCATATCCAAGTCTCTGTAACAGTGACAACATCATAGTTCCAAGCACTGATCGAGGCTTTAAGTTCAAATGTTTTACACATGATACTCCTCAAATTCACATAGACTCTCTCTAACACCTCTCTTCCCTTTCCTGATCATTGTCTTTATCACAGGGGACATACTATCAACTGACGCCCACAGTTATCTGTACTACTTGCTTTCTCATTCAGATTAGAAGGTACATGGGGCGTGAATTCAAAGTAAATATCTCGCTCCTTCGCAGCCAGGGAGGGGGAGGGCAGAAGTAATGCAGAAAACACCGCAGTGGATGAGTCTGTGGTCTGGCAAAAGTGAAAGGGGAGAAAGATCAGGATGGATATTAGAATGCAAAAGGTGTACGAAGTGTAAGATTTTTGATGTTTGAAAGGAATCTAAGGAAGAAAAATCACCTATTCCAATTGTCCACGATTTGACTTTATTACATTGCAAATCCTTCACTTCAAGACAATTAGGCAGTTGATAAACATCAAACTTGCTAGTGTTTACCATCCAGGAGTTGTAATGGAGCGAGTAACACGTCACAGCTTCTTATACAGGAACTCCCATACCAAGCAGGTGTGTGAAACCACCAACTTGAAAATATAGTATCTGATAGCTGCCATCTTCATCACAAGAACTGCAGCTGTTCTTGAAGGCAGCTCATAACCAAGTTTTCAAAGACATTTAAGGCTGTGTAAAAAAAAAGTTATAAATAGACAATAGACAATAGGTGCAGGAGTAAGCAATTCGGCCCTTCCAGCCAGCACCGCCATTCAATGTGATCATGGCTGATCATCCCCCATCAGCACCTCGTTCCTGCCTTCTCCCCATATCCCCCGACTCCGCTATTTGTAAGAGCCCTATCTAGCTCTCTCTTGAAAGCATCCAGAGAACCCCCCTCCACCGCCCTCTGAGGCAGAGAATTCCACAGGCTCACCACTCTCTGTGAGAAAAAGTGTTTTCTCATCTCCGTTCTAAATGGCTTGCTCTTTATTCTTAAACTATGGCCCCTGTTTCTAGACCCACCCAACATCGGGAACATGTTTCCTGCCTCTAGCGTGTCCAAACCCTTAACAATCTTATATGTTTCAATGAGATCGTCTCTCATCCATCTAAACTCCAGAGTGTACAAGCCCAGCTGCTCCATTCTCTCAGCATATGACAGTCCCGCCATCCCGGGAATTAACCTTGTAAACCTACGCTGCACTCCCTCAATAGCAAGAATGGCCTTCCTCAAATTTGGAGACCAAAACTGCACACAATACTCCAGGTGTGGTCTCACTAGGACTCTGTACAACTGCAGAAGGACCTCTTTGCTCCTATATTCGATTCCTCTTGTTATAAAGGCCAACATGCCATTCGCTTTTTTCACTGCCTGCTGTACCTGCATGCTTACTTTCATAGACTGATGTACAAGGACCCCCAGATCCTGTTGTACTTCCCCTTTTCCCAACTTGACACCATTTAGATAGTAATCTGCCTCCCTGTTTTTGCTATCAAAGTGGATAAGCTCACATTTATCTGCATTAAACTTCATCTGCCATGCATCTGCCCACTCCCCCTACCTGTCCAAATCACCCTGCATTCTCATAGCATCCTCCTCACAGTTCACACTGCCACCCAGCTTTGTGTCATCTGCAAATTTGCTCATGTTATTTTGAATCCCTTCATCCAAATCATTGATGTATATTGTAAATAGTTGCGGTCCCAGCACCCAGCCTTGCGGTACCCCACTAGTCACTGCCTGCCATTCTGAAAGGGACCCATTAATCCCAATAACATGTGCCCTAATTTTGGCCTCTAATCTCCTATGTGGGACCTTATCAAATGCTTTCTGAAAGTCCAGGTACACTACATCCACTGGCTCTCTCTTGTCCATTTTCCTAGTTACATCTTCAAAGAAGTCCAGAAGATTAGTCAAGCATGATTTCCCCTTCGTAAATCCATGCTGACTCGGTCCGATCCTGTTACTGCTATCCATATGTTCGGCTATCTCATCTTTTATTATTGACTCCAACATCTTCCCCACCACCGATGTCAGGCTAACTGGTCTATAATTCCCTGGTTTCTCTTTCCCGCCTTTCTTAAAAAATGGGATAACATTAGCTACCCTCCAATCCACAGGAACTGATCCTGAGTCTATAGAACATTGGAAAATGAATAAACAAAAATTGATCAAAGCTAATTCAGAACTGAGATCAAACTGAATTTCAGTAAAAGTTGTAGGTGTAGCACATAGGAAGGTTGCATGGCAGTCAGGTCACGACCCATGACCCGTACTGTTGCCATGCAATGCCAACTGGAGTACACGCGGTGAACTGCAGGTAAGCACTTACCATGGATTCCAGTGCAGTGGGCCCGTCTTCTGTCCCAGCATCTGGACTCCACACTGACTGGTTCCACACTCGCGGACCCTGAGCCTTTTATCCCCACGGCTGGGGGTGGGGAGGAGGTCGGTGGGGGGATGCAGATGCAGCGCGGTCAGTGACACTGGGTGGGCGGACGGACCAGATGTCTCCAACTCTGCTGCAGGTGACGGGGACATTGCCGGGTGGTCAGGGTGGTCGCTGGGGGGGGGGGGGGGGGGGGGGGGGGGCTGGTCGGTAGGGAGGGTGGTCGGTAGGAGGATCAGTGACTCTGGGTGGGTGGAGGGACCAGACTGTCCCCAACTCTGCTGCAGCTGACGGGAACGTTGCCGGGTGGTTGGTGGGGGGGGGTGGTCGGTAGGAGGGGTGGTCGGTAGGGAGGGTGGTCGGTAGGGGGATCAGTGACTCTGGGTGGGTGGAGGGACCAGACAGTCCCCAACTCTGCTGCAGATGACGGGGATGTTGCCAGGTTTTTGTCCCCATGTGTCCATCCCAGGAGCCGCAGTCCCGCTCCACCCGGCCCCGTGCGTGGGCACTGCCGGCCCACAGCCCATGACAGTGCGGCCGCACAGGGGGAGGGTGGGCGGAGGGTGGCCGTGGCCGGACAACGCTGACCCCGGGGGGAAAGTGGGGGCTGTCCCGAGGGATGCGCTCCTTCAGCCACTTACACCTTGGTGCTCGGGTTTGGAGCAAAGATACTAGAGCATTTGGTTCAGAGCGCTCAGTCACCCTGCACAATTATTTACAGCACAAAAATTGATCATTTCGACGGTTTTTAACAGGTAAGAAAGTACATATTTCGTGTGTTAACAGTGTATGCCGGAAGGTGCCATATCCTCCAGACGGATTGAGCTGCCCCGTGCATCACGCCCTTTGACCCGATGACCTTACAGCAACCCCCCAATACAGCAATTGCATTTTAATCTATTCTTGTAGTGATGTATCTTACAGACCAGTTAGTCTAACATCGTTAGTGGGAAACTGCTAGAGTCAGTTATTAAAGATGGAATAGCAGCACATTTGGAAAGTGGTGAAATCATTGGACAGTCAGCATGGATTTATGGATTAAAGGCCCGATGAATCCACCGGGGCCAGATAGGCTGCATCCCAGAGTACTTAAGGAAGTAGCCCCAGAAATAGTGGATGCATTAGTGATAATTTTTCAAAACTCTTTAGATTCTGGAGTAGTTCCTGAGGATTGGAGGGTAGCTAACTAAAAAGGAGGGTAACCCCACTTTTTAAAAAGGGAGGGAGAGAGAAAACGGGGAATTACAGCCCAGTTAGTCTAACATCGGTAGAAGGGAAACTGCTAGAGTCTGTTATTAAAGAAGGGATAGCAGCACATTTGGAAAGTGGTGAAATCATTGGACAAAGTCAGCATGGATTTATGAAAGGTAAATCATGTCTGACGAATCTTATAGAATTTTTCGAGGATGTAACTAGTAGAGTGGATAATGGAGAACCAGTGGATGTGTTATATCTGAACTTTCAGAAGGCTTTCAACAATATCCCACATAAGAGATTAGTATGCAAACAAAGCACACAGTATTGGGGGTTCAGTGTTGATGTGGATAGAGAATTGGCTGGCAGACAGGAAGCAAAGAGTATGAGTAAATGGGTCCTTTTCAGAATGGCAGGCAGTGACTAGTGGGGTACAGTAGGCTCGGTGCTGGGACCCCAGCTATTTACAATATATATTAATGATTTGGACGAGGGAATTGAATGCAACATCTCCAAGTTTGCGGATGAAATGAAGCTGGGGGGGGCAGTGTTAGCTGTGAGGAGGATGCTAGGAGGCTGCAAGGTGACTTGGATAGGTTGGGTGAGTGGGCAAATGCATGGCAAATGCAGTATAATGTGGATAAATATGAGGTTATCCACTTTGGTGGCAAAAACAGGGAAGTAGACTATTATTTGAATGGTGGCCCATTAGGAAAAGGGGAGATGTAACGAGACCTGGGTGTCATGGTACACCAGTCATTGAAAGCAGGCATGCAGGTGCAGCAGGCGGTGAAGAAAGCAAATGGTATGTTAGCATTCATAGCAAAAGGATTTGAGTATAGGAGCAGGGATGTTCTACTGCAGTTGTACAGGGTCTTGGTGAGACCACACCTGGAGTATTGCGTACTATTTTGGTCTCCTAATTGGAGGAAAGACATTCTTGCCATAGAGGGAGTACAGACTGATTCCTGGGATGACAGGACTTTCATATGAAGAAAGACTGGATAGACTCGGCATGTACTCGCTAGAATTTAGAAGATTGAGGGGGGATCTTATAGAAACGTACAAAATTCTTAAGGCGTTGCACAGGCTAGATGCAGGAAGATTGTTCCCGATGTTGGGGAAGTCCAGAACAAAGGGTCACAGTTTAAGGATAAGGAGGAGGTCTTTTAGGGCCGAGATGAGAAAAACATTTTTCACGCAGTGGTGAGTGTCTGGAATTCTCTGCCACAGAGGCCAGTTGAGGCCAGTTCATTGGCTATATTTAAGAGGGAGTTAGATGTGGCCCTTGTGGCTGAGGGGATCAGGGGGTATGGAGAGAAGGCAGGTACAGGATACTGAGTTGGATGATCACCCATTATCATATTGAATGGCGGTGCAGGCTTGAAGGGCCGAATGGCCTACTCCTGCACCTATTTTCTATGTTTCTATGAAATAGACACAAAACGTTGGAGCAACTCAGCGGGTCAGGCAGCATCTCAAGGGAAAATGAATAGGTAACATTTCCCTTTTTCCAGAAATGTGCCTGGAAAGTCAGGAATCAAGTATTTCTCCTCATAGTAGGTATGTTACCAAATTTACCTTCAGCGGCACTGCAGTTCTGTCACTGCCCGTGTGCGCGACTTTGGCGCCTTTGAGAGGGGGGCAGGTTTAAAATGCCGTTTTCGCTAGCCTATTCAAACCGATGTTTGTCAGGCTGTTTAATTGCTGAAGTAAAAATCGCTCCGACATTCGTTCTCTGAAGTTTTTTTTTAAACTGCGCTGGATAATTTAATTGCTAGAGTAAATTAAAAATCATCTTCTAATGCCGTGAACGCCGACAAAGGGACGGATCTCACGTACAGGACAAAGAAAGGTACACCGTTTATTTTTACATTAAAAAGTGCTTCTTAAGATGCCCTTAATCAAAATGTCATGTTGCGAGCAGGGCTGGATTTAGATGAAGAGAGGCACTAAGCTGTTCCACTTGTGAGGCCCCTCCCAATCCCCCACCCCCACAACTAGATGGTCCACCAGATTGACACTGATTTGAAGCCGAGCGTGGCCAATG
Source organism: Okamejei kenojei (assembly GCA_035221665.1). NCBI lineage: Eukaryota > Metazoa > Chordata > Chondrichthyes > Rajiformes > Rajidae > Okamejei > Okamejei kenojei. The sequence goes on from CM069132.1 coordinate 97,421,553, forward strand.
AGATAAGGAGCTGGAAAGCTACACTTTTTCTTTATTTATTTATTGCCAGTGCTAGTGTCGAGCTATTGGCTTAAAACACTATTATTCTGAAATGGAAGGCAAGGAAAATTACTGAAGAGTTGTTTCAAGACTACAGTGCGTTTTGACGGCATATGTAAGAAAGGCCTATGACAGTGTCAAAAATATTATACACCTTACAGGGCTCTCACTTTTTTTTTTCTCTGTTGCCAGCCGGGCAACCTCGGCAGCTTTTTAAGTTGCCAAATTACAGTTTAGGTGGTCATTTAAGACGGCTTGCATGACGTGTGCGATAATGTGCTCGGACGAAGTGCGTGGTTACCAGTCCGAATTATGCTCAACGAAGCATTCAAATATTATTTCTGCTTCAAATAAAGTCACAAACTAAACATATTCACCAATCAAGACATGATATATACCACAATGACATGCAGCAAAATTTTAATACAGTATCTCAACTCTTTTTACACATTGCAATGAATGCGATTTCTAATATTTCTTTCCACTTCCAAACAGAAATGTGGTTGGATTATTCAGCTTATGATCAACCTCGGTGAGACCAAGCGCAGGCTTGGCGATCGCTTTGCACAACACCTCCACTCAGTTCGCAATAACCAACTTGATCTCCCGGTGGCTCAACACTTCAACTCCCCTTCCCATTCCGAATCCGACCTTTCTGTCCTGGGCCGCCTCCATGGCCAGAGTGAGGTCCACCGCATATTGGAGGAGCAGCACCTCATATTTGCTTGGGTAGTTTACACCCAGCGCTATGAACATTGGCTTTTCCAATTTCAGGTAGTCCTTGCTTTCTCCCTCTTTCCCCTCCCTTTCCAAGCTCTCCCACAGCCTACTCTCTCTGCCTCTTCCTTTCTTTTTCGTGTGTGCCCCCGTAGATGCTGCCTTACCCGCTGATTTTCTCCAGTTTTTTGGTTTACCAATGGGATCCCACCACTGACCACATCTTCCCATCTCCTCCCTTGTTGGCTTGCCGCAGAGACCGCTCCCTCCGTAACTCCCTGGTCAATTCGTCCTTTCCCACCCAAACCACCCCCTCTCTTGGCACTTTCCCTTGCAACCGCAGGAAATGCTACACTTGTCGCTTTACCTCCCCTCTTGACTCCATTCAAGGACCCAAACAGTCTTTCCATGTGCGGCAGCGGTTCACCTGCACCTCCTCCACCCTCATTTATCGCATCCACTGCTCTAGGCGTCTGCTGCTCTACATGGGTGAGACCAAGCATAGGCTTTGCGGTCGCTTTGCCCAACACAACAGCTCGGTCCGCAATAACCAACCTGATCTCCCAGTGGCTCAGCACTTCAACTCCCCCTCCCATTCCGAATCCAACCTTTCTGTCCTGGGCCTCTTCCATGGCCAGAGTGAGGCCCACCGTAAATTGGAGGAGCAGCACCTCATATTTCGCTTGGGCAGTTTGACGTCTGACTTGACATTGACTTCTTCAATTTCAAGTAATCCCTGCTTTTACCTCCCCTTCCCAGCTCTCCCTCAGCCCACTGTCTCCGCCTCTTCCTTTCTTCTTCCCGTCCCCCCCCCCCCACCCTCACATCAGTCTGAAGAAGTGTCTCGATCCGAAATGCCGCCTATTTCCTTTGCTCCGTAGATTGTGCCTCACCCTCTGAGTTTCGCCAGCATGTTTGTCTACCCATTCACACAAATTATGTTATCCCACGATCCTCACCCACTCCCTACACATTAGGGGCAATTTTATAGAGACAGGTTAAACTACAAAGCCAATGCGTCTTTGGGATGTGGGAGGAAACCCACACGCTTGCAGGGAGAATGTGCAAATTCAACACAGGCAGTGCCCGAGAACAGGATCAAACAGAGATCTCTGGCGTGTGAGGCAGCAAGTCCACCAGCTGTGCCATTATATTTTATTTTCCAACAAACAAAAAATTATACGTTGATAACTTTGGTTACTAAAAAATGAAAATATCCATTTTCAGTTTTAAATCTCCAAGTGACGCTATATCCCCCTTTACAGCTGCTATATGTTTTAATTAAGTTTAAGACTATGGGGCAGTACATTGGCCATAAAGTTGCTGCCTAAAAGTGCCAGAGACCTGGAATTGATCCTGAATATGGGTGCTGTCTGTATGGAGTTTGCTCTTTTTCCCTTTGATCGCATGGTTTTCTCCGGGTGCTCTTGTTTCCTTCCACATTCCAAAGGCGTGCAGGAACCTATTTCAGACCCAACCCAAAACGTAATATTTTTCTTTTGTCCAGAGTTTCTGTCTGACCTGTTGAGCTACTCCAGCTTTTTGTGTCTATCTTCAGTTTAAACCAGCATCTGCAGTTCCTTCCTGCACACAAGATACTATATGATAGAACTTTATTAATCCCAGGAGGGAAATTGTGTGTGTGTGTGTGTGTGTGTGTGTGGGTACATATATTTATATAGTTATATATTCATATATAAATATCCACCGTTTTGTTTTCTCGTTTACATATTTCTTGTTTACATATTCTGTTGTGCTGCTGCAAGTAAAGATTTCATTGTTCTAACTGGGACATGAGAGAATAAAACACTCATGATTAACCATATAACCATATAACAATTACAGCACGGAAACAAGCCCTCTCGGCCCTTCCAGTCCATGCCGACCATTTGTTTTCCCCTAGTCCCATCTACCTGCACTCAGACTATACCCCTCCATTCCCTTCACGTCCATATACCTATCCACTTTACTTTTAAATGTTAAAATCGATCCTGCCTCCACCACTTCTGCTGGAAGCTCATTCCACACAGCCACCACCCTCTGAGTAAAGAAGTTCCCCCTCACGTTACCCTTAAAATTCTGTCCCTTAATTCTCATGTTATGCCCTCTTGTTTGAATCTTCCCTACCCTCAATGGGGAAAAAAAAAACACAAATCAGAGAAACACTCTTGATTCTTGACTTACTCCGCAAATGTGTGGGATAAAACTAGTGAACGGGTGATCGGTGGTCGGCGTGGACTTGGTGGGCTGAAGGGCCTGTTTCCACGCTGTATCTTTAAATTAAACTAAAAACACTAAAACCAGAGGGAGTTTAAAGAAGGGTCTCTACCCGAAATGTCACCCCATTTCTTCTATCCAGAGTTGCTGGCTGCTCCATGGAATTCCCCCTCACAATTAAAGCATGGAGTAGTCCTCACCCTGCCATAGTTGCCCAACCAGATGCAACTAAATTTAAGGTACCTCTTTTTTCTCCAAGAACCCTTTTTTGCTTAAGTCCGAGTCAAGAATCAAGAGAATTTTATTGTCATGTGTCCCAGATAGGACAATGAAATTCTTGCTTGCTGCAGCAACAACAGAATATATAAACATAATACAGAACAAGAGATAAAAGTTCAGTGTATTTATACACCATAGACCATATATATACACAATAAATAAACAGATACAATGCAATAGACTGTTATTGTTCAGCCACCTCCAGTTTAAATTCCATTTAGAATATTTATGGAGGACCAGGAAACCAGAAGCAAGAGTTACTCCAGGGAGTTACTTAAGATCCAGGGTAAGGGAGTGATTCTGCATTGATTTTCAGCGGTTGTGGCGAGGCGGCGACTGGACAGCAATGGCGGCCAGATCGCCCACAATTCAAAGCGAGGGAGAAAGTACCCAGCGCCGACCAGTTGCCGTGGCAGTGCGCGTGCGCAGGGCAGCCGATGATGTGCTGGCCGTGGTTGTGCGCATGTGCAGGGGGAGGATGTGCTGGCCACAGCAGTGCGCATGTGCAAGGCGGCCGGCCGTGCCGGCAGATGAGGAGCGAGCGGAGAGCGGAGCCCGGCGGCCCGGTCACGGGTACGGATGGCGGACGGAGACAGAGAGTGACAGACAGAGAGAGAGATAGAGAGGGATGTCCGCCCAGTGTTGAACGGCAGGTGTCCTGACTTGGCCGGAGGCCGCCTAGATTTCGAGGCCCTAGTCTTCAGTTTATGAAGCCTAGTGGTAAATCTGGCTCTGCGAAGCCCCCATAGATCTCGAGGCCCTAAGCTTAAGCTTGTCAAGCTTATACGTAAATCCGGCCCTGGTTGCGAGAAGGTGACTTGGGCCCCATCCGAACCGGCAGTATTTTTCCTGCCGACATGGGGTTTAAATTCACCACAAATGCAACGTTCCAAACAATCGCGTTCCACAAAATCCCACTCACAAGATGATTTAAATGGCCATTAATTTACGGGAATTAAAAACTAAATTCCTTCCATTTGGCCTATAAATTAATGACAATGAGATTTTAAAAACATTGTGAATTCTTGTGTGAATGTTATTTGGACAGTTAGGCTATTTAAAAATGTTAACCTTTTCTTAAGAAATTGATGATATTTAGATCTAGTAATTGAATTTTGTAATTAGCTACAATTAGGTAACTAATTATATGCTTTAATTTCACGTCATCCAAGTAAGATTGTTTCATATTTGTTTCAGAATGCTTCAATCTACAAATAACTGAAAATTTCATTCAGTTCTCTTAATTTTTAAGAAAGTTATGGGCTTTTGAGTTAAGTCAATGGAAAAGCAATAGGGAACAAGATGCTAATTTCAGAGTATGAAAATGGCCATAACTTTTTTAATACCGAAGATATGAAAGTGAATTAGGTGTCAAATTAAACTTCTTTTTATGCTTTATCTGATGGGATAAATTGCAGGCTTGATTTTTAAAATCTCATAATTTTGTAACATTGCTACTCATAGCTGCAATGAGCCTCGGGTTTTAACAAAATAAGAAAAAAGGACACAAAGTCTGGATAACCCAACAGGTCAGTAGCCTTTGTTTCTTTGTGTCAAACAATGCGTTTTTTGGATTAAAGGGCTTTCATACAACAATTTGCATTGGTAATTTACTTTGGACCGTTTCCTCCAGCGCACACACTCGCACAAGTTCAAAATCAGCGTCGCCCCGCCCCGCCCCCCCGCCCGGCCGCGACTCCACCACTCACCGACCTCCCACGCCAGCGCCCCGCCCGCACCCACCACTCGACAATTGGCGCGGGCCAAGCTGGCAAACGGGCAGCTCAGGAGCAACGGAGGACTGAGGAGAGGTGCGGGGGGCGCGCGCATTCCCACAATATACCAGCACGAGACAGGCGAACGGAGGAGGCGGTTTAGACGGAGCGAGGCGGACCGGACAGGACAGGCGTGAGCTCGGCAGCGCGGACCGCGACGCACAGCTCGAGCGAGCGGGGGCCCGGCCGACGCACTCGGTCAGGTGCAATGGAGCTGAAGAAAGTGTTGCTGCTGCTGCTGCTGGCGGCGCAGTTGGCCATCGCCGCGCTGGCCCAGGAGGACGGAGTGGGTAAGCAAGCATCGGTCGCCGTGTGCACCTCTCCAGGTAGCCGACCGGCGCGGGTTTGGTATAGGGTTGGACGCTCCAGCGTTGCAAGGCATGAGGTCTTGTCATCTGACAAAATGTTGGAGTAACTCAGCGGGACAGGCGGCCTCCAACATTTTGTGTCCTTCGCTCCTTAGATGCTGCTGCACCCCCTGAGTTTCTCCAGCTTTTTGTGTACCCTTGATTCTCCAGCATCTGCAGTTCCTTCTTTAAAACATTTTGTGTGTACCTTCGGTATAAACCAGCATCTGCAAAGCTTTCCTACACAGGTCTTGTTGCCTGGCCGGATGGGGAACTGATGGCGAGGGGTTCACGTTGAATTCGCACCCCACCTACCCTCTAATGTGAACGAGAAAGTGAGTCTTGGAGTGGGGCAGAATTTTGGAGGTACTGGGTAGGGCAGGCAGCGCCTGGATGGAGGAGGCGGAGGGAGACAAAGTTAACGATTCAAGTTAACCTTATATCACTTCAAAAAAGTATTGAGCTAACGCGAGGCTATTACGATTTTGCATCAGGCAGAAAAAAGAAGCTGTAGATGCCGAATTAAAAAAAAGAGGCAACATGTTGGAGTAGTTCAGCGGACCGGTCAGCATCGGTGACGTTTCGGGTCGGGACCCGTCAGACATTGCTTTGAAAAAGTCTCAATTGTCCAGGTTGTATGCAAGCATTTCCCTCGTGTCTCTTCCTGCAAAAGTAATGATTTTTTTTGTTCCCATTAATTTCGTTTGGTGAATTTTACCTGTATAGGTGTCCAAGTAAAACGTAGTTAAAATGCCATTGCCGTTCTAAACATTACATAGAAACCATAGAAAATTAGGTGTCAGGAGTAGTCCATTCAGCCCTTCGAGCCCCCCGCCATTCAATATGATCAAGGCGGATCAGCCAACTCAGTATCCCGTACCTGCCTTCTCTCCATACCCTGCTGATCCCTTAGCCACAAGGGCCACAGCCAACTCACTCTTATATAGCCAATGAAACTGGCCTAAACTACCCTCTGTGGCAGAGAGTTCCAGAGACTCACCACCTCTGTGTGAAAAAAGTCTTCTCATTAATCAATTCAAAATAACCATAAAACAGACAACTTATTGTAACGGGTAATTTTAATTTAAGAATGTTTAGAAGCCCCCTTCATTGTTAGTCAATTTTTTTGTGCCCGAGTCTGAACTATGCCGGTTGAGAGAGTTGCTTCTTTGCATGTTGTGATTGGAGAATTTTCCTGCAAAACTAGGCTCTGTCACTGGACTCTGAATGTGCCTGAATGGTTGAACGTTCCTTTCTGAATGCCTGACTACTGTCAACATGAATTGCCCCTTTGATCTTTACAACAGAGTATGCAGAACAACAGATCACAGGAACAGTCCAGTTCAGCCCAGTTTTGTAAATACAAATAAAATATGGAACTATACAACTTGGGAAAATTTCCTACTTTGGCCCAACCATGTTGACCAAACTGGCATTCTGGGCTAGACCCCTCTAAACCTTTGCTATCATATGTCTATCCAAATATCTGTTGAAATTCTGTCAACTCATTCCAGATATAGATTCTCTCTCCTTTCGCCTTGATTTAGGTTTGTTCATAAATTTTTCTGAAGTTGGTGTAAAGTGGTGTTCCAAATGCCTTCAGTCAGGTATTTAGTAATACTTTACAGAGGGGGGGGGGGGGGGGGGGTGGGGGGGGGGGGGGGGGGGTTGACTCTAGTGCACTTATAGGGTGTTCTTTAGTTTCAAGAGTTCAACTGGCTGTACCTTCGTACGTCTCTGCGGGACCTCCGTTCTTTCATCTTCTGACCTTCTGCTGGAACGGGAGCAGGGAGAAGAATGGTTGGGGGGTACAAGTTTTTGATTGTATGATGGCTGTTTTCCAGGGCAGCATAAAGTGTAGCTAGTCGATGTGGGAAGTCTGGTCTATGTGATGGATTGTGCTTCAACTCTGCAATTTCTTGTGATCTTGGATAGGGATGTCTTGAGGTTGTGCCCTCGGGTTCACTTCACAGGGCTCTCGCTTAACTTCTTTTTCCCTGTTGCCAGCCGGCCAACCTCGGCAGCTTTTTAGGTTGCCAAATGACAGTTTAGGTGGCTATTTAAGACGGCTTGCATGACGCGTGAGATAATGTGCTCGGACGATGTGCATAGTACCATTGAATTATTCAAGAAGTATTTCACATATATTTCTTTCTGCTTCAAATAAAGTCACAAACTAGGAGAGAAGTCCATTACTTGGATCAAATTGTTATATACAGATCCGACAGCTAGAATAACAACAAATCAAATGTTATCAACTAAATTCAATTTATCTCGAGGCTGGAGACAGTTTCCCTTTATTCCCCCACCGCTCCCCCTCCCACTTTGCACTTGCAATAGACCGTTAGCTCAGAGGGTGAGATTACATCCCGAAATTTAATGGATACGATACTAGAGATACTAAAAAAGAAAATGTCCTTGTATGCGGATGATGTATTACTCACAAAACCAGAAATTAGTATCCAAAATTTGTTAAAATTAATACTGAATTTTGGATTCCTTCTCAGGATATAGTATCAATTGGAATAAAGGTGAATTTATGCCAATAAACGATTTAAATCACTTCACAATATTCCAACAATTACCTTTTAAAGATAACATATGAAAAAAAAATTATATCTTGAATTTACGTAACCGAAAAGTTTGATCTTTATTTAAAATCTATACTTCCCTTCCGCCAGTAATTGAATAAATTAAATAAGAATATTTATTTTGGAAAACACCTATTTCAATGTTAGGTAAAATTAAATATAATAAAAAAGATTTTTTCTCCACAATTATATATCTTTTTCCACTTATTCCGATTATCCTCTAAAAATTACGTTAACAAGGTGGACCCTTAATAACTAACTTCATTTGGATTATAAAGCCATAGAGTAAATAAAAAACATTTATGTAAACAAAATTAAATGGAGGTTTAGCACTACCAAATTTTATGTTTATTACTGGCCGTTAATAATAAAAATATGAATTTTTGGTTAGAAGTGACAGATAACCAACCAATTTGGTTAAATATGGAAAAAGAAGATTGTTCTCCTTTTGAAATTAGTTCTATAATATTTGCTAATATTAATTTACCTAAGAAAAGCTATAGTGAAAACCCGATAATAGAAAGTGGAATACGTATTTGGAAACAAATAAAGAAAACATTTTATTTGCAGCCAGCCGCGCCGACCCGAGAGCCGGACACGGATGGGGGGCGGGTGTCCCGGTTGCTTGCCAAGCCGGGCAAAATGGCATGGCTTTTAAGTTGCCATTGGCACCCGGGCAACCGCTAATTTCGAGCCCTGCTTCACCCATGTCCCTCATGACCTTGTACAACTCATCAAGTCACCCCTAACCTCCTATGCCCTAAAGTCAAAATGTCCCAGCCTCCACAACCTCTCTCTATAAATCAAGCCCACGTCCAAGTGACAACCTTTCCAACAATGACATTCTTACTGTATGGTTTTGCCAATAAATGACTTTACACTGCACCATGGTCCCAAATCTTTGTACTCAATAAATACCCTCCTAAAGAAGGCAAGCATGCCAAATCCCCACCGACCTTTCAAAACCACCCTGTGCGACTAAACTGCCATTTGGGGAACCACGAACATGACTCCCAGGTTTTCTTGATTCTGGCAAATCTCCCTCAGGCTCTACGTATTTGCTGTGATTCTGCCCTGGGTTGACATGCCAAAGAGCAACACTTCAGGGTGTCAGAGTTAATTCCATTTGCCATTCCCCAACTGATGTAGATCCATTTAAAAATAAATATCCTTTCCTCACTGTCTACTATACCAGCAATTTTGGTGTATCTGCAAATTTATTGACAAGTTAACTCTGTCCATCCGATTTGTTATGTAGAAAACTAACAACACCGACCCAGAACTCATCGCTGCAATACACCATTGGCAATAGGTCTCCTATTAACAAAAATAGCCCTCCTTTTCGGCTCCTTCCCCAATCCATGTTTGAATTTAATAGGCTAACCTCCCTTGGATTACCTTGAATCTTCAAGACTAGCTAAGGTAGAAACCATACTATAACCCTTGCCTGTCCCCTTGGTGACCTCTTCAAAATATTCAGATTCCTGAGACATGGTTTCTCGTGCATAAATAAATCCATGCTGACTATCTCTAATCAGTCCCTGCCTGTCCAAATGTTGATGTCCATTCTTCAGAATCCCCTCCTTCAACACCTTTCCCACCAGTGATGTCAGGTTCACTGGCCTGTATTTCCTGGCTTGGATGCCATTCTTAAAAAATGGTACAACATTAGCCACCTTTTAGTGTTCTGGAACTACACCTGTGGTTAAAGTTGTTGCAAATATCTCTAGTTTCTTCCATAGCCCCATAGGGTCTGTGGATACACTTGGTCAGACTCTAGGGATTTATCCACCTTAATGAGGTTTTAAATTGCCAATACCTCTTTTGCAAGTTTGTGTATGGTCTAAAACATCATAACTTGCCTGCCTGAAATCCTTATATTCTGTGATACTTTTCTCAGTTTAAAAACATAATTTAAACTATCATTTAACATCTCCATTTTATCAGACCAGAGCCTCAATGTCTCCTGTTGGACAGCATTCCTTCAGCTTGCCAGCCTTTCTCATCACCTTCACAGGATCATGCTGCCCCTGTTCTTATGTTAGATTGCAAGTTCCCGCCTCATGCCACCAAAATTGGCTCTTCCTCAATTTGAGATCATAACTTGTGGATCATCTTGGTCACTGTTCCCAAAGTACCCCCCCCCCCCCCCCCCCCCCATACTTTAATTGTGTGACTACCGCATCCCTAAGACCAGATACAGTGTTGCAGTCTAGTAAGGCGCTCTGCAAGTTAATTAAGGGAGCTTTCTTGGACAAATTTAACACATTCCTGACAATGCAAACCTTTTGCAATGGGTGACCCAGTCAATATTAAAGAAGTTAAAATCTCCCATTAATACCACACTTTCATTCTTCTAGCTATCTGTGATCTTCCTACAATTCACTCCTATTTTTTGCTGATTACTGGGAGGGGGTGGGGGGGGGGGGGGGCTTGCAATAATACAGTCCCACCAATGATCATTCAAGCCCTGTTTTTAAGTTCTTTTGATTAAGATGCATGAGATCCATAGTGATTTGGTAGTTTGGATTCAAAATTAACTTGCACATAGACAGACGGTAATGGCGCAAGGCTGCTATTGTGGCTGGAGGTCTGTGACCAGTGGTGTTCCACGGGGACCTCTGTTTGTGATATTATTGACTTGGACGTAAATGTAGATGGGTTGGTTATTATGTTTGAAGATGACATCAAATGAGTGGAACTGCAGACTGTGAAGAAGTTATCAAAGAATATAATGGGATTTGTATCATATGCAGTTAGGGATGGAGAAATGGAAGATGGCGTTCGATTTGAGAGCGTGTGCTGTTGTACTTTGGGAGGGGGAAGGGGAAAGTAAACGGTTAATGACAGGACACTTAACTGCATTGATGTACAGAGGAATCATAGGGCCCAAGTCCATAGGTCCCTGAAGGTGGCAACACGAGTGTACATATAGTAAAGAAGACATAAGGTATGCTTTCTTTAATTGGTCAAGGCATTGAATATGAGTCAGAAAGTCATGTTACAGCTTTATAAAATTTTGATTTGGCCACATATGGAATATTGTACAAAGTTCAGTTCGCCTTGTTGCAGGATACATGTGGATGCTTTTGAGAGGTTGCAGATGTAGTTTGTTAGAATTTGCATTGTTTTCTCTGGATCTTCAGAAGTTGAGGGGAGAAGTGCATAAAAGTGGGAGTCAGATTTCCCAACCCCCAGGTGAAAATGTTAGACCTGAGGGCATAACTTTGAGATGAGTGGGGCAAGGTTTAAATGAGATGCATGGTGTTTTTTTTAAACAGAATGGTAGGTGTCTGGAACGGAATGCTGATGTTGGCGGAAGAAGCAGATACAGTAGTGGCATTTAAGCGACTTTTGGATAGGAATGTGGATATACAAGGAATGGAGGAATATTGATTATGTAAAAGCACGAGCTTAACTTAGCATCACATCTGACACTAACATAATGGTCTGAAAGGCCTGTTCCTGTGTTATATTGCTCCATGTTCCAGATAGCTTGTCTCAACGATCCACAAGGATATCTTCTGGAACATTGAACTGCCAGTACTAACTTTCTCTCAGCCATTATGATTATAATATGTGCACTGAGCAAATCTATACTTTGAGAGTGCCTGCTAAGCTTCTAGCATTGGAATAAATGCAGTTCAAACCATTATTCTCTCCTCTCACTCTTTGCCATGCTACTGTCTTTCCTGCCTGCTAATCTTGCTCTCTTTGACCATGGTATTTGCCCCCAATTTCACATCTGCTTCCTCCCTGCGGGCACCCTTGCCTTAATAATCTAGATTAAACCTTCCCAACAAGTTTCAAGGTCTGTTTACTGTCAAGTGTACCAATTAAGGTACAGCGGAACTCAATTACTCGACAGCCATACTAAAAAGGGAACAACACACAACTACATTAAAGTTAACATAAACATCAACCACAGCGGATTCCCCACATTCCCCAAAGTCTAATCTTCCCTCTTTATTCTCCCACGGTCGGGGAGTCGAACCATCCGCAGTCGGGGCGATCGTAGCTCCCGCAGCCGGTGATCGAAGCTCCTACATCGGGGCGATAGAAGCTCGCCCCGACGAAGTTGCTCCCAAAGTCCGTCCATAACCAAGGGACCACCAGCTCCACGATGTTGTCCACAGGCTCCTGCGGTTGGAACTCCCGAGGTTCGATCCCTGACAAAGGGACCGCCAGTTCCACGATGTTAGGTGGCAGTGTGGACGGAGATGCAACAAGGAAAAATTCGCATCCCCGTCAAGGTAAGAGATTACAAAAAGTTCCCCCAACCTACCCCCTACGTAAAACGAGCTAAAGAACACTAAAACATGCATTTAACACATACTAAAAAACAACAAAGAAGGAAAAAGATGAGACAAACTGGTGAGGGTACACAAAAAGCTGGAGAAACTCAGCGGGTGCAGCAGCATCTAAGGAGCGAAGGAGATAGGCGACGTTTCGGGTCGAAACGTCGCCTACAAACAAACTGGTGAGGCAGCCATTGCGGGCGCCACCCGGTGGTTAGTAGCAAACCTGTGTGTTAGGACCTTGTTCCCACTCCAGTTCAGGTGCAACCTTATCCCGTTTGTACAGGTCACCTCTGCCTTGAATCCCAATGATCATAAAGTGCATCCCTGCCTCCTGCACCGGTTCATCAGCCACGCATTAATCTGGCCTATTCCTGCCCACAATAGCAGGAGGTGCTGGGAGTAATCCAGAGATTACTACCCTTGAGATCCTGCTTTTGAACCTTTTATCTAACTCTATATTAACTCCACAGGATCTCAATCTTTTTGGACCTCTGTCGTTGGTGGCAACATGCACAACAATTTTGGCGGCTCACCCTCCTTGAATGTTCTGCAGCCACTCCGAGACATCCTCAACCCTGGCACCGGAAAGGTAAAACGTCCTGGAGCTGGAGCCATAGTTGCGGCTAAAAACTCTCCTGTCTGCCCTATACTAACTGTTATATTTACTATCATTGTAGCCCTAATAGACTTCGACCCACACTGCTGCGCCTCAAAACCAGGTCTGGTGTCACAGACCTGGCTGTTGCTGCTGCATTCCTGGAATGGTCATATCCTTCACCCTGTCCTCAATGTATCCCAAAAGGCTTTACTTGATTTTTTGAAATGGCCACAGCAGATTCCTTTACTCGCTACCTGTCCCCTTTTTTTTTTCCTTCCTGATGGTCACACAGCTACTTTCTGCCTGTGACCGCATTTGTCAAACTCCTCTGAGGCTCTCGGCCTCCCGGATCATTTTGCTTTTGACCAGTGCCGCTTGTTCCCTCGTGATCAAACGGCAGCTGCAGCTGGACACACCTCACACAGGTGTGGTCCTTGCAACACTGGAAAGATTTCAGGATTTCACATCATGCAGGTGCAGTATACCAACTGCCCTAACCCTAACAGCTGCACAGACTGCTTTAAGATTAACAAAGACAATTTTAAAAAGATCTCACCATTGCCCTCTGCAAGGTCTGTTATTATAGAACTTCTTCCCTAGATTTCTTTCCATTGATATCTATTTTGCACTGCTCGTAATTTGATATAATCTAATTGATTTATACACTCTGGGGTTTTATGGTTTTTTTATGTATTCAATAGAGAGCCTTGTGGGAGTTGCTGCATTACTAATCATTGCTTAGTGAGCTGCCTATTTTTTGCTCCCCATAATGATTTATTATGTAGGACTGTATCGATTGAATTTACAGAGTGCAATTATAAAACATTCAATGTTTGCTTTCCTCGCCTTTAAAGGCCGTAATCACTTGCAATTATATTTTCGGGATTTACAAAGCACAACCTAGAAATCAAGCACCAAGTTGACCTTCCCTAGCCCACATTTATCAAGAAAGAAGGCTTCATCTTTAATCAATAATTAATATTTGGAAAGTTTCAGAATTCCTGTAAACGAGTAATTCATAGCCTCTTGTGGTGGTGCATCTTTGGACTGTTTGGCTGGTAGTATATATCAATCGGACTTTTGCCTTCTGTTTTAAACTTTCCCCTTTTTCTTTTGCCTGTCTGTTTTATTTTTTTTTTTATTTTTTTTTTTTTTTTTTTTTTATTCTTCATACTTGTTATTTATAACAAAATACATTTACAATCTCCACAGTCCAAACTCTTTAAAGACCACATTAGCTTGCAAGATTATCTTTTATATGAACACACAATTTAGAGCAAGAGCTGTTTCACTTGTGTGTGAGAAACTGAGATGAGAAGTCTGAAGCCGAGATTTAGAAAGTCTGAAGTAGGATCTCGACACAAAACCAAATTTCCATGTTCTCCAGAAATGTGGGCTTGACTTGCTGAGTTAGCACCAGCACTTTGTGTGTCCATCTTAAGAAAACAATCTGCTAGCTTGAGGCCAGTGGAGCAGCTGTGAGGGAGGAGCAGCGCGCATCAGATTTATAAAGCAGTTAATGGAGGAAGGTAATTTGCTTCTAGTTGTGGGGGTAAGAGGAAAGCAGGCACTAGTGGAGTGGCCTATTGGGAGTTTTTGGTTAGAGAGGCTATTATTAAGGTGCTGTGTTTGTGGGTAAGTCTTGAGGGTTTGGCTAAGGCATGATACTGTTAGGTATTTTTTGTAACCTGGAGCAAAAAAAGTAGGGATGACAGCAAACTGGTATTCTCCCCCTGCAAGATGTGACGTTGGAGGAACATCTTGTCCCTTAGAACTATTCCTCTGGGGAAGTGTGTTGCCCCCAGCTGCAGCTCTTGACTGTCCGCATGAGTTAACTGGAACTGCAGCGATGTGGACCATGTGACCGTCTGAAGACTCAGGAAAGTGGTTGCAGAAAATTGTCGGATGAACACCAGGAAAGGGGGTAGACAAAGAGTGTATGAATTCCTTGTAGCCATTCCCATCGAACAACGATATTGTTTGGGGTGGAAGATGACGGATGCTCTTCTCTATCAGGTCTGTTGCACCAAGTCTGGCTATGAGGTGCAATGGGGTAGGGTGAGGTGAGACAAGATTATAGTGGCAGGAGATATTACTCAGAGGGACAGATGAGATTCTGTTGTAGCAATCTGGACTTTAGGATGGTGTGTTGCCTCCCTGATGCCGGGGTCCAGGATGTCTCGAAAGTGGCTGCAGAACTTTTCTCAAGAGGGATGGGGTGCAGACAGAAGTTGTGCATATTGCACAAATAACATGTGTATGAAAAAGGAGAGGTCCTGCAGAGTAAAATGTAGGGGTTAGACAAAACCAGGACCTTGATGGATCATAATCTCTGGATACATGTAATGCCAAGTGCTAGTGAGGGTAGGAACAGGGAAAATAGGACAGATACATGAGGCGATGAGTGGTGCAAGGACGCCAGGGTTTTCAGATATTTGGACCATTAGAATTTCTTCTGAAGTTCTCATGAGTTAACATGTCAATTTCAAAATTTTAACTATTCACATCATAGATGCTGAGATTTAATGTTGCCACAAGATTATTTACACATTTCCATTGAAAGTATACTCCTTGAATTTCTAAAATTAAAGAATTGTTGGAATTTGCTTTAATTCAGTCAGCGGAACCAATTTGCAATCTGTACATACCTCACTCAGTACCCAAAGAAGGGTCTCAACCAGAAACGTCACCCATTTATTCTATCCAAAGATGGTGCCTGTCAAGACAATAGGTGCAGGAGTAGGCCATTCGGCCTTTCGAGCCATTAAACTTCATCTGCCATGAATCTGGCCACTCCCCCAACCCTGTCCAAGTCACCCTGCATTCTCATAGCATCCTCGGGGCTCATAATTAGCAGTTGCCCGGGTGCCAATGACCACCCAAACTGCCGCCAGGCAGCCTAAACGGCGACACATTTTGCCCGGCTTGGCAAGCAAATACTGGTTTATACTGATAGGCAAAAAACAAAAAACAGGAGTAACACTGCGGGTCAGGTCCAGGCAGCATCTCTGGCGAGTAGGACGTGACACTCGTGTCGACGGCGGCTGTATTTCTCTAGTATCTTTGACTGCGGGGCAAAGATACTAGGAGTGTGGTGGTGAAGGTCGGAGCGAATGACTTGGTCCCGAAACAGCGGCCATGATAGCGGCTCCATCTCCTGCACCCCCGCCTGGCGGAAGGAGACCTCCCTAACTCTCTCTCCCCCTCTCCCCCCCTCCTGTCCCTCCCTCACTCAGCGTGCGAGAGGGTTGTTTGGTGGATTTGCAGGCAGCAGCAGCCGCTACCAACCGCCCTGATAACGGCCGTGCTTAACGGCGCTTTCAAAAACAACCCTCTCACATGCCGAGGCCAGGAGAAGAACAGACAGAGAGAGAGGGGGGAGGGGGAGGGGGAACTAGGCCTCCTTCCACCGTCTGAAGCAGCTGCCACTAGGGATCTTTGAGCTGCACCGTGGCGAGGAGTTCCCAACCGCCTCCCCCTCTTTGGAGGCGGCACTTTGGCATTGGACAGGGAGAACGGCCAAGGCAGCGGGACAATGTTGTCCAAGGAGCGCTGACCTTCCTTCCTCCCCACCTCTTCTCTCCCCCCCCTGTCCTCTCTTATCCTGGGACCCCTCCCCATCCCGCACTGAACTCCCCATTCCCGTTCCCCTCCTCTATTCAGTCCTCACTGACATCCCTGTGCTCCCCCTCCCATTTAGAACCCCCCCAATCCTATTCATCACCCTACCCACCACGTATTGATTCTCCTCCATCCCCCCCCCCCATTTCCTCTGCACATCTTATATTCTCTCTCCCTTCTTACCCCCCCCTTCCCCCACCCCCCCATCCATCCTACCTGTCCTCCAATTCATCCTGTACTGACACCCCTTCCCATCCATCCTGCATTCTCTCCCCCCCTCCCCCCCCCCATTCATACTGCACTGATCCATTCATCCCCATACTGACCCACCTTCCATTTACCCTGCACCAAACCCCCCCATCCTGTAGTGATCTCCCCATTCATCTTTTACTGATCCCCATTCATCCTGTACTGATCCCCTCATGCATCCCGTACTGATCCCCCATTCATCATATACTTGACCCACAACTGGATCTGTGAGGTGGCACTATGCCTCATCCAGCAATTTGATTGTAATTTTATTTTGATGTTTGAACAATTTTATTCAAAACCTGGGGAAATAATTGACCAAATCTACAGAGGGGTGGATTTCTGAAAACATAAGTACAATCCCTACTGAAATATGTAAAAAGCACAGCGTCTTTGCGTGTGGTTTTCAAGAAAATTTGTTTCAAAGACAAAATGCCACACACCCACACACACACACACACACACACACACACACACACACACACACACACACACACACACACACACACACACACACACACACACAGTTTTAATAGATACTAGACCAAGTGCACACCCGTTAGATCTGTTCCTCCAACGCGAGATTGCTGGGCGGGCGGCATGCGGCGTCACACACACTAACCACACATGCTACATCCCCTCGATATTATATTAATATTATTAATTTGCTCCTTCTTTGCACCATAACCGCCCTATCCACTGATGCATAGACCCAACTCACAGGCGCGTCGGGGGGGGGGTTGGAGAGTGAGGGCAGAGAGATAATGGGGAGAGACAGAGAGAGGGGGGCAGAGACAGAAGGGTAAGAGGGAGGTGGAGGGGAGGAGGAGGGAGGGGTGGCTGGGAAGGGGGGTAGGGGATGGGAGAAGGGTTTAGGGGGTGGGGGGAGAGGAGGGGTGGGGTAGAGGGGGGGAGAGAGAGGAGTGGGACGGGGCGGCAGGTCGCGGGGGGCCCCGGAGTGATCCGAGGACCAAAGATCCTATTGCGAGCTATAGGTCTCTTTGAGGACAGCCCAAAGCTTCCTCCGCCAGCGTTACAGAGGATCGGGCAGCGGACAGAGAGGAGGTCGTCCCCTGTGACGGGGGGAGAGGAGAGCAGGGCTCTCGCTTAACGTTTTTTCCCTGCTGCCAGCCGGGCAACCTTGACCAGCTTTTTAGCATGCAAATGACAGTTTAGGTGGTCATTCAGACGGCTTGCATGACGGTGTGGGATACTGTGCTCGGACGAAGTGCGTGGTTACCACTCGGAATTATGGTCAATGAAGCATTCACATATTATTTCTGCTTCAAATAAAGTCGCACAACTAAACATATTCACCAATAAGGCATGATATATTACTACAATGACATGCAGGAAAAATTACAATACAGTATCTCAACTCTTTTTACACGTTGCAATGAATGCAATTTCTATTATCTCTTTCCATTTCCAAACAAAAAATTGGTTATACAGCCACGTTTGATGATCAACCTCGGTGAGACCAGCACAGGCTTGGCGATCGCTTCGCACAACACCTCCACTCAGTTCGCAATAACCAACCTGATCGGACCGATGGCTCAGCACTTCACTCCCCTTCCCATTCCGAATCCGACCTTTCTGTCCTGGGCCTCCTCCATGGCCAGAGTGAGGCCCACCGCAAATTGGAGGAACAGCACCTCATATTTTGCTTGGGTACTTTACACCCCAGTGATATGAACATTGGCTTCTCCAATTTCAGGTAGTCCTTGCTTTATCCCTCCCATTTCGAGCTCTCCCACAGCCTACTGTCTCCGCCTCTTCCTTTCTTTTTCCCACCCCTCCCGACATCAGTCTGAAGAAGGGTCTTGACCCGAAACGTTGCCTATTGGGCAGTTTACACCTCAGCGGTTTGAACATTGACCTCCAACTTCAGGTAGTCCCTACTTTCTCCTCCGCTTCCCAGCTCTACCTCAACCCACTGTCTCTGCCGCTTCCTTTCTTCTTCCCTCGCACCCTCACATCAGTCTGAGAAGGGTCTCGACCCGAAACGTCACCTATTTCCTTCGCTCCACAGAGACAAGTTAACCTACAAAGCCAATATGTCTTTGGGATGTGGGAGGAAACCCACACGCTTGCAGGGAGAATGTGCACATTCAACACAGACAGTGCCCAAGAACACAGATCTCTGGCGTGTGAGGCAGCAAGTCCACTAGCAGTGCCACTATATTTTGTTTTCCAACACACAAACAATTATACGTTGTAGACTTTGGTTACTAAAAAAAAGAAACTATCCATTTTCAGTCTTAAATCTCTAAGTGACACTATGTCCCCCTTTACAGCTACTGTATGTTTTAATTCAGTTCAAGGCTATTAGGGCAGTACATTGGCCATAAAGTTGCTGCCTAAAATTGCCAGAGACCCAGAATTGATCCTGAATATGGGTGCTGTCTGTATGGAGTTTTGTTTTCTCTTTTATAACATTGTTATACAGAATACTATGTTTACATATTCTGTTGTGCTGCTGCAAGTAAGGATTTCATTGTTCTAACTGGGACGTGAGGGAATAAAGCACTCTTGACTTACGTCGCTGATGTGTGGGATAGAACTAGAGTATGGGTGGTCGGTGTGGACTCGGTGGGCCGAAGGGCCTGTTTCCACGCTGTATCTTTGAATTAAACTAAAAATCCTAAAACCAGAGGAAATGTAAAGAAGGGTTTCTACCCGAAACGTCACCCAATTTCTTCTAACCAGATATGCTGGCTGGTCCATGGACTTCCCTCGTACAATTAAAGCGGTACCAACCAGATGCAACTAAATTTAAGGTAGCTTTTTTTCTCCCCAAGAACCCTTTTTTGCTTAAGTCCAAGTCAAGAGAGTTTTATTGTCATGTGTTCCAGATAGGGCAATAAAATTCGTGCTTGCTGCCAGCACAGTACAGAATATGTAAACACTAATAGACAGAACACGAGTTGTTTAAAAGTTTTTCAGTGTGTCTATACAGGCTTCCTCACTTAACATTTTTTTTCCCTGTTGCCAGCCGGGGAACCTTGACAGCTTTTTAGGTTGCCAAATATCGGTTTAGGTGGTAACTGAAGACGGTTTGCATGACGCGTGCGATAATGTGCTCAGACAAAGTGTGTAGTTATCAGTCTGAATTATGCTCAATGAAGCATTCACATATGTTCAAGAAGGAACTGCAGATGCTGGAAAATCTAAGATAGACAAAAGTGCTGGAGAAACTCAGCAGGTACAGCAGCATCTATGGAGCGAAGGAAATGGGCAACGTTTCAGGCCGAAACCCATCAGTCTGAAGAATGGTTTCAGACGGAAACGTTGCCTATTTCCTTTGTTCCATAGATGCTCCAGCACTTTTGTCTACATTCACATATTATTTCTGCTTCAAATAACTCTCAAACTAAACATATTCACCACTCAAGACATGATATATACCACAATGACATGCAGCAAAATTATAATACAATATCTCAACTCTTTTTTTCACATTGCAATTAATGCAATTTCTATTAGTTCTTTCCACTACCAAACACAAATGTGGTTGGATTATTCAGCGTATGATCAACCTGTGTCAATAAATCCTGGACCGTGGTAACATATATGATTAACCATGCACACTACAGATTGATGCGTGTTTTCTGTGAAGGACCGAAAATTACCGTGACATGGTCATAGCATGGGTCATTATTGCAATTGGCACAGAAATAGACACTATGGCTTCGCCACATAATTTTTATCCATAACAAAATCTTATACAGGTTGCCAAGGGAGCATTTCTAAAGGCATTTTATGATAATAGCAGTTAAAACCGACTATACCCATCTGACAGGTTACACATTGCACTAACTAACAATAGATGGCAAAGGACATTAACTGCAGCAAATGTTCTTTTGGTGTAATATGTTTTAATGGTTATTTGTCAAACAAATAATAACATTGGGAATTATTAAAAACCAATTGATTATTACATTTCCGTTAACAAACATAATCAATGTTTGCTCTGAAGACCATGAAGCACAATAGGGTCAGGGGGAGTGTGAATCAGTGCGGGGTGGATAGATGGTTGGGGGGGGGGGGGGTTGATTGAGGAAGGCAATCGTGTGCGGAATCGGATTGATTGAGGCAGGTGATTTAGTAATTACAGTTTGTGAGGGGAGAGCACGGGGAAGTCAGTGGTGTTGAATTGGGGGGGGGGGAATCAGTACGGGATGAATTGGGGTTCAGTACGGGATGAATGGGGTGGGTAGACAAAAAATTGTACTGAGAAATTCAGCGAGGTTGAGGCAGCATCGTATGGAGCTAAGGAATACATGGTGCAACGTGTTTCGAGTCGGAGATCGCCTTCTTTCTGACTGTTTCCCCCCCGCAATCTTACTTAAATGTGGGGTTATCATTACAGGATAGTGGGGGGGGGGGGGGGGGGGAATTCAGCACAAGGAAATGGTAGGATCAATGCAGGAATGAAGAGGGTCAGGTCAGTGTGGATCAGGAGGCGTCTATGAGGATGATGGGGGATCACTTCATCAAAAATGACTTGGGAGGGAAGGGTGGTGGAAAGTGCGCTGCGCATTGAGAAGCATCTGCTTTAGCGAGTGTGGGGGAGGGGGGCGGTTTATGCCCGAGCAGGGCATTGTGACGTCAGCAGCTGCCCAACGGTTTTAGTTTTTTAACAGAAATCAGATCCTTTTTGTGAACAACCTTTATTTAAAATCTATGGACATAAATGATCAAATTTAGGGAGGAGCGATTTCGGAATCGTAGTTAAATCGCCACCCGAAACTATGTAAAGGATCTCACGCGTTCTTTTGTGTCGGTTTTCTGAAAAAATAAGTTTCAAAGGCAAAATAACAAACACTCACACACGTGCATACAGAGAATGTTTTATCGCGGTAGTGACTATGTGACCTGGGCTTGCACAGTCGAATACCAAACTCGTTTTTGTAATTGATTACCTGGTCAATCACAGGGAAGGATGTGGAGTTTTAGAAAAGCTTCTGCGGGAGGCGGTTTACCAGAATGTGATGCCTGGATCAGCGGGTATTAGCGCTACAGGAGATAGTTGGATTTGATCTTGGGATTGTTTTCTCTCTGGAGTGCTGGAGGTGAGTGAGAGACCGGGAGTATATAATAAATTGAGCATTGATAGGGTAGATAGAAAGTCAGAATAGTGGTAATTTCTAAATATTAGAGGGGATCTATATAGCATTAGTGAGAGGATCAGAAGTTTATTGATAGTGTGTACACGGCACTTTTTAAAACAGGATATGGTGAGATGCCCTGAATTGTCTGGTGGACAGATTGTGGTTGGCAGATACAAAGGTGTAGCTTTTGGATTGGCCCCATGGATATGTAAGGTGTGGATGGAATGTGGCGATGTTGGACATTGGAGACAAGAAATGAGTTGTTTATTTGTAGGCATCATGTTTGGCTACGGAAATCTTGGGGTTAGAGAAGCCGTCATGCTTTATGTTCATATCTTTTTAATATCAGATGTGCTGACTGTATTGCATGTTAAGGCAATTAGTTTGAGGTCAAAATTTGAGGATGGTGTATTTTTTGATAAGATAGACGTTATGTTATAGTGGTGTCATAAATATTTCGTTTTCTAATGACTTTGGGGATCGCATGAATTTAAATGTTGACCATTAATCTTGTATTAATGATGGACTGAACATCTAATTTCTTTGCTGAATTGAGAGAGGACAAAACAATTGTGAGCTGGGACAGAAACCATATGCAGTGCTGCTGAAGAACTGCACAAAAAAGTCAAACTGCTGTAGGAATTGCAGCATCTAAGGAGGGAAATGGAAAGATTACAATGCCGTCTTTTAATGCACTTACATTTTTTCTAGGAATTTGATGAAGAGAGGTGGGGACGTGAGGGAGGTAGGAAGATGCATCTGGACGAAGAGGATGATAGCTCAGTAGGAAGAAAATGGTCGTTTTGATTTTTGACAGATGAAAGTAGATTCTCTTCATGTGTGCAGACCAAAGATATTGTGTTGATTTGAAGATCATTACGGCCCCTGGTAAGTATGTAATTCCATTATGTAAAAATGTATTAATATTTGTCGTGATGATGAGATGTATAATTTCTTCAAAAGTTGCTAATGTATTGTCATCATATTTATTTTCAAAGACAACATTCAGCATTCTTCTGTGCCGTTAAACCTAAAAATATGCTTAATTCCTTTGTATGTTTCACAATAGTTTTATTTTAAAAGAGGAGACAAGTTCCTTTTGCAGAGTTGCCATAGTAGACAGGGATTTTTCCGTATTTTGTACGGAAATTCGATAAGAATACGGATGTTACGGTTTTGCCGTTGTTAAATGTCGGTTTTCAACTAAATACAACGCATCAAAGACGATACCATAGATAATTGATATACCCATGGCGAGGTGCAGTGGCCAGGTCGTGATCGGCCGGGAGCTCGGCCCCCGACTTCCTGTTTCTCGTTGCCATGCCACTCGCCAAGGAGAGGGTGGTCGCGCGCGGCCCTCGGCGGACGGTTCTACCTTGGGATCTTTAGCTTAAGAAAAAATGCAGGGATGTGAGGGGGTCATGCTGTCCTCTGGGGGTTATAACAGATTAAATTCTATTGGTGTTTTGGTTTTTGTTTCAACATTCTGGATATTGTTTTATTGCCACGGAGGTTCCTTCCTGTTGGGGAGGGGGGGGGGGGACCGCGCGGGCGGGCTCGGGGCGGCTCCTGATCCATTCCCTCTGCGGATGCACGCCTGCCAGCTGCGTTCTCTAGTTTTTTGTTTGGCTCTGGAGTTGGGGGGGAAGGGGGGTGGGACTGAGGGGGCCTTGGGGTGTGGACTCAGGGGCGAGCGGCGTGACTCTGCGGAAAGGGAGTGGGTGGCTTTATTCGGGTCGAGACCCTTCTATCAGACAATCTCAAGTACTCTCACCGGATGATGAATTCAGTTTCCAGTCTGAGGAAGGGTCTCAACCTG
>CM069132.1:97445719-97744576 GCA_035221665.1 Okamejei kenojei
TGTGTTTTTTTGTTGGTTAGAGTTTTATATTGTTTTGTATTATTTTGGTTTTTATAGAATTGTAGTGTTAATTTTTTTTTTGATGTTGTTTTGTTTTTGGTATTTATTAATCTTCACCCCCCAACCACTCCTTCCACCATCCTCCCCTCTGATCCGCTTACCACAAGGCCTCACCAATCCACTCCCTCTTCCCTACTCCGCCACTTCCTGGCTCACCTACCCTCTGTGGCAAAGTTCGCAGAGCCATCCCCACTCCTCTGTGTGAACAACAAGTCTCTTCTCATTATCAATTCAATACCATTAAAACCGAGACCCAGCACAACATTATTCTAAACTTTAATTTAATTTTATAAAAGATGTTTAGATGCCGCCATCAACAGTGGTCATTTTTTTGTGCCCAAGTCCTGAACATAGGTGCCTGGTGGAGAAGTAGGGCGGCTTGGATGTTGTGAGTGAAATTTCTCGCAAACTAGCTCTGTCACAGGACTCTCGAATGTGCTGCAATGGTTACACGTTCCCTTCTGACTGCCGACTACTGTCAACATGAATTAGGCCCTTTAGATCTTTACAACATAGAGCACAGCAAGAACAACAGATCACAGAACAGACCATTTCAGCCATTTTCTGTAAATAAACATAAAATTATAGAACATCATACAACTGGGAAAAATGCTACTATTGCCACCATCGTTTGACACAAACTGGCATTCTGGGCAACGATTCTCTCTAAACCTTTGCTACATCATATGCCCTATCCAAATATCTTTGAAAATTCTGTCAACCTCATTCCAGATATAGATTCTCTCTCCTATCGCCTTGCTTTAGGAGTTATTAATTATCATGTTCAGATTGGTGTAAAGTGTTGTATCCAAAAGGCTCTTCAGTCAGTATTAGGTAATACTTTAACAATAAATACAATCGAGCTAAACGATTAGTTAACAATAGATTCAAACGTTCAAGCTTCTGTACTTCATAGACTTCACATCTGTACCTCTGCTGAGACGGGAGCAGGAGAAGGAATGGTTGGGGGTGGTACAGAGTTTTGATTATGATGGCCTGCGTTTTCCCCCAGAGGCAGCATAAATTTTAGCTATCGATGTGGGGAAGTCTGTCTATGGAGGATTGGCTTCAACTCTGCAATTTCGTGCTATCTTGGATAGGGATAGAGTCTGAGGTTATGCCTCGGTTTAAAACTAGCTGTCTATTTACACTTCACAGGGCTCTTGCTTAATTATCTTTTCCTGTTGCAACCGGCTCCCAACCTCGCAGCTTTTTTAAGTTGCCAAAGGACAGTTTTAGTTGGCGCATATTAAGACGGCTTGCATGACGCAATAGATTAACGATTGCTCGACTAAGATGACCATAGTTTAACCAGTTGGTCATATGGCGTCATCTACTGAAGTATTCACATATTATTTCTGCTTCAATACAGAGTCACAAACGGGGGAGACGAAGTTCCATTACACTTGGATCAAATTGATTATATGCAAAATCGACACAGCTAGAATAAAAGCAACAAGCAACTGTTATCAACTAAATTCATTAATATCTCGAAGGCTGTAGACAAGGCTAGGCCCTTACGCCAACGACTGGTTTGGGCACGTGCAATAGAAAACCGAGTACTCAGAGAGGTGAGATTACATCCGGAAATACTATAGTGATTCCACGATACTAGAGATACAAAATAAAATTTCCTTATATGACCGGATGATGTATTACTTTATCCACACACAACAAAATTATAGTATCCAAAATTTGTTACAATAATAACTGATTGGTGCGGAACACTTGATAGCGAGCCAATGGAATCAAAAGGAACTTATCCATGATCCAGTAAATTACTTACACAATATTACAAACCAAGTCACTCCTTCTAAAAAGATACCAAACTGAAAAAACTAAAAAACTTCAGAGGATTTACGGAACAAAAGATGTGATTCCTTTACTTTATACTCTAACTGACCACCCAAGTTAATGAAATAAATCGAAAAGACAGAATAGTGTTATAGTGAAATATTATTAACTGTGGAAGCCACTTAACTCTACCATATTCAATTTTAAGACTAAAATTAATATAATAAAAATATTTTTCTCCACAATTATATATAATCTTTCCAAAGTCGATAGACTTCCCTAAAAAATTTCTTTAAAAGTACATTCCTACACTTACTAGGTCGGCTTTGGGGATTTATAAAAGAGCATAGATTAAATAAAAACATTTCATTAAATCTCATAAATAAATGAGTTTAGCACTACAAATTTTATGTGTGTATTACTGGGCAGTTAAGATTAAAAAATGATTTTATTGGTTAAGTGACAGATAACCCAAACAATTTGGTTAAAGATGCAAAAAGATGATGTGCTCCTTTTGAATAGTTCTATAATATTGCTAATATATTTGACCTAATAAAATCTAAGGGAAAATAAACCGATAATAGAAAGTGAATTACGTATCTTGAAACAAATAAAGGAAACATTAAAAATGAAATCTATATACCAATATCCTTAACCATTGTAAATAACTTACAGCGTGAAATACAGCTATGAGGGATAAAGGCTTTTAACAATTAAAAAACAAGAAAGTAAAGATGTATCAGTATAAGAAAACTCTTAATTCTCCTTCCATTCAAGATTTACAACAAATTTATGGACTACATCGAAAGATTATTTTAGCTATCTTACAATCAAAAAGAGACTCATGTTAAAGCAAACCACAACTGAACTAGAAATAGAAAGAATAGGAAATTGTGTAATGAATGTTTAAAAATAAACATCCGAATACAGGACCTAGTGGAAGTAGATAGTCAATCTTGGAAAAAACGAACGACTCAAAATTATCAGACCCTAAAGTATGGGACACAAGTTTTTACAACATATACACCATTGTTCTTAAATGCTCAACACTCTCTTATACAGTTTAAAATACTACATAACTACATTATTCAAAATCCAAACTACTTAACAGCTTTCCAAAATTTCTCCCATAGGTGAATAAAATGTCAATATTTAAAAGCTTAATCTGTCACACTCATTTACAAATTCTGGTAGAAATTTTTTAGATAATTTTGCATTTTGTCATTATAACTTTGACCCCTGATTCAAAGGTTTAATAATACTAGGAAAATAGAAACAGACCAATTAATAACAACGAATCAAAGAATCTGTATTGACTATGGTTTAATAATTGGGGAAAAAATTAATACTAAAATTTCTGGAAAGGTTCCTACATCCCCCTCAATCATAATGTGAATGACGAAATGTCGGAGACCACACCATCTGGAGAATTGAGGCTTGTCCTAATGGACAGTTTGATCGCTTCAGAGGGAATATGGTCTCCATATATTGAATATTTACGTCAAATGGCTCAGTGCGAGGGCTTGACTGAAGGCCTGATAATAGAAAGGATGAAGAAGTATACTATATAAATCATGCTATATCTCCAATGACGGATTTTTGATTAATACTCCATTCACTTCCTTATTTTCCTATATTATTTTCTCTATCTTTCCTACTTTATAAAAAAACTTAAAAAAGTGTTTAGAAGCATAAGGTCTTAAATCTTAATATTAATAATATTATGAAAGTATCTAATGTATTTTTCATTAATATGTTTCTACAATAAAAAATATTTAACCAAAAAAAACAAATCACAAAACTAACAATATTCACTCACCAAACAAGACATGAATGATATACCACAATGACATGCAGCAAAATTACAATACAGTATCTCATCTCTTTTCACACGTTGCAATTAATGCAATTTCTATTATCTCTTTCCACTTCCAAACAAAAATATGGTTTTTCAGCGTATGATCAACCTCGGTGAGACCAAGCGCAGGCTTGGCTACATTTCACACAACACCTCCGCTACAGTTTCGCAATAACCAACCTGATCTCCCCGATGGCTCACACTTCACCTCCCCCTCCTCATGCCGAATCTGACCTTTCTGTCCAGGTGCCTCCGCCATGGCCAAGTGAGGCCCACCGCAAATAGAGAAACAGCATCTCATATTTTGCTTGGGTATTTTACCCCCAGCGGTATGAACATTGGCTCTCCATTTCAGGTAGTCCTTGCTTTCTCCCCTCCTTCCCCTCCATCCCAGCTCTCCCACAGCTTATCTGTCTCCGCCCCTTCCTTTCTTTTTCCTCCCCCCCACCCCTCTCGACATCAGTCTGAAGAAGGGTCCTCGACCCGAAACATCGCCTATTTCCTTCACCCCATAGATTGCGCCTCACCTACTGATTTCTCCACATTTTTGTCTACCCATTCACACAAGTTCTGTTATCCCACTTCTCACCACACCCTGCACATTGGCAATTTTACCCACAAAGCCTATGTGTTCTTGATGTGGAGGAACCCACATGCTTGCAGGGAGTATAATGCAAATTTCAACAACAGACAGTCCCGAGAACAGGATCAACACAGATTTATGGCGTGAGGAGCAGCAGTCCACACCAGCTGTGCCACTTAAATTTTTATTTCCAACACAAAAAATTATACGTTGATAACTTTGGTTTACTAAAATAAAAATAAACTAATCCATTCAGTCTTAATTCTCTAAGTGACCGCTTATACCGCCGTCCCTGTCCCCTCCTCCTCCTCCCACCTCCCCTCACCGTCCTCCCTCCTCCTCCTCCCGTCTCCCTGTCCCCCTCCGTCCCTCCTCCGTCCTCCGTCCCTCCTACTCCTCCCCCTCCCCTCCTCCTCCCCTCCCCCCCCTTTCCCCCCCGTCCCCTCCCCCGTTAAACAGGTACGTTATGTTTTTAATTCCATTTTCAAGCTATTGGGGCAGTACTTTTGCCATAAATTTGCTGCCTAAAATTGGCCAGAGACCTAAGAATTGATGCAGTCTATGGAGTTATGTTTTCCTCAGTTATAACATTGTTTACAGAGTACTACGTTACATATTCTGTTGTGCAGCTGCAAGTAAGGAATTAATTGTTCTAACTGAGACGGAGAGAATAAAACACTCCTTGACTTGCGTCACGGATGTGTGGGATAAAGCTAGAGACGGGGCCGACGTGACCGTGGGCCAAAGCTGTTTCCCATGCTATATTTTTAAATTAAAACATAAAACACACTAAAACCAGAGAAAAGTAAAAGGTTTTTTTACCCGAACGCACACCTACCCAATTTTTCTATCCAGAGACGCTGCTGTTCCATGTGTGCCCGCCGCACAATTTAAGCATGGACTAGACCTTCACCTTACCATAGGTACCAACCAGACGCTACCAAAATTAAGGTAGCTTTTATTCTCCCAAGAACCCTTTTTGCCTTAAGTCCAAGTCAGGAGTTTTATTGCTGTGTCCCAGATAGGCAAAACAATCTTGCTTCTGCAGCACAACAGAGTAATGTATACATAATACATAGAAACATAGAAATTGTGCAGGAGTACCATTCAGACCCTTCAGCCTGCACCGCCCAGTCCCATATGATCATGCCAATCACCCAACTCAGTTATCCCGTACCTGCCTTCTCTCCATACCCTCGATCCCCTTAGCCCACAAGGGCCACATCCACTCACTCTTAATATAGCCCAATGAACAGGCCTCAACAACCCTCTGTTCTAGAGTGCCAGAGACTCACCAACTCTCCGTGTGTGAACAAGTCTTTCTCATCATCTCGTCTTAAAGGATTTCCCCCTTATCCTTAACTGTGACCCCCTTGTCCCTGGACATCCCCCACATCGGGAACAATCTTCCTGCATCAGCCTGGCCAACCCCCTTAAGAAAGTTTGTAAGTTTCTATAGATATCCCCTCTTAATCCCGAAATTCCAGAGAGTATAACCGAGTCTGTACAGTCCTTGCTCATAAGACCTCCTGACATCCCAGGAATCAGTTCT
Organism: Okamejei kenojei; assembly: GCA_035221665.1. NCBI lineage: Eukaryota > Metazoa > Chordata > Chondrichthyes > Rajiformes > Rajidae > Okamejei > Okamejei kenojei. Next base: position 97,451,567 of record CM069132.1, read on the forward strand.
GGTGAACCTTCTCGCACTCCCTCTATGGCAATAATGTCCTTCCTCGATTGGAGACCAAAACTCACGCAAATACTCAGTGTGTCTCACCATGACCCTGTACAACTGAAGTAGAACCTCCCTGCTCCTGTACAAGAACAAGATAAAAGTTCAGTGTGTCTATATACCTATGGACCAATATATACACAATAAATAACAGATTAATTGCAAATAGCCCGTATTTTTTCCAGTGAACGTGGTTGGTGGTAGTCCACCAGCTAAATTCCATTTCACAAAATATTTTTGGAGGACCAGGAACCAAGAACAATGTTTTGCCCCCACTCCAGCCCCAGGTGTGATTCTGCGTTGTTTTCATCGGTCACAGTGAGGCAAGCGCCCGTACAGCAATGGCAGGCCCGAACGACCACAATGCAAAGGAGGGAGAAATGGCCGACGCCGACCATTTGCTGTGGCATTGCGCAATGTGCAGGCCGACATGCGCACAACCACGGCCGATGATGTGCTCGGCAGCCAGCCTGCCGACCCGAGAGCCCTAGCGCCGACCCGGGACCGACACGATGGGGTGCGGGGTCCGTGGCTTGCCAAGCCGGCAAAATGGCAATGCTATTAAGTTGCCCGCGGACTAAGTTGTCATTGGCACCCGGCAACCGCAAATTTCGAGCCCTGCTTCACCCATGTACGATGAGCTTGTACAACTCATCAAGCAAGTCATCCCCTAAGCCTCTATGCCCTAAAGTAAAAGTCCACCGCCTCCACAACCACTCTCTAATACATCAAGCCCACTCCAAGTGACAACACTTCCAACAATGACATTCTTACTGTATGGTTTTGCCAATAAATGACTTGTACAGCTGCACCATGATGTCCCGATCTTTGTACTCAATACCCTTCCTAAAGAAGGCAAGCATGCCAAATCCCACCTTCACCACTCTGTGCAACTAACCTGCCATTTTTGGGGAACCATGAACATGAACTCCCAGGTTTCTTGATTCTGCAACTCTCTCCAGGGCTCTACTATTTGCTGTGAATTCTGCCCTGGTTTGACATGCCAAAGAGCAACACTTCAGGTTTGTCAGAGTTAATTTCCATTTGCCATTCCCCAACTGATGTAGATCCTATTTTAAACTTAAATATCCTTCCACACTGTCTACTATACCAGCAATTTTGGTGTTATCTGCAAATTTATTGACAAAATTAACTACTGTCATCCGATTTGTTAATGTAGATAACAAACAACACCGGACCCAGAACTCATCGCTGCAATACACCACTGGCAATAGGTCTCCTATTAACAAAAATAGCCCTCCTTTTCGGCTCCTTCCCAATCCATGTTTGAATTTAATAGGCTAACCTCCCTTGGATTACCTTTAATCTTCAAGACTAGCTAAGGTAGAAACCATACCATAGCCCTTGCCTGTCCCCTTGGTGACCTCTTCAAAATATTCAGATTCCTGAGACATGATTCTCGTCCTGCTCGCTGCATAAATATAATACCATGTTGACTATCTCTACTAATCAGTCCCTGCCTGTCAAATTGATGTCCATTCTTCAGAATCCCCCTCCTTCAACACCTTTCACCACCAGTGATGTCAGGTTCAACTGGCCTGTATTTCCTGCTTGACTTTGATGCCATTCTTAAAAAATGGTACAACATTTAGCCACCTTTTTAGTGTTTCTGGAACTACACCAGTGGTTTAAAATTGTTGCAAAATATCTCTAATTTCTTCCCTAGCCTCATAGGGTCTGAGATATCATTGGTCAGACTCTAGGGATTTATTCCACCTTAATGAGGTATTATTTTAAATGCCCATACCTCTTTATTCAAGTTTGTGTATGGTCTAAAACATCATAACTTGCCTGCCTGAAAATCCTTATATCTTCGTGATACTTTTCTCAGTTTTAAAAACATAATTTAAACTATCATTTAACATCTCCATTTTATCAGCCCAGAGTCTCAACGTCTCCTGTTGGACAGCATTCTCTAACGCGCTCTTGCCAGCCTTTCACCTCACCTTCACAGGATCATGCAGCCCCTGTTCTTATGTTAGATTGCAAGTTCCCGCCTTATGCCACCCAAAATTGGCTTTCTCCTCAATTGTTTGAGATTCATAACTTGTGGATCATCTTGGTCACTGTTCCCAAAGTACTCCTCTCCCCCTCCCCCCCCCCCATACTGTAATTGTGTGACTACCTCATCCCTAAGACCACTATAGTGTTGCAGTCTAGTAAGGCGCTCTGCAAGTTAATTAAGGGAGCTTTCTTGGACAAATTTAACACATTCCTGACAATGCAAACCTTTTGCAATGGGTGACCCAGTCAATATTAAAGAAGTTAAAATCTCCCATTAATACCACACTATCATTCTTCTAGCTATCTGTGATCTTCCTACAATTCACTCCTATTTTTTGCTGATTACTGTGGGGGGGGGGGCTTGCAATACAGTCCCACCAATGATCATTCAAGCCCTGTTTTTAAGTTCTTTTGATTAAGATGCATGAGATCCATAGTGATTTGGTAGTTTAGATTCAAAATTAACTTGCACATAGACAGACGGTAATGGTGCAAGGCTGCTATTGTGGCTGGAGGTCTGTGACCAGTGGTGTTCCACGGGGACCTCTGTTTGTGATATTATTGACTTGGACGTAAATGCAGATGGGTTATTATGTTTGAAGATGACATCAAATGAGTGGAACTGCAGACAGTGAAGAAGTTATCAAAGAATATAATGGGATTTGTATCATATGCAGTTGGGGATGGAGAAATGGAAGATGGCGTTCAATTTGAGAGCGTGTGCTGTTGTACTTTGGGAGGGGGAAGGGGAAAGTAAACAGTTAATGGCAGGACACTTAACTGCATTGATGTACAGAGGAATCATAGGGCCCAAGTCCATAGGTCCCTGAAGGTGGCAACACGAGTGTACATATAGTAAAGAAGACATAAGGTATGCTTTCTTTAATTGGTCAAGGCATTGAATATGAGTCAAAGTCATGTTACAGCGTTATAAAACTTTGATTTGGCCATATATGGAATATTGTACAAAGTTCAGTTCGCCTTGTTGCAGGATACATGTGGATGCTTTTGAGAGGTTGCAGATGTAGTTTGTTAGAATGCTGCCTGGATTAAATGGCATTAGCTATAAGGAGAGGATGGACAAATTTGCATTGTTTTCTCTGGATCTTCAGAAGTTGAGGGGAGAAGTGCATAAAATTGAGGAATGGGTAGGGGTAGGTCAGATCTCACACCCCCCCCAAAAAATGTGTGTTTTTTTTTAAACAGAATGGTAGGTGTCTGGAACGGAATGCTGATGTTGGCGGAAGAAGCAGATACAGTAGTGGCATTTAAGCGACATTTGGATAGGACTGTGTATATACAAGGAATGAAGGAATATTGATTATGTAAAAGCAGGAGCTTAACTTAGCATCACATCTGACACTAACATAATGGTCTGAAAGGCCTGTTACTGTGTTATATTGCTCCATGTTCCAGATAGCCTGTCTCAACGATCCCCAAGGATATCTTCTGGAACATTGAACTGCCAGTACTAACTTTCTCTCGGCCATTATGATTATAATATGTGCACTGAGCAAATCTATACTTTGAGAGTGCCTGCTAAGCTTCTAGCATTGGAATAAATGCAGTTTAAACCATTGTTCTCTCCTCTCAATCTTTGCCATGCTACTGTCTTTCCTGCCTGCTAATCTTGCTCTCTTTGACCATGGTATTTGCCCCCAATTTCACATCTGCTTCCTCCCTGCGGGCACCCTTGCATTAACAATCTAGATTAAACCTTCCCAACAAGTTTCAAGGTCTGTTTACTGTCAGGTGTACCAATTAAGGTACAGCGGAACTCAATTACTCGACAACCATACTAAAAAGGGAACAACACACAACTACATTAAAGTTAACATAAACACCAACCACAGCGGATTCCCCACATTCCCCAAAGTCTAATCTTCCCTCTTTATTCTCCCACGGTCGGGGGAGTCGAACCATCCGCAGTCGGGGCGCTCGTAGCTCCCGCAGCTGGTGATCGAAGCTCCTACATTGGGGCGATAGAAGCTCGCCCCGACGAAGTTGCTCCCAAAGTCCGTTCATAACCAAGGGACCACCAGCTCCACGATGTTGTCCACAGGCTCCTGCGGTTGGAACTCCCGAGGTTCGATCCCTGACAAAGGGACCGCCAATTCCATTCCAAGATGTTAGTCGGCAAGTGTGGACGAGATGCAAACACGGAAAAAATTTGCATAAGCATCCCCGTCAAGGTAAGAGATTTAAAAAAAGTTTCCCTCCAACCACCCCAATTACCTACGTAAAACGGAGCTAAAGAACACTAAAAACATGCATTTGAACACATACTAAAAAACACAAAGAAGGAAAAGGATGAGACAATACATGGTGAGGCAGCCATTGCGGGCGCACCACGTGGTTAGTAGCAAACCTGTTTTGGGGTTAGGACCTTGTTCCCCCTCCAGTTCAGGTGCAACCTTATCCCGTTTGTACAGGTCACCTCGCCTTGAATCCCAATGATCATAAAGTGAAGGTACACAAAAAGCTGTTGAGAAACTCAACGGGTGCAGCAGCATCTAAGGAGCGAAGGAGATAGGCGACGTTTCGGTCGAGACCCTTCTTCAGACTGGTCAGGATCAGGGAAACGAAGATATAGACGGTGATGTGGAGAGATAAGGAACAATGAGTGAAAGATATGCAAAAAAGGATCGGTGATAAGGGAACAAGCCATTGTAAGCTGTTTGTGGTGTGAAAAATGAGAAGCTGTGCGACTAGGTGGGGAGAAGCTAGAGATAGAGGGAATGCCAGGGCCCGAGGGCTGAGGAGAGGTGGAAGGGGAGGAGACAGCAAGGGTTAACAGAATTGAGAAAATTCAATATTCAAGCCCAAAGATGCAGACTCCCCAAGCGGAATATGAGGTGCTGTTCCTCCAGCTTGCGGTGTTGCTCACTCTTCTGGCCGTGGAGGGAGGCCCAGGACCGAGAGGTCGGATGTGGAATGGGAGGGGGGAGTTGAAGTGCTGCACCGGGAGGTCGGGTTGGTTATTGCGGACCGAGCGGAGGTGTTCGGCGAAGCGATCGCCAAGCCTCCGCTGCTTGGTCTCACCGATATAATCATCTGGCATCTGGGAGCAGCGGATGCAGTAGATGAGGTTGGAGGAGGTGCAGGTGAACCTCTGTCGGACCTGGAAGGACTGCTTGGGTCTGCTTGGTTGGGTGTCCCTGAAAGGAGTGGAGGTGGGGAGGTGAAGGGACAAGTGTTGCATTTCTTGCGGTTGCAAGGGAAAGTGCCCCGGGGAAGGGGTTAGAGTGGGGGGAGGGGAGGAAGAATGGACAAGGGAGTTGCGGAGGAGCGGTCTTTGCGGAAGCAGACAGGGGGGAGATGGGAAGATGTGGCGGTGGAGGGTCACGTTGGGAGGTGGGCGAAACTGGCGAGGACTATATTTGTATTTGCCGGCTGGTGGGGTGAAAGGTGAGGACCAGGGGGCTCTGCCCTGTTTGCGAGTGGGGAATGGGGAGCGAGGGCAGTGTTGCGGGGTATATGGAGGAGACCCTGGTGCGAGCCTCATCAATAGTGGGGGAGGGGAATCCCCGTTCCTCTGAAGAATGAGGCCATTGTAGATGACCTGGTGTGGAACACCTCATCCTGGAGCAGATGCGGCGTATGACGGAGGAATGGGAATAAGGGGGATGGAGTCCTTACAGGAAGCAGGGTGGGAGGAAGAGTAGTCCAGGTAGCTGTGGGAGTCAGTAGGTTCGGTTGTAGTGGATGACGGTCAGGAGCGTATCATCTGCAATAGAGATGGGTGAGGTCAAGGAATGGTAGGGAAGTGTCGGAAATGGTCCCAAGTGTATTTGAGTGCCGGATGGAAGTTGGCTGGTGAAATGAATGAAGTCAGTCAGTTGTGTGTGGGTGGGTGCAGGAGGTGACACCAAAGCAGTCGTCGTAACCGATTAAACGAGGTAGAGGTCGGGATGGGCCCAGGCCCTGGTACGCCGAGAACAATGAATTGTTCGACGTACCCAACAAAGAGGCAAGCGTAGCTGGGGCCCATGCGTTGTCCCCATAGCTACGCAATGTGTTTGGAGAAATGGGAGGAATCAAAAGAGAAGTTATTGAGGGTGAGGACCAACTCTGCTAGGCGAGGAGGTGTCAGTGGACGGGTATGGTTGCTCCACTCTGGTCGAGGAAGAACCGAGGTCTTTGAGACCCGTCCTGGTGGGGGATGGAGGTGTAGAGTGACTGGACGTCCATGGTAAAGATGAGAGGATGGGGCCTGGAGAATGGAATGCACGGAGCCGACGGAGAGTGTCTGAGGTGACTTGAACATAGTGGGGGAGGATTTAACAAAGGGGGATAGGATGGCGTCAAGGTATGTGGAAATGTGTTCGGTGGGGCACGAACAGGCAGAGACAATGGGTCTGCCAGGGCAGTCGGGTTTGTGAATTTTGGGGAGAAGGTATAAATACGAAAATCGGCCGTGCGGGGCTGGAAACGATGAGGTCGGAGGCTCGTTGGGGTAGGGAGCCCGAGCTGATGAAGTTGGTTATGGTGCTCGAGATGGTGGCCTGTGTTGTCAGTGGGTTCAATGGTCCAGGGGTAAGTAGCGAGGAGTGTCCGAGAGTTGGCGCGCGCCTCCGCTTTGTAGAGATCAACGCGCCAGACTACCCACGGCACCTCCCTTTCGGCGGTTTTGATAACCCAGTCTGGGTTGTTACGGAGTGAGTCGATGGCAGTACGTTCAGGGCTGGAGAGATTGGAGTGAGACAGGGGGGTGGAGAAGTCGAGGCGTGTGAATGTCCCGACGGCAGTTCTGTCAGAAAGAAGTTCTACAGCCGGAAGGCTACAGAGGGGGTTTCCCAAGTGGAGCGTGACGTGGGAGACAGGAAAAGGATCATCAGTGGGGGGCGAGGGCATTCTTCCCGTGGAAGAACGCTGTGAGGCGTCAGGCAGACGGTAGAAGAGCTCCAAGTCGTGGTGGCGCGGAACTCATTGAGGTGGGGACGGAGGGGACAAAGGTGAACCTCTGCTGAGGACAGACCGTTCGATGTCGGAGAGGGGGAGGTTCCGGGGATGGTGAACACATCGCAGCAAGGATGGGGGTTGTGGCCGGAGGAAGGCAGGTGAGTGGACTGAGGACGAAGCGTTGTGTGGTGGGGTGGTGGAGGGTGGTCCAGGCGGTAGGGGGGTATGGGGGCTGTGGTGTTGGGTGGGGAAGAGCAGGTTACATGGTAGGGGGGGATGGGGAAGACCCAGTGGAATAGCCACTAAGGTTACTGGGGCTGGGGAGACGGCACTAGGACCCAGTGCCCGTTAAAGACAGAGTGGTGGGGGGCGTTAGTCAACGTGGAGGCTTCAGGCCCACTGCAGAGTCCAGTCTGCAGGTGAGGCGACGGCCTGCGGGCTGCTGGAGGGCGGTGGAGAAGTCGTGGGTCGCGGACCCCAAGGTAGGAGTCCGCGGGCCTAGTGGAGTCGGGGTCGGCGGGCGATGCGTTGGCGGTCCCGGTGGGCGGGTGGTCAGCTCCCGACCGTGAGGGCGCGAGATGAGAGGGTGCGGTGCGGCGGCCGTGTTCGGGTGGCCCCGGTCCGGCGGCGATGCAAGGTGAGGCGGGTGCGGTTGTGGTCCACCTTCGGCGGCCCAGTACACTGGCGATGCAGGATGGCCCGGTGCGGCGGCGATGGGGTTAGGTGTCCCGGGGGCGGCGAGGTTTGGCATCCGCGTTGCGCTGGTGAAGGGCGGTGAATCGTGGAGGGGGAGATAAACAGAGTTACCAGGCAGGCAGCGGGGCTGGGCATCATCAGTAGGCAGGTGGAGGTCGGCGGCAGCATCGCGTGAGGGTCGGTGAAGGCGGCGTCCTGGTGAGTCCCTGGAGGCCGCTCCTCGTGACAAGATGGCGTCGGGGACTCAGGCCGGCGGCTCGGGCCAGAGTTGGGGCCCGGGGCCTGCGGGCGGTCGAGTCGGCGATTGTCCGATGGCTGGAACGGCCTGGAGGCGGGCTAATTTCAGGTCCTTGGTGGAGGTAAGGTGGGACAGGAATTGTTTGATTGAACGGTGGATCTTCCGGAGGATGTATGTATTTGGGGTCCGTTGCAGGTCTGGGTGAGAGAGGCCCGAAGTTTCGGAGCGTCAATGCGAGGTCCTGCTGTGTGTTCGGCGCATTGCAACCAGGGTGGATAAACTAGTGCCCGGTTATTGGGAGAATTGTACAGTGTGGCGGCAGATGGCCCGTCGTAACCGATAGTCCGGCTGGGATCCGAACTGGGACGCAGGGAATTGGAGCTGGAATCCACGGGGTAATGCGATGGAGGCGCAGGCAAGCCCCGAGAAGCAGATGTGGCTGTGGTATCGAAGTCTGGGTGAGGATGTGGTCGTAGAGTTGGAGGGAAGGGGGTATCACAGAGGGGAGCAGTTTTGAGAGGAGGTTGGAAACAGTCTCCGTAGGAGGAAGGACTTCTTCAAAGTAGGCATACCTTATGAGGAGATGTCGCAGTGGAGTAGACTAAGTTTAAAGAAGAACTGCAGATTGCTGGAGAATCGAGGGTACAACAAAAAGCTGGAGAATCTCAGCGGGTGCAGCAGCATCTAAGGAGCGAAGGAGATAGGGCGACGTTTCGGGTCGAGACCCTTCTTCAGAACTGGTCAGGGATCAGGGAAAACGAGAGATATCGACGGTGATGGTGGAGAGATAAGGAACAATGAGTGAAAGATATGCAAAAAAGTATCGGTGATAAAGGGAACTACATAGCCATTGTACAGCTGTATTTTGTGTGTGATAATAGAGAAGCTGGTGCGACTAGGGTGGGGGAGAGATAGAGATAGAGAGGAAGCCCCCCCCCCCCAGGGCCACGAGGGGAGGGAGAGTGGGAAGGGGAGAGACAAGCAAGGGTTAACAGAATTGAGAAAATTCAATATTTCAAGCCCAAATGACCGAGCGTGAGTGTTCGGCGAAGCGATCGCCAAGCCTCCGCTTGTCTCACCGATATAGATCATCTGGCATCTGGAGCAGCGGATGCAGTATATGAGTTGGAGGAGGTGCAGGTGAACCTCTGTCGGACCTGGAAGGACTGCTTGGCCCTGAAAGGAGTGGAGGGGGAGGTGAAGGGACAAGTGTTGCATTTTCTTGCGGTTGCAAGGGAAGTGCCCGGGAAGGGGTAGAGTGGGAGGGAGGGAAGAATGGACAAGGGAGTTGCGGAGGGAGCGGTCTTTGCGGAAGGCAGACAGGGGGAGATGGGAAGATGTGCGGGTGGAAGGGTCACGTTGGAGGTGGCGAAACTGTCGGAGACTATAAGTTGTATTTGCCGGCTGGTGGGGTGAAAGGTGAGACCAGGGGGACTCTGCCCTGTTTGCGAGTGGGGGAATGGGGAGCGAGGGCAAGTGTTGCGGGGTATGGAGGAGACCCTGGTGCGAGCCTCATCAATAGTGGGGTAGGGGAATCCCCGTTCTCTGAAAGAATGAGGCCATTGTGATGACCTGGTGTGGAACACCTCATCCTGGGAGCAGATGCGGTAGACGGAGGAATTGGGAATAGGGGATGGAGTCCTTACAGAACAGGGTGGGAGAAGAGTAGTCCAGAGCTGTTGGGAGTCAGTAGGTTTTGTAGTGGATGTCGGTCAAGCGTATCACCTGCAATAGAGATGGTGAGTCAAGGAATGGTAGGGACGTGTCGGAAATGGTCCAAGTGTATTTGAGTGCCGGATGGAAGTTGGTGGTGAAATGAAAGTGAAGTCAGTCAGTTGTGTGTGGGTGCAGGAGGTGACACCAAAGCATCGTCGATGTAACGGAGGTAGAGGTCGGGGGATGGGGCCCTGTACGCCGAGAACAAGGATTGTTCGACGTACCCAACAAAAGAGGCAAGCGTAGCTGGGGCCCATGCGTGTCCCCATAGCTACGCCTTTTGTGTTTGGAGGAAATGGGAGGAATTCAAAAGAGGAAGTTATTGAGGGTGAGGACCAACTCTGCTAGGCGTAGGAGGGTGTCAGTGACGGGTATGGGTTTGCTCCTCCTGTCACAGGTCGAGGAAGAACCGGAGGGCTTTGAGACCGTCCTGGTGGGGGATGGAGGTGTAGAGTGACTGGACGTCCATGGTAAAGAAGAGAGGACTGGGGGCCTGGAGAATGGAATGCACACGGAGCCGACGGAGAGTGTCTGAGGTGTCTTGAACATAGGTGGGGAGGGATTTAACAAAGGGGGATAGGATCGGCGTCAAAGGTATGTGGAAATGTTTCGGTGGGCACGAACAGGCAGAGACAATGGGTCTGCAGGGCAGTCGGGTTTGTGAATTTTGGGGAGAAGGTAAAATCGGGCCGTCGGGGCTGGGAAACGATGAGTTCTGGAGGCTCGGTGGGGTAGGGAGCCCGAGCAGATGAAGTTGGTATAGGTGCTCGAGAATGGTGGCCTGGTGTTCGTCAGTGGGTCATGGTCCAGGGGTAAGTAGGAGGAGGTTTTTGGGGTCCGAAGTTGCGCGCTCCCTCCGCTTTGTAGAGATCACCACAGCGCCAGACTACCACGGTAAAAAAACAAAAAAAAAAAAATATATATTAAAAACCTCCCATGTCGGCGGGTTTGATAACCCAGTCTGGTTGTTACGGAGTGATCGATGGCAGTACTATCAGGGCTGGAGAGATTGGAGTAGAGACAGGGGGGTGAGAAGTCGAGGCGGTTGATGGTCCCGACGGCAGTTCTGGATAAATAGTTTCTACAGCCGGAAGGCTACGAGGGGGTTCCGAAGTGGAGGCGGTGCGTGGAGACAAAAAGGGATCATCAGTGGGGGCGAAGGGCTTCTTCCCGTGGAAGAACGCTGTGAGCGCAGGCGACGGTAGAAGAAGCCTCCACAGTCGACTGGTGGGCGCGGAACTCATTGAGGTGGGGACGGAGGGGGACAAAGGTGAGACCTCTGCTGAGGACAGACCGTTCGATGTCGGAGAGGGGGAGGTCCGGGGGGATGGTGAACACGCGGCAAGGATGGGGGTTGTGGCCGAGGAAGGCAGGTGAGTGGACTGAGGACGAAGCGTTGTGGGTTGGGGGGGAGGGTGGAACAGGCGGTAGGGGGGTATGGGGGCTGTGGTGTGGGTGGGAAGAGCAGGGGTTAACATGGTAGGGGTGATGGGGAAGACCCAGTGAATAGCCACTAAGTTTACTGGGGCTAGGGAGACGACACTAGACCCAGTGCCATTAAAGACAGAGTGGTGGGGGCGTTAGCAACGGTGGAGGCTTCAGGCCCACTGCAGAGTCCAGTCTGCAGGTGAGGCCGACGGCTGCGGCTGCTGGAGGGCGGTGAGAGTCGTGGGTCGGCGACCCGAAGGTAGAGTCCGCGGGCAGTGGAGTCGGGTCGCGGGGCGATGCGTTGGCGGTCCCGGTGGGCGGGGTGGTCAGTCCGACCGGTGAGGGCGGCGAGATGAGTGGGGTGCGGTGCGGCGGCCTGTGTTCGGGTGGCCCCGCGTCCGGCGGCGATGCAAGGTGAGGCGGGTGCGTTGTGGTCTTCGGCGGGCCCAGTAGCACTGGCGATGCTGGATGGGCCCGGTGCGGCGATGGCGTTTAGGTGGTCCCGGGGGGCGCGAGGTTTGGCAGTCCGCGTTGCGCTGGTGAAGGCTGGAATCGGGGAGGGGGATAAAACAGAGTTACCAGGCAGGCAGCGGGCTGGGCAATCATCAGTAGGCAGGTGGAAGGTTCGCGCAGCATCGGCGTGGAAGTCGTGAAGGCGGCGTCCTGGTGAGATCCCTGGAGGCGCTCCTCGTGGACAAGATGGCGTCGGGGGACTCAGGCCGGCGGCTCGGGCCAGAGTTGGGGCCCGGGGCCTGCGGCGGTCGAGTCGGCGATTGTCGATGGCTGGAACGGCTGGAGGCGGCTAATTTCAGGTCCTTGGTGGAGTAAGGTGGACAGGAATTGTTTGATTGAAGCGGTGGATCTTCCGGAGGATGTAGTGTAGTTGGGGTCCGTTGCAGGTCTGGTGAGAGAGGCCCGAAGTTTTCGGGAGCGTCAATGCGAGGGTCCTGCTGTGTCGGCGCATTGCAACCAGGGTGGATCTTAGTGCCCGTTGGAGAATTGTAACAGTGTGGCGCAGATGGCCCTCGTAACCGATAGTCCGGCTGTGGATCCGAACTGGACGCAGGGAATTGGAGCTGGAATCCACGGGGTATGAGATGGAGGCGCAGGCAAGCCCCCGAGGAAGCAGATGTGGCTGTGGTATCGAGTCTGGGTGAGGATGTGGTCGTAGAGTTGGAGGGAAGGGGGTATCACAGAGGGGAGCAGTTTGAGAGGAGTTGTGAAAACTGTCTCCGTAGGGAGGAGGAGAACTTCTTCAAAGTAGGCATACCTTGAGAGAATGTCGCAGTGGAGTAGACTAATTTTAAAGAAGGAACTGCAGATGCTGGAGAATCGAGGGTACACAAAAAGCTGGAGAAACACAGCGGGTGCAGCAGCATCTAAGGAGCGAAGGAGATAGGCGACGTTTCGGGTCGAGACCCTTCTTCAGACTGGTCAGGGATCAGAAACGAGAGATATAGACGGTGATGTGGAGAAGATAAGGAACAATGAGTGAAAGATATGCAAAAAAGTATCGGTGATAAAAGGGAACAAGCCATTGTAAGCTGTTTGTGGTGTGATAATGAGAAGCTGTGCGACTAGGTGGGGAGAGATAAGAGATAGAGGAATGCCAGGGCCCGAGGGCTGAGGGAGAGGTGGGAAGGGGAGGAGACAGCAAGGGTTAACAGAATTGAGAAAATTCAATATTCAAGCCCAAAGGACCGAGCGGAGGTGTTCGGCGAAGCGATCGCCAAGCCTCCGCTTGGTCTCACCGATATAGATCATCTGGCATCTGGAGCAGCGGATGCAGTAGATGAGGTTGGAGGAGGTGCAGGTGAACCTCTGTCGGACCTGGAAGGACTGCTTGGGTCCCTGAAAGGAGTGGAGGGGGGAGGTGAAGGGACAAGTGTTGCATTTCTTGCGGTTGCAAGGGAAAGTGCCCGGGGAAGGGGTAGAGTGGGAGGGGAGGGAAGAATGGACAAGGGAGTTGCGGAGGGAGCGGTCTTTGCGGAAGGCAGACAGGGGGGAGATGGGAAGATGTGGCGGGTGGAGGGGTCACGTTGGAGGTGGCGAAACTGGCGGAGGACTAATATGTTGTATTTGCCGGCTGGTGGGGTGAAAGGTGAGGACCAGGGGACTCTGCCCTGTTTGCGAGTGGGGGAATGGGGAGCGAGGGCAGTGTTGCGGGTATGGAGGAGACCCTGGTGCGAGCCTCATCAATAGTGGGGAGGGAATCCCCGTTCTCTGAAGAATGAGGCCATTTGTGATGACCTGGTGTGGAACACCTCATCCTGGGAGCAGATGCGGCGTAGACGGAGGAATTGGGAATAGGGGATGGAGTCCTTACAGGAAGCAGGGTGGAGGAAGAGTAGTCCAGGTAGCTGTGGGAGTCAGTAGGTTTGTAGTGGATGTCGGTCAGGAGCGTATCACCTGCAATAGAGATGGTGAGGTCAAGGAATGGTAGGGAAGTGTCGGAAATGGTCCAAGTGTATTTGAGTGCCGGATGGAAGTTGGTGGTGAAATGAATGAAGTCAGTCAGTTGTGTGTGGGTGCAGGAGGTGACACCAAAGCAGTCGTCGATGTAAACGGAGGTAGAGGTCGGGGATGGGGCCCTGGTACGCCGAGAACAAGGATTGTTCGACGTACCCAACAAAGAGGCAAGCGTAGCTGGCATAAAGTGAATCCCTGCCTCCTGCACCGGTTCATCAGCCACGCATTAATCTGGCCTATCCCTCTATTCCTGTCCACAATAGCAGGAGGTGCTGGGAGTAATCCAGAGATTACTACCCTTGAGATCCTGCTTTTGAACCTTTTATCTAACTCTATATTAACTCCACAGGATCTCAATCTTTTTGGTCCTCTGTCGTTGGTGGCAACATGCACAACAATTTTGGCGGCTCACCCTCCTTGAATGTTCTGCAGCCACTCCGAGACATCCTCAACCCTGGCACCGGAAAGGTAAAACGTCCTGGAGCCATAGTTGCGGCCTAAAATCTCCTGTCTGCCCTCCTAACTGTTATATTTACTATCATTGTAGCCCTATATGACTTCGACCCACGCTGCTGCGCCTCAAAACCAGGTCTGGTGTCACAGACCTGGCTGTTGCTGCTGCATTCCTGGAATGGTCATATCCTTCACCTGTCCTCAATGTATCCAAAAGGCTTTACTTGATTTTTTTTAATGGCCACAGCAGATTCCTTCACTCGCTACCTGTCCCCTTTTTCCTTCCTGATGGTCACACAGCTACTTTCTGCCTGTGACCACATTTGTCAAACTCCTCTGAGGCTCTCAGCCTCCCGGATCATTTTGCTTTTGACCAGTGCCAGTTCCCTCGTGATCAAACAGCAGCTGCAGCTGGACACACCTCACACAGGTGTGGTCCTTGGCAACACTGGAAGATTTCAGGATTTCACACATCGTGCAGGAGCAGTATACCAACTGCCCTAACAGCTGCACTGACTGCTTTAAGATTAACAAAGACAATTTAAAAAGATCTCACCATTGCCCTCTGCAAGGTCTGTTATTATAGAACTTCTTCCTTAGATTCTTTCCATTGATTATCTATTTGCACTGCTCGTAATTTGATATCTATTGATTTATACACTCTGGGGTTTTATGGTTCGTATTCAATAGAGAGCCTTGTGGGAGTTGCTGCATTACTAATCATTGCTTAGTGAGCTGCCTATTTTTATGCTCCATATGATTTATTATGTAGGACTGTATTGATTGAATTTACAGAGTGCAATTATAAACCATTCAATGTTTGCTTCCCTCGCCTTTAAAGGCCGTAATCACTTGCAGTTATATTTTCGGGATTTACAAAGCACAACCTAGAAATCAAGCACCAAGTTGACCTTCCCTAGCCCACATTTATCAAGAAGACTTCATCTTTAATCAATAATTATATTTGGAAAGTTTCAGAATTCCTGTAGACGAGTAATTCATAGCCTCTTGTGGTGGTGCATCTTTGGACTGTTTGGCTGGTAGTATATATCAGTTGGACTTTTGCCTGTTTTAAACTATACTTGTTATTTATAACAGAATACATGTACAATCTCCACAGTCCAAACTCTTTAAAGACCACATTAGCTTGCAAGATTATCTTTTATATGAACACACAATTTAGAGCAAGAGCTGTTTCACTTGTGTGTGAGGAACTGAGATGAGAAGTCTGAAGCAGATTTAGAAAGTCTGACGTAGGATCTCGACACAAAACACAATTTATCCATGTTCTCCAGAAATGTGGCTTGACTTGCTGAGTTGCACCAGCACTTTGTGGCCATCTTAAGAAAACAACTGCTAGCTTGAGGCCAGTGAACAGCTGTGAGGAGGAGCAGCGCAGCAGATTTTTATAAAGCAGTAGTGGAGTAATTGCTCCTAGTTGTGGGTAAGAGGAAAGCAGGCACTAGTGGAGTGGCCTATTGGGAGTTTTGGGAGAGGCTATGTATTAAGGTGCTGTGTTTGTGGGTAAGTCTTGAGGGTTTGGCTAAGAGGCATGATAAGTTAGGTATTTTTTGTAACCTGGAGCAGTAGGGATGACAGCAAACTGGTATTCTCCCCCTGCAAGATGTGACATGTTGGAGGAACTTCTTGTCCCTTAGAACTATTCCTCTGGGAAGTGTGCCCAGCTGCAGCTCCTGACTGTCCGCATGAGTTAACTGGAACTGCAGCTGGATGACCATGTGATCGTCTGAAGACTCAGGAAAGTGGTTGCAGAAAATTGTCGGATGAACACCAGGAAAGGGGGTAGACAGAGTGTATGAATTCCTTGTAGCCATATTGTTTGGGGTGGAAGATGACTGCTGCTCTTCTCTATAAGTCTGTTGCACCAAGTCTGGCTATGAGGTGCAATGGGGTAGGGTGAGGTGAGACAAGATTATAGTGGCAGGAGATATTACTCAGAGGGACAGATGAGATTCTGTTGTAGCAATCTGGACTTTAGGATGGTGTGTTGCCTCCCTGATGCCGGGGTCCAGGATGTCTCGAAAGTGGCTGCAGAACTTTCTCAAGAGGGATGGGGTGCAGACAGAAGTTGTGCATATTGGCACAAATAACATGTGTATGAAAAAGGATGAGGTCCTGCAGAGTAAATGTAGGGGGTTAGCCAAAACCAGGACCTTGAGGATCATAATCTCTGGATACATGTAATGCCAAGTGCTAGTGAGGGTAGGAACAGGAAAATAGGACAGATACATGAGGCTGAGGAGTGGTGCAAGGAGCAGGGTTTCAGATATTTGGACCATTAGAATTTCTTCTGAACTTCTCATGTTACATTTCTATTTCAAAATTTTAACTATTCACATCATAGATGCTGAGATTTAATGTTGCAACAAGATTATTTACACATTTACATTGAAAGTATACTCTTTGAATTTCTAAAATTAAAGAATTGTTGCTGGAATTTGCTTTAATTCAGTCAGCGGAACCAATTTGCAATCTGTACATACCTCACTCAGTACCCAAAGAAGGGTCTCGACCAGAAACGTCACCCATTTATTCTATCCAAAGATGGTGCCTGTCAATAGACAATAGGTGCAGGAGTAGGCCATTCGGCCTTTCGAGCCAGCACTACCATTCAATGTGATCATGGCTGATGCCTGCCTTCTCCCCATATCCCCCGATTACATTATTTTTAATAGCCCTATCTAGCTCTCTTGAAAGCATCCAGAGAACCTCCCTCCACCGCCCTCTGAGGCAGAGAATTCCACAGACTCGCCACTCTCTGTGAGAAAAGGTGTTTCCTCGTCTCTGTACTAAATGGTTTACTCCTTATTCTTAAACTGTGGCCCCTGGTTCTGGACTCCCCCAACATCAGGAACATATTTCCTGCCTCTAGCGTGTCCAAACCCTTAACAATCTTATATGTTTCAATGAGATATCCTCTCATCCTTCTAAACTCCAGTGTACACACATTTATCCGCATTAAACTTCATCTGCCATGAATCTGGCCACTCCCCCAACCCTGTCCAAGTCACCCTGCATTCTCATAGCATCCTCGGGGCTCGTAATTAGCAGTTGCCCCGGTGCCAATGACCACCCAAACTGCCGCCAGGCAGCCTAAACGGCGACTCATTTCGCCCGGCTTGGCAAGCAAATACTGGTTTATACCGATAGACACAAAAAACTGGAGTAACTCTGCGAGTCAGGCAGCATCTCTGGCGAATAGGAGCGTGACGTCTCGTGTCGACGGCGGCTGTATTTCTCTAGTATCTTTGACTGCGGGGCAAAGATACTAGGAGCGTGGTGGCGAAGGGTCGGAGCGAATGACTGATCCCGAACAGCGGCCATGATAGCGGCTCCATCTCCTGCACCCCGCCTGGCGGAAGGAGACCTCCCTCTCTCTCCCCCTCTCTATCCCTCCCTCACTCAGCGTGCGAGAGGGGTTGTTTGGTGGATTTGTAGGCAGCAGCCGCTATCGCCCTGATAACGGCCGCTGCTTAACGGCGCTTTCAAAACAACCCTTCTCACATGCCGAGACCAGGAGAGGGGAGGGGGAGGCCTCCTTCCGCCGTCTGAAGCAGCTGCACCTAGGATCTTGGAGCTGCACCGTGGCGAGGAGTTCCCAACCGCCTCCCCCTTTGGAGGCGGCACTTTGGCATTGGACAGGGACGGCCAAGGCAGCGGGACGATGTTGTTCAAGGAGTGCTGACCTTCCTTCCTCCCCACCTCTTCTCCTCCCCCTCCTCCTCTCTTATCCTGGGACCCCTCCTCTCCATCCCGCACTGATCTCCATTCCCTCCTCTATTCAGTCCTCACTGACATCCCCTGTGCTCCCCTCCCCATTTACCCCCCCAATCTATTCAATCTACCCACCTCGCATTGATTCTCCTGCCGCCACCCCCCCCCATCCATCCTAACGCTGGTCCTCCAATTCATCCTGTACCGACCCCCCCCCCTTCCATCCATCCTTCACTTCTCCCCCCCCCCCCAATTCATACTGCACTGATCATCCCATTCATCCCATACTGACCCACCTTCCATTTACCCTGCACCAAACCCCCCATCCATCCTGTAGTGATCTCCCCATTCATCTTTTACTGATCCCCATTCATCCTGTACTGATCCCCTCATGCATCCTGTACTGATCCCCTCATTCATCCCGTACTGATCCCCCATTCATCATATACTTGACCCACAACTGGATCTGTGAGGTGGCACTATGCCTCATCCAGCAATTTGATTTTAATTTTTTTTTGATGTTTGAACAATTTTATTCAAAACCTGGGGAAATAATTGACCAAATCTATAGAGGGGTGGATTTCTGAAAACATAAGTAAAATCCCTGGTGAAATATGTAAAAATCACAGCGTATTTGCGTGTGGTTTTCAAGAAAATTTGTTTCAAAGACAAAATGCCACACACCCACACACACACACACACACACACACACAGTTTTAATAGATACTAGACCAAGTGCAGACCCGTTGGATCTGTTCCTCCAACGCGAGATTGCTGGGCGGGCGGCATGCGGCGTCACACGCACTAACCACACTTGATATTATATTAATATTATTAATTTGCTCCTTCTTTGCACCATAACCACCTTATCCACTGATGCATAGACCCAACTTGCAGGCGCGTCTGGGGGGGGGGGGGGGGGGGGGTGGGGGGGGGGGGGGGGGGGGGGGGTAGAGAGTGAGGGCAGAGAGATAATGGGGAGCGACAGAGAGAGGGGGGCAGAGACAAAAGGGTAAGAGAGAGAGGGAGGGGGGCTGGGAAGGGGGTAGGGGATGGGAGAAGGGTTTAGGGGTGGGGGGGGAGAGAGGAGTGGGACGGGGCGGCAGGTTGAGGGGTGCCCCGGAATGATCCGAGGACCAAAGATCCTATTGCGAGCTATAGGCTCTTTGCTGAGGACAGCCAAAAGCTTCCGCCAGTGTTACAGAGGATCGGGCAGCGGACAGAGAGGAGGTCGTCCCCTGTGACGGGTGGAGAGGAGAGCAGGGCTCTCGCTTAACGTTTTTTCCCTGTTGCCAGCCGGGCAACCTTGGCAGCTTTTTAGCATGCCAAATGACAGTTTAGGTGGTCATTCAAGACGGCTTGCATGACGTGTGCGATACTGTGCTCGGACAAAGTGCGTGGTTACCAGTCGGAATTATGGTCAATGAAGCATTCGCATATTATTTCTGCTTCAAATAAAGTCGCAAACTAAACATATTCACCAATCAAGGCATGATATATACCACAATGACATGCAGCAAAATTACAATACAGTATCTCAACTCTTTTTACACGTTGCAATGAATGCAATTTCTATTATCTCTTTCCATTTCCAAACAAAAATATGGTTATTCAGCGGATGATCAACCTCTGTGAGACCAAGCACAGGCTTGGCGATCGCTTCGCACAACACCTCCACTCAGTTCGCAATAACCAACCTGATCTCCCGATGGCTCAGCACTTCAACTCCCCCTCCCATTCCGAATCCGACCTTTCTGTCCTGGGCCTCCTCCATGGCCAGAGTGAGGCCCACCGCAAATTGGAGGAACAGCACCTCATATTTTGCTTGGGTACTTTACACCCCAGCGGTATGAACATTGGCTTCTCCAATTTCATGTAGTCCTTGCTTTATCCCTCCTTCCCCTCCCATTCCGAACTCTCCCACAGCCTACTGTCTCCGCCTCTTCCTTTCTTTTTCCCACCCCTCCCGACATCAGTCTGAAGAAGGGTCTTGACCCGAAACGTCGCCTATTGGGCAGTTTACACCCCAGCGGTTTGAACATTGACCTCCAACTTCAGGTAGTCCCTACTTTCTCCTCCGCTTCCCAGCTCTACCTCAGCCCACTGTCTCTGCCGCTTCCTTTCTTCTTCCCTCGCACCCTCACATCAGTCTGAAGAAGGGTCTCGACCCGAAACGTCACCTATTTCCTTTGCTCCACAGAGACAAGTTAACCTACAAAGCCAATGTGTCTTTGGGATGTGGGAGGAAACCCACACGCTTGCAGGGAGAATGTGCACATTCAACACAGACAGTGCCCAAGAACACAGATCTCTGGCGGGTGAGTGTGAGGCAGCAAGTCCCCTAGCAGTGCCCCCCGATATTTTGGTTATCCTACACTCAAACAATTATACGGGTAAGACTTTGGTTACTAGTGCTGATAATGTGTAAGCGCTACATCTTGGCAGGACAAAATCAAATAGGACGTACATGGTAAATGGTAGGGAATTGAGGAATGCTGTGGAACAGAGGGATCTAGGAATAACTGTGCATAGTTCCCGAAGGTGGAACGCATGTAGATAGGTTGGTAAAGAAAGCCTTTGGTGTGCTGGCCTTTATAAATCAGAGCATTGAATATAGGAGTAGGGAAGTAATTGTTAAAATTGGTACAAGGCATTGGTAAGACCAATTCTGGAGTATGGTACAATTTTGGTCGCCTAGTTATAGGAAGGATGTCAACAAAATAGAGAGTACAGAGGAGATTTCTAAATGTTGCCAGGGTTCCACACCCGCAACTATGTTACAGAGATAAGGTTTGAACAAGTTAGGTCTTTATTCGTTGGAGCGCAGAAGGTATAAGGGGGGGGACGTTGCTTGAGGTCTTTAAAATGATGAAAGGGATAGACAGAGTTTGACGTGGATACGTTTTCCTTTTCCCATTGAGGGTAGGGAAGATTCAAACAAGAGGCAATGACATGAGAATTAAGGGAACAGAGGTTTCGGGTAACGTGAGGGGGGAACTTCTTTACCTCAGAGGGTGGTGGCTGTGTGGAATCAAGCTTTCAAGCAGAAGTGGTGGAGGCAGATCGATTTTAACATTAAAGAGTAAAGTGGATAGGTATATATGACGTGAAGCGAATGGAGGGGTATGGTCTGAGTGCAGGTAGATGGGACTAGGGGAAAACAAATGGTCGGCAAGGACTGGAAGGCCGAGAGGGCCTGTTTCCGTGCTGTAATTGTTATATTGGATTATATAGTTACTTAAAAAAAAATAAACTATCCATTTTCAGTCTTAAATCTCTAAGTGACGCTATGTCCCCCTTTACAGCTACTGTATGTTTTAATTCAGTTCAAGGCTATTGGGGCAGTACATTGGCCATAAAGTTGCTGCCTAAAATTGCCAGAGACCCAGAATTGATCCTGAATATGGGTGCTGTCTGTATGGAGTTTTGTTTTCTCTTTTATAACATTGTTTACAGAGTACTATGTTTACATATTCTGTTGTGCTGCTGCAAGTAAGGATTTCATTGTTCTAACTGGGACGTGAGAGAATAAAACACTCTTGACTCTTGACTTACATCGCTGATGTGTGGGATAGAACTAGAGTACGGGTGGTCGGCATGGACTCGGTGGGCCGAAGGGCCTGTTTCCACGCTGTATCTTTGAATTAAACTAAAAACGCTAAAACCAGAGGAAATGTAAAGAAGGGTTTCTACCCGAAACGTCACCCAATTTCTTCTAACCAGAGATGCTGGCTGGTCCATGGACTGCCATCGCACAATTAAAGCGGTACCAACCAGACGCAACTAAATTTAAGGTAGCTTTTTTTCTCCCCAAGAACCCTTTTTTGCTTAAGTCCAAGTCAAGAGAGTTTTATTGTCATGTGTTCCAGATAGGGCAATGAAATTCTTGCTTGCTGCAGCACAACAGAATATGTAAACATAATACAGAACACGAGTTAAAAGTTCAGTGTGTCTATACAGGGCTCTCACTTAACTTTTTTTCCCTGTTGCCAGCCGGGGAACCTTGACAGCTTTTTAGGTTGCCAAATATCGGTTTAGGTGGTAATTGAAGACTGTTTGCATGACGCGTGCGATAATGTGCTTGGACAAAGTGTGTAGTTATCAGTCGGAATTATGCTCAATGAAGCATTCACATGTTATGTTCAAGAAGGAACTGCAGATGCTGGAAAATCTAAGATAGACAAAAGTGCTGGAGAAACTCAGCGGGTGCAGCAGCATCTATGGAGCGAAGGAAATGGGCAACGTTTCAGGCCGAAACCCATCCGTCTGAAGAATGGTTTCGGCCGGAAACGTTGCCTATTTCCTTTGCTCCATAGATGCTCCCGCACTTTTGTCTACATTCACATATTATTTCTGCTTCAAATAACTCACAAACTAAACATATTCACCAATCAAGACATGATATATACCACAATGACATGCAGCAAAATTATAATACAATATCTCTACTCTTTTTTTTTCACATTGCAATTAATGCAATTTCTATTAGTTCTTTCCACTAGCAAACACAAATGTGGTTGGATTATTCAGCGTATGATCAACCTGTCAAATAAATCCTGGACCGTGGTAACATAATATATGATTAAACCATGCACACTACAGATGATGCGCGTTTTCTGTGTAGGACCGAAAATTACCATGACATGGCCATAGCATGGGTCGTTATTGCAATTGGCACAGAAACACTCTGGCTTCGCACATAATTTATCCATAACAAAATATACAAGTTGCAAGACATTAGTTCTAAAGGCATTTATGAATAATAGCAAGATGCCAATGTGCCCCGGATTCGCCGTATTTTGTCCCGCGAAATAACTTTTTTACGGGTTCCGGCAGCCAAACAATGCTGTTACGGACACCGCCGTGGGCGCCGGTGTTCCTCCCGTGAGAACGCCGGCGCCAATGTGTCCCCGGTTTTGCCAGCCCGCGCGATCAGCGGCATTTGGCCGGGTCCTAGTGACCGCGCGTGCGCAGTGGGGGAGGGATTTTGCCGGGCCCTAGTGACCGCGCCTGCGCAGTGGGGAGGGTTGCCGGGCCCCTATGAACCGCTGCCTGCGCAGTGGGGGAGGGTTGCCGGGTCCTAAGAGACCGCAGCCTGCGCAGTGGGGGAGGGTTGCCGGGCCACAGCAGTGGCCGCGCGTGCGCAGTGGGGGAGGTTGCCGGGGCCTGCCGATTTCGAGCCACGCCACGCCCGGCCCAGAGCCCGGGCGGCCCGGGCCCGCGCGATCAGCGGCACTTTCATCCGCCGCCAGCCGGCCGCTCGCGGCAGCCCCATCACCAGTCCTCCCACCCAGTGCGCAGCGCAGACCCCGCCGGCAACCATGCCAAGTGCGCACGTGCCGCACCCCCCCCGCCAGCCCGCTGATCGCACCAGTGCGCAGGCGCATAGCCCCGGCAACAACCCCAGGTGAGTGTTACGGAGAGAAATGCATTTAACCCCATTTGTTACGGACAAATGGGTTAAATGTTACTGTGAACTAAAATTTAGGTTGGCATCTCTGTAATAGCAGTTAAAACCGACTATACCCATCTGACAGGTACACATTGCACTAACTAACAAGAGATGGCCAAAGGACATAACTGCAGCAAATGTTCTTTTGGTAATATGTTTAATGGTGTCAAAACAAATAATAACATTGGGAATTAAAACACACACACTTTGATTACATTCCGTTATCAAACATAATCAATGTTTGCTCTGAAGACCATGAAGCACAATAGGGTCAGGGGGAGTGTGAATCAGTGCGGGATGGATAGATGGTTGGGGGGGGGGGGTGTTGAGAAGGCAATCGGTGCGGAATGGATTGATTGGGGCAAGTGAATTAGTAATTACAGTTGTGAGGGGAGAGCACGGGGAACGTCAGTGGTGTTGAATTGGGGGGGGGGATCAGTACGGGATGGATGGGGGGGGATCAGTACGGGATGAATTGGGATTCAGTACGGGATGAATGGGGTAGACAAAAATGCTGGAGAAATTCAGCGGGTGAGGCAGCATCTATGGAGCTAAGGAAATGGGCAACGTTTCGAATCGAGACCCTTCTTCAGACTGTTCCCCCCCCATTCTTCTTGAATGTGGGATTATCATTACAGGATGGATGGGGGGGGGGGAATCAGCACAGGAATGGTAGGATCAATGCAGGATGAATGAGGGGGTTCAGGTCAGTGTGGATCGGAGGGTCTATGCAGGATGAATGGGAGATCACTACATCAAAAATGACTGGGGGGGGGAAGGGTGGTGGAAAGTGCGCCTGTGCATTGAGAGCATCTGCTTTAATCGAGTGTGGGGGAGGGGTGCGGTGCCGCGAGCAAGGGCATTATGACGTCAGCAGCTGCCCCAACGGTTTGATTTTTAAAGAACAGTCCATTTTGTGAACAACTTTATTAAAAATCTGTGGACATAAATGATCAAATTTAGGGAGGAGTCGATTTCGGAAATCGTAAGTTAAATCGCCACCGAAATATGTAAAGATCTCAGCGTATTTGTGTCTGGTTTTCGAGAAAATAAGTTTCAAAGGCAAAATAACATACACTCACACACGCGCATACAGAGAATGTTTATCGCGAGTGACCTATGACCTGGGCATGCGCAGTCGGAATACCAAACTCGCTTATTGTAATTGATTATCCTTGTCCCATCACAGGAAGGATGTTGTAGAGAAGGTACACAGACACCTTAAAGTCTTCAGTACTTTATTAAGCATACGTTATACATAGCCCTGGCTGTACGTGGTCTGTCACGAACACTAGAGAGAGAGCTAGGGGCGTGTGGGTTGCAATTATACTAACTGTTGGGGGAGTGGTTAGCATGGACATCGTTACTATCAATTAAAGGTGTACACACATCATCTACATCCTTCCTCTACCAAAACAAACAGTGAGTGACAGGGTGACCACGTCTCATGCGCCAGGGTGAGTGCAAACAGTAAAGCACAGGATACAGGATCACAGTCACGTAATCGCCGTAACGGACCGGCGGCCCTGACCAGGCGACAAGACCGGGTCCGCACCTCGCCATCACCTCCCATTCCCCCGACGGAACAAGCGGGGTGGCATGGAGGGGGTCTAACGGACAGAGAACCCCTTTGGCGACGAAGGCCATCGGGGGGGGGTGGCCGGAGATTGCTGGCGGGACCGGCGGTACAACCCCCTTCCGTCGTGGTTGACAAGGTACGAACGAGGGAACCGGCAGAACCGACGACCACGGCCAGCTTGGAACGGCCAGAAGAGGACCACACAATACGGACGACCTGGCCGGGGAGAAGAGTGCGGAGGACCATCGGCAGGACCTGTCGGGGAACCGCTTCTGGATACTGTGGTCCCTTTCGGCAATGCGTTCCCCGGACCAAGGCAGGTTTAAAAGAAAAAGACGGAGGTGACAGGGACTGCTGAGACAAAAACCGGGACCAGTGTGACCGGGACATGAGTCGCTGAGCCGGGGAGCCCTGGCATGGTCGCGGGAGATGTTGCGGAGGTTCAGCAGAGGGCCAGGTAGATGTCGGAGCGGGATAAGGCGACAACTCCTCTTCAAACAATCCTTTAGCACTGCGGACCGCGCGCAGTCCGGTGCCATCCATTGCTCTGTGGGATTTTCCGGGCTGCTGGTGTAATGACGAAAGTTCCCAACGTTCAGCAAAAGCGCGGAACTCGGCACTGGATGAACTGGCTGCTGTTGTCCGACTGCAGGCTGATCGGGGACCCGAAGGTGGGCAAAGTGACGGCGCAACTTGTCGATGACCGCGGGAGGAAGAGAGGAGTGAGCTGGTCAACTTCAACCAGCTGGAGTAAGAGTCGACAAGCACCATGGAAGTGCTTTCCGTGCCACCGAAGATGTCGGTGCTAGCGCAGTCCATGGCAGGTCAGCAGCTGGCTGCTGCAGGAGCGGCTGCCGCTGTTGCTGTGGAGCGAGGCATTTACAGGTAGGGCACGCGAGACCCTAATCTCCGGAAGTAGCGAGGCATGTCGGGCCAGAGGAACTGGCTCTGAGCGAACAGAAAGGGTCGCCTCGGCCCTGGATGGCCACGATGAGCGGATCTCGAATATTGTTCCCCAAACCGTAGTGCTTCGGCACCACCACCTTGTCCCCTTCACAATCACACCATCACGCAGCACCAACACCTTAGTGCCCCTTCGGGGCAATTGGCAACGTAACACAACCATCACACGCAACGCAAGCACCAACGTCGACACGAACCCTAAGAAGTAAGGCACCGCATGTGCGGCCGGCAAGGAAGAACGGCGTCTGTCTGCCAACCCTGCCTGATGATCGCGGCCAGCTGCTATAGCGAAGCGTCTGCCGCCCCCGAGTGCTCGGCTAGGGACTTCAACTGACCGGGTGAGGAGGCACGAAGTTCACGCCCAGGACTACAATCAGATCGGAACGTCTCGTACGGATGCTGGGTTGTGGATGAGAGAGGCGCCCGAGGACAAGCGTGTCCCAACAAAAACCATGTCCTTGCCCTTGCGATAAAACCCACTGTGAAAGTGAAGCGTTGTAGCTGGAGCATCATGCGCTGAGAGCCGGGAGGAGGCCATGTGTATTGGCTTGCTGAGGATGGGTTGACCAGAGGCTGGTGGTCCGTTTCGACAGTGAAGCAGTTGCCCAGGATATAGTCCTTTGAATTTGGAGCAGGCAAAGACACCCGCCAGCAGTTCTTTCTCAATCTGGGCATAGTGTTGTTCCCGGGTCGTCATTGTGCGGGAAAACGCGTAGGATCAGCAGTTGCACCCCTTCGTGGATCTGCAGGCAGGCGGCCCCGAGGCTCAAACGAGATGCATCACACGTGAGAACTATGGGGCGCTGGGGTCTAAGTACTTGTCAAAGCGTTGGCATGCTGATCAGCTTAAATTTGAGGGTGTAAAATGCACGCGTGGTGTTGCGGGAAACGAGGCCCCAGGCAGTGTCCTTCATCACCAATCCCGCAGAGGGGCAACCCAGTTTCGCTCAGGTCGTGATGAACTTTTCCCAGGTAGTTGACCATGCCCAAGAAGCGCTGCAGGCCCGGCACGCAGCAAGTGCAGGCATCTCTGATATTGCGGCCGGCTTCTGCGGGTACGGGCTTCCACCCCGATGCCGTGAAAAACATGCCCCACGTAGTGACCTCAGGGACCCGGCATCGGCACTTTTTCGGGTTGAGCTTCATCAGTTGACATCCCGGGCCCGCTGCAAGCACCCTGGCGAAGGTGTGGTCGTGCTCAGCGACATTCTTCCCATAGAACCAGGATGTCGTCGTCAATGATGGCACAAGACGGAAGTCCAGCAAACCGTTTGTTCCATGGTCCTTTGGAAACAACCCGCTGCAGAGTTGATCCCAAACGGCAATGCGGAGGAAGCGATACCTGCCGAATGGGCGTGCTGAAGGTCGTCAGGTGCGAGGATCCTCGTCAAAGGTATCTGCCAAACGAACTCTTGGTATCAAAAACGAGAACATGGTGGGCAGGCCGTCCTTGGCAGCAACATCCTCCACCACCGCATGATAGTGCGGGCGCCTGATGGCCAAGTTCGAGTCCTTGGTTGATGCAATCCTATTTCGCTCTTGTCTTTCTTCGAAGCTACAACATATAAAACCCTCTGGGTGGAGTCCTTTTACTGGCTCCAGATGCCCGTGGCCACCATCTCGCGAAGAGCAGACTCGCGCCTTGCCCCTCATGGCAAGGACAACAACGGTGCGGGGGACGGACGACCGCGTGATGTCGGGATTGAGGGCAATCCTGTAGCTGCAGCAGGGCAGGGCACTTCCCCAGCTTCGAGTCCAACCCCCAGTAGGCACGCAAAACAGCACTGTTCCTTGTGTGAAACAGCTCATTATTTCTTATCTTCCTGAACAGGCTTGTTGACATAACATTGGCAGCTGCCCCCGTGTCGACCTTAGCATAGAAGGCCATGCCCATTCACTGTGACTCGGACGTCGGTGTCCGGTTATCAGTCCAGCTGCACCTCGCAAGGAAACACACACTCGGCTCGCTCTGGAGGAAGAGTCCAGGGTCAGACGGGAAGATCATCGTGCTGGAAGATGGAAACCAGACGCTGAATCATCACGTGTCAGGTAGCGAGACGGTTTATTCTGCTGTGGCTGTGCAGGGATCCCACGGGAACGGCATACAGCAGAAGTGGTTGGCTTGTTGCAGAAATTACAGGTTTTCCCCAACGCCGGACACACATTAAAAACGGTGTGAGACAAAGTTACAATTTGGACATCGTTAGAGGCGTTCTGAAGCCCTGCACTGTCTTACCCTCTGTCGCTGGTAGCATTGTACTGGGGACCCAGCGAGACTGGCTGTGTGACCACAGGGTCAGTACAGCGGTAGGAGACAGCCTCAGCTAAACGAGAGGCAATGCAGCGCCTCATCGAATGTTCAGATCAGGCTTACGCAGCAGCTCAGAGCGCAGCTTATCCTCCCGCAGACCAAGACTAAAATGTCACACTGGGTCACAAAGTATCGGGGGTCAGAACATGCAGGTTACATCGGCGAGCCAGCTGGCGCAGCGCGGCCAACGAAATTGTCAATAGACTCCCCAGGGTTAAGGCTGGCGGCTGGAGAACAGTTTGAAACGCTCTAAGATGGGTGGTTAGTGGTAAGGTCACACATCGCCGTAAATTTAGCAAGCAGGCAATCGGGGCCCTGGATACTCTCACCATGTCCATAGACGAACGACTCCGAACGCTCGAGCGCGCCTCTGGACCAGCCAGGTTAAGCAGCAGGGAAGCCTTGACAGCGGAGGCCACAGCAGGGTGGGCGATTGTAACATAGTGCTCAAAGTCCCGTCGAAACACACTAAAAAACTCCAGCGATGAGTGATGTCTGCATCAAAGACTAGGATGTCAGGTTTATACACAGGCAGAAGCCATCACAGCACAGGGAGGGGGTACTGGGGACTTAAGAAAAAGAACGCGATAGATCAGAGACGCAGGAAGAAACACTTCTGACACCATGTAGAGAAGGTACACAGACACCTTAAAGTCTTCAGTACTTTATTAAGCATACGTTATACATAGCCCTGGCTGTACGTGGTCTGTCACGAACACTAGAGAGAGAGCTAGGGGCGTGTGGGTTGCAATTATACTAACTGTTGGGGGAGTGGTTAGCATGGACATCGTTACTATCAATTAAAGGTGTACACACATCATCTACAGATGTGGAGGTTTTAGAAAAGCTGCGGAGGAGGTTTACCAGAATGATGCCTGGATCAGAGGGTATTAGCTACAGGGAGAAGTTGGATTTGACTTGGATTGTTTTCTCTCTGGAGTGCTGGAGGTTGAGTGGAGACCAGAGAGTATATAAAAATTGAGGCATAGATAGGATAGAAAGTCAGAAATCGTGGAAATCTCAATATTAAGAAGGGTATAGCATTAAGTGAGAGGAGCCAATGTTAATGAATTAATGTACACGGCAAACTTTTAAAACAGGATGGTGGAGTGCCTGAAACAAGCTGCATGGTGTTTGTGGTGGCAGATACAATGGTAGCTTTTGATTGCTCATGGATATGTAAGGAAGGAGGAATGAGGAAAATAAGCAGGCGGACCAGAACAGAGTTGGTCCTTGGCATCATTTATGGTGCACAGACATATGGGGTTAGAGATCCTGTTACCGATGCTTTAATGTTAAGCATCAAGTCTATTGATAAAGTGGTTTACATAAAAATTACGATTTCTAACTGAACTTTTGGATCGCATGAATTTAAAAAATTTGAACCATAATCATGATTAATGTTGGACTGAACATCACCATGTTCAGTGCTTGATAGAGAGCAAAACAATATTGAGCTTGGCCAGAACCAACGCAGATGCTGGTGAAAGAACTGCAAAAAGTCAAACTGCTGAAGGAATTGCAGCATCTATGGAGGGAAATGGACAGATTACAATGCCGTCTTTAAATAGCACTTCACATTTTTTCTAGAATTTGATGAAGAAGAAGAGGTGGAGGAGGAGGGGGAAGATGACGAGGAAGAGGATGATGAGTCAGTCAAGGAAGAAAATGGAGTTTTGATTTTGACAGATGCAAATTATGATTCCTTCATGGCAGACAAAGATATTGTGCTGATTGAGTTTTATGCCCCCTGGTAAGTATGTATTTCTATGATAAAAGGCTATTTATTTGTGTCGGGATATGAATAATTTCTAAAAAGTTGCTAATGTTTTGGCCATAATATTTTTGTCAACAGAACATTCAGCATTTTTCTGTGCCAGCTTAAACTAAAAATAGATTAATTCCTTTGTATGTTTCCAATAATTTATTTACAACAAGGAGACACAGTTCCATTTGCAGAGTTGCCAAGTAGAAGGGATTTTCCGTATTTTGTATGGAAATGCGATAAGAATACGGATGTACGGTTTTGCGTTGTTAAATACGGATTTAACAACGCAAAGTCGACCATAGATAATTGTAACGGCGAGGTGCAGTGGGCAGGTGTGAGCGGCCGGGAGCGGCCCGACTTCCTGTTTCGTTGCCATGCCACTCGCCAAGGGAGGGGTGGTGGCCCGGTGCGGTTCTCTTGGGATCTTTCAGTTTAGAAAATGCAGGGATGTGGGGGGTCATGCAGTACCTCTGGGGTTCTATACAGATTAAAACTCTACTGGTGTTTTGTTTTTCACAAACATCTGGATGATTGTTTTGCCACTGCGGGCTCACTTCCTGTTGGGGGGGGGGGGGGGGGGCGGGGGCCCGGGGCGGCTCCTGATCCATTCCCTCTGCGGATGCCACCTTGCCCGCTGAGTTCCTCTGTTTTTTGTTTGGCTCTGGAGTTGAAAGTGGACACCAAGGGCTTGGGTGGCTCAGCGAACAGCGGGACCGGCTCTGGGGAAAGGGAGTGGGTGGCCTTTCGGGTCGAGACCCTTCTTCAGACAATCACAAGTACTCTCACCGACGAGAATTCAGTTCAGTCTGAAGAAGGGTCTCAACCTGAAACGTCACCCGTTCCTTCTCTCCAATATGCGCCTGTCCAGCTTGCCTGCGCTGAGTTGCTCCAGCTTTATGTCCATCTTCAATCTCAGAGTTAAATTAAAAACAGAATGTTGGAGGAACTCAGCGGGCTAGGTAGCATCTGTGTGGAGAATGGATTAGGAGTTGTTTCGGGCCAGGGTTCTTCTTCATTAGGAAGGAACTGCAGATCAGGCATGATATTCTTCCGATTTATATCGGAATTCCGACTTTTTTGTTTTGTTTTCTTATTTGTCAATTTTTTGTGCCCGATTATTTGGCGGCTAATCAACCGGTGTCTCTAAGGGGGTTGCGTCCAATCACCGACCAACTTCCCTTAAAATTCCCGTCCAATCAACAAATTGGACTCCCGTCCAATCAGCCGCTGTCTCCAAGGGCATTGTGTCCAATTACATAATGCACTGGTCACTCGACAGGCAATGAGGGGCAGGCAATCAGACGCAGTCTCCGAGGGGCATTGCAACCAATCACCGCCAGCTTCCCTTACTGAAGCAGACAGTGACTGCAGCAGAGAGAGAGAGGCAAGAAAGCACCTATGACATATAATACACAATCGTCATGGCTATCCCTTGAGGTCGAGGATGATGGTCTACGTTCTGTTGTTTTTATGGACCTCAGGTGGCTTAGAATCCAATCCTGGCTTTGATTACACAATAAACTATTACAAATACACAATAAACAAGTTATGCATTCTTGAACTCTTACATGGGTATAACCGCACATTTAAAAAAAAATCCGCAAAATGGCACCGAGTAAAAATACTGATTTCCTCATCAAAATTCTGATTTTCAGGTACTAGAATACTGAAATGCTCTGACAAAACTTGGCAGCTCTGCATTTGCTCCAATTTTGCTTGAAAATGAAATTCTGCTTAATCCTGATTCCAATCTGATAAATGTAGGCATCCTTTCTGTTTCTGATGCTCAGAATAGGACACCATATTTTAGCTGAAATCGAAGTGCAAATTTGTAATTGTTTAATATTTCTTTCTGAACTGCATTCACTTATAAAGCCTGGTCCCGTGACTTTTAAGCAATTTCTTCCAATTTATCTAGCCACTTTTGCCTGTGAACTCCCGCGTTTTTGTTTCTTCGCCATTTTTAGAATTTCCCCGTTTATATCACCCATCAAATTTTAATACTGTAATTTACTCTTTGTAGTTCCTGCATTGAATTTTATTTGCTGTCTGTCTCTTTTCGGAAAAACAGCTTTTGGATTTCTGTGACGATATGGACATTGAAAACCTACATTTTTCTGAACCAATTATTCTTTATACATTTCAAATAATTTTGAGATTTTTTAATATCATTAGCTGTTTTGAGTGTTGTATAGATGTATAATGTTTGCTTTCATTTACTAACCTAAAATCTTTTATCTTTGTAACTTGATCTGTAGGTGTGAACACTGTAAACGGTTTGCACCAGAATATGAAAAGATTGCCATTGAGCTAAAAGAAAATGATCCTCCCATTCTAGTTGCCAAAGTTGATGGCACATCACAAACTAGTTTGGGACAAAGGTTTGATATTGGTATGTACCCCACTTTCAAAATTGTGAAGAATGGACAGCCAATTCATTATAAAGGAGCATTGGACAAAGAAGGTAAGAACATACTCAACCACTTGGTCTCATTAACTCCTTATAAAATGTGCTTGCTAATAGTGGTTAACTGAAGTTACCAGTGAAGCTTACTTATGTGGGCTAATCTTGGCTTTTATTACTTTAATTGTTGTACAATTCTTTAGTGTTATCTCATGCAAAGGAGTTATTGTGCTATAGCAACCTTCGAGATGAATGTTTTTAAGTTCTTAATTTAGTAACCCCTACTATAATATTACTAGTTAATATTCCCATGATTCTTACACTTTCCAAGCAAGGTCAATAAATTGTTTACTTGCGCACCTCTTTTTGTGTTAAATACACTAAAGATTTGACACGTCGTATTCCGGTTTCTTAATGGTTAATATAATGGCATCTCCAGATGTTACTCAAAATATCTTTATATGTTATGATCCGTAAGCAACTGCCTCAGTCCCATCGTCGGCTCTGACCTTCCTTCCATCGCGTGGATTTATCGCAGTCGCTCCCTCAAAAAGGCTGGCAGTATCATCAAAGACCCACACCATCCTGGCCACACTCATCTCCCTGCTACCTTCAGGTAGAAGGTACAGGAGCCTGAAGACTGCAACGACCAGGTTCAGGAATAGCTACTTCCCCACAGCCATCAGGCTATTAAACCTGGCTCGGACAAAACTCTGAACATTAATAACCCATTATCTGTTATTTGCACTTTATCAGTTTATTTATTAATGTGTGTATATATTTATATAATGGTATATGGACACACTGATCTGTTTTGTAGTCAATGCTCACTATGTTCTGTTGTGCTGAAGCAAAGCAAGAATGTCATTGTCCTCTCAGGGACACATGACAATAAACTCATTTGAACTCCTTCAGAGGAATTTCTTGTTTGTTTGGCCATAAGCTAATGTTTCAAGAACTAGCAATACACCTGAGCATGAATGGAGATTAAATTGATGGTAGGACATGAATAGGATGTGTGGTATAAATGAGAGGGGGAAAAGAAAATAACTGATTTATAAAAATATAGAATGATACAACAGAAGATGCTTGAATTAGCAGAGAGTCCAATTTATACTTGCTTTTCCACCTAGCTCTTTATATTCAATACACACCTAATTTGATTGTGAACATTTCATTTTAGTTTAGTTTCTCGTTGTGTATTAAAGTAATGTGGCTAAAATTGGATTGCTGATCCAGAATCATGTGTTTAGGTCCTAGCTTGACAGCTGGGAAAATTGAATCAAGTTAATTGGAACAAAAATTAAATTAGAATATGACTGACCTATCAATGGTAAGGTTTTTTTTTTGTTGAATAGTGCTGTTGCTTACTAGTCAATGAATCGGTGAGTTAGATATAGCGCTTAGGGCTAATGGAATCAAGGGATATGGGGAGAAAGCAGGAACGGGGTACTGATTTTGGCTAATCATATTGAATGGTGGTGCTGGCTCGAAGGGCTGAATGGCCTACTCCTGCACCTATTTTCTATGTTACTATGTCCCACTTACGAAACCAGTACCCAGATCTATGTAAGGAAGATTTTTCTGAGTGACTCTGTCTAAGCTGCTAGGTTAGTGCAGGATTAATTTTATCCATGGATTTACTTTCACAAGTTTGGCCAAACTACCCCTTCCATTTTTATCATTTCCATCTATCTATTCGCTTTCATAGTTATCCAATTCACTTCCGCTTTTAACATGTTTATAAAACAGACGAATGGCTTGTTGGGTGAATTCAAAAGGCAGATAATAGCTGCCTCCTTGCTATGGGTCTAGAGCTAGAGTTGGCAAAGGTGGACTTAGCAATAATTGGATATATGTTGATGGTGTTAATGTATTTCTAATTTCCAGGTTATTGGCCTGAATTTAATTACATTGTTTTTATGAAAGGATTTAAATTGTTCTGTGGATTATTGGTTAAGATCTCTTGGTTGGTAACTGTAACTTGAATGCCCCACCACTGTTTTTGTGTTTGAGTAATAATACCAAATAATGGTAATGAAAAAGGGAGGTAATAATGGTTTTGAATTTTGGAAGTTGAATGCTAAGAATCCTTTTGTGAGTTATTGCCTGACATTGTGTATGATGGATATTTAACTTGCCATTTAGTGTCCTGCTTCTGAATGTTGGTGGTGTTACAAGCAAGGGTGGAATGCTTCATTTTCTGAGGAGTAGTGGATTTAATTAAACATTAGTAAAAATCAGCAAATATTCCTACTTCGGACTCTATAATAGAGATTATTGACAGAGGTAAAGATGTTTAGGAATTGTGATTTTGTGTACATTGCTTCCTGTTCTTGATGCAGGATCAGAAGTATATGTGAATATTACTTGGATGTTAGGTGGGGATCGTGTATTTTTACAATACTGGAAAGACTTTAGCACAGAACATTAAAAAATGTCATATAGCTCCACTGTTTCAAGTAGTATTGTGTTATTTTTTTCAGGGATTATTATTCAAATGTGCAAGAGATAGTAGAGATAAAATCAAGTTAAGAATTAAATTAATTCCCTGATTCAACCAGTTTATATCTCAATAATATCAATTTTTAGGACTTCAAAAATGTGACCATGCTTTGACACAATGAAATAAAGAGGAAATGTCTGCATTAATTTCATTATAATTCAAAACATTTTCAAGTTTGTTGCTTTGCAGAGATGCATGTTTCACAATAATAAGAAAAACTTTTGATGAATTTGTCATTAAGTGCTCTGGCCATATTTCAAAGAGTGTAACGGTGGTTACTCTTGGTGTCCACCCTATTTTAGAGTAACCATTGTTACACCACAATGGTAAATTAAGACCTAAGACTTTCCAAGAAGATTGAAAATGTTCTAGTTTGAAGAACTTAATAGATAATGAAATTATGAGAAGAAAGTAACCTTAATATCAAGATTCTGTAAAAGCTGCTGCATGCCAAAATTAGTGAATATTTTTGGTGTCCACCATCACACGTGTAATACCAGCATTTTGCATCAAATTATGTACCTGTAATCTCTTATTATGTATGGACAATTACTTCCACAAAGTTTATTTAAAACATGCAAAAGAAAGCGAATGGCATGTTGGCCTTTATAACAAGAGGAGTATAATATATGAGCAAAGCGGTCCTTCTGCAGTTGTACAGAGCCCTAGTGAGACCACACCTGGAGTCTTGTGAACAGTTTTGGTCCCCTAATTTGAGGAAGGACATTCTCGTTATTGAGGGAGTGCAGCGTAGGTTTGCAAGGTTAATTCCCGGGATGGCGTGACTGTCATATGCTGAGAGAATGGAGCAGCTGGGCTTGTACACTCTGGAGTTTAGAAGGATGAGAGGGAATCTCATTGAAACATATAAGATTGTTATGGGTTTGGACACGCTAGAGGCAGGAAACATGTTCCCGATGTTGGGGGAGTCCAGAACCAGGGGCCACAGTTTAAGAATAAGGAGTAAGGCATTTAGAACGGAGACGAGGAATCTTTTTCTGACAGAGTTGTGAATCTGTGGAATTCTCTGGCTCGGAGGGCGGTGGAGGCAGGTCCTCTGGATGCTTTCAAGAGAGCTAGATAGGGCTCTTAAACAAAGCAGAGTCAGGGGATATGGGGAGAAGGCAGGATCGGAGTACTGATTGGGGATGATCAGCCATGATCACATTAAATGGCAGTGCTGGCTCAAAGGGCCGAATGGCCTGCTCCTGCATCTATTGTCTATAAATTACAAAAAAAGAAATGGGAATCGACTATCGTGCTTTAGAAAAAAATGACTTTCTAAATTTCATGTTATGGTGGACACCAAACCTAAAGTGTAAAAAAACGTATAGGAACGCGTTAAACAAGGAATTTTGTTCATTAATGAAATTTTCTCAAACTTCATGAACTATCTTTCCCTGTCATGCATTGCTGCTGTGAGGGTTCAGTTTTATGTATGATGTCACACTTTTTGTACCCAGTATTGTAAAAACACACATATTTAAAATAAATATTTTTTAAAGCACAAAGCACAGTTAACACCTACACCTTTTGAGATTAATCTTTTTGTGATGACCTTACAGCCTAAGCAAGTTATAGAATCAGCTAAAGAAACTGTTCAGTTGAACTCCTCCTTGTAGACTTGATTTAATTCTGTTCTTACTATTTCCATGTTTGTAAATCATACCTTTTGTTTTTAAACTACATAGTTCCATTTCATTCTGTTCTGATATTCTCAATCTTTGTATAGGAATTTTATCCAAAGTTAAAGAAGTTACTTCACCCGACTGGGTTCCTCCGCCTGAAGCAACCATCACTTTGACAGAGGAAAACTTTGATGATGTTGTGAATAATGCTGATATTATTCTAGTTGAGTTTTATGCTCCGTGGTAAGCACAAGCTTCTGTTTAAAGTTAATATCTATATTACTAAAAGTCTGATCTTGACTGCTTTTGGCTCACTGTGCTGTGATTTCCGAGAGAACGCCGCCACCTACGGCCGTCATTTTTGACCAGCTCACTCAGAGCCCCCCTCTGCCTTCCGGGACCAGAGGATTTTTCCCATCGATGAAAAATCAGAGATATTGGTGGGTTTTTTAAATTCCCCATTCTCTCTGCTGCCCCAGCTGGAGGGAGTGGGATGGACTATAAAACCAGGAAGTGGTGTGCCTCACTCAGTCTCTGCAAGATGGAGGAAGCCAGAGGTTCACGTCTCTTTGAGCTCTGAATAGCGCTGAATTACTACTCAACTGAGTGCCCTTAATGTGGTTTGAAAATGAAAATATAGTTGGTTTGAAGTAAAAAGGCACTGCCTGCAAATGGTTGTTTGCGGGGTTTGGGTTGAAGTTAAAAGGCACTACTGCAAATGGTGGCTTGGGTGCTTTGGGTAACTTCCTGTTTGCACTGTATATTGATTTTAGATAAAACGCTACCACTTACGGCTGTGATTTTTGGCCATCTTGCTCGGCAGGTGCAGAGGATTCTTCCCATCAATGAAAAATAAAAGTGTTATTAGTGTTTAAAAAATGTTGAGAATCTCTCTCCTGTCAATCATGCCATGAAGTCCACACCTTTTCCGGTGGGAGGGGTTATAAAACCTGGCAGTGTGGGTGTGGCTCAGTCTGCATGATGGGGGGGAAGAGGTCTCAACTGTGAGCTGTGAATCAACTGAACACACTGAATGTCTACTGAACTGTGTTTGGTGTTTTGTGTGGTTTTATGGTGCTTGAAATGTATGAAACTGCATTTGAATGTGGTAGCCTTGCACCCTGCATGAAATGGTACGAAACTGCATTTGAATTTGGTGGCCTTGTGGCGTTGCACCCTGCATGAAATGGTATGAAGCTGCATTTGAATTTGGTGGCCTTGCACCCTGCTTGAAATGGCATGAAGCTGCACTGAATTTGGTGGCCTTGCACCCTGCTGAAAGTGGTATGAAACTGCACTTGAATTTGGTGGCCTTCAATCCAGCTTGAAGTTGTATGAAACTGCACTTGAATTTGGTGGCCTTGCACCCTGCTTGAAGTGGTAAGAAACTGCACTTGAATTTGGTGGCTTTGCACCCTGCTTGAAATGGTAGGAAAATGGATTTGAATTTGGTGGCCTTTTACCCTGCTTGAAATGGAATTTCAAGGAATAGCCATGAGTCAATTGCCAGCCCACCAGCTGTGAGTAAGCTGCCAGCACATCAGGCTTGAGGGACTGAGTTGCCACCGCAAGAACCCATACCAGCGCTCCAGTAAGCCCCCCCCACTGGCCACCAATATTGGAATTGGTGGAGAGGTGGAATATAGCGTCGGGGGACCAGCCCTCCCATGTGGACATGGGACCCAACGGGTACAACTTAGTCTAGTTTTATATGTACAGAGTGACATTATTTGAAATCAATGCAAAACAAGGAATTGATAAGAAGCCACGCTTTAGTATTACCTAGTTTTTTTTGTAATTCATGCCTTATGGATAAATTGTGTATATAGTTCAAAAAAATAACTCCGTAATCCGTTACAACAAAGTGTTTTTTTAATTATTGTGGAATCAGAGTATTATAAGCAAAGCCAGTATTTATTGCCCATCCTTAATTGTCTGAGGTTGATTGAGAGGCACCCCCTACCTTGAACTGTTGAAGATACATCCACAGTGAATAACTTGCAATTCTAGAAACATTCTATCATAAAGTCACATGCTAATTGAACACATTTTGTTACAGGTGTGGACACTGTAAAAAGCTAGCTCCACAATATGAGGAGGCTGCGCAGGAACTCAGCAAGCGTTCTGTGCCCATTCTTCTTGCTAAAGTGGATGCTACTGCTGAATCAAAGCTTGGTAGCAAATATGAGGTCACTGGCTATCCTACTCTGAAAATTTTCCGCAAGGGAAAACCTTTTGAATATAATGGACCAAGGGATACACAAGGTAATGTAAAATCAGAACCGCAACCAAGTATTATTAACAATGGATGTATGAGTTTACGAGAATGTTTATTGTCGTGAATTAAACTTAATTTTGCTGGATGACGGCTCTAATTATTCATAGTTGGTATTGAGCTTGGTTTTTTAAACAAGGAATCAGTGAGTTCAGATTTTGTCCATGTAGCAGTTGTATGAGGTAAGGTGTGACAAAAGTATCCTGAAGTACAAGAAATGGGTCTAAATAATACACCATTGTTCTCAACATAGATTGATGGAGGTCCTTATAGATTTGGATGTTGAGCTCTGAGATGGCAAAAGATGATTACTATGAAAATACTATGCCTTTAGTGTAAATCAGCTGGAACTTGTAATTCCAGTGCTACGGATTGAGTGCAGAGAAGGTTCACCAGACTGATTCCTGGGATGTCAGGACTGTCTTATGAAGAAAGACTGGATAGACTCGGTTTATACTCTCTGGAATTTAGGAGATTGAGAGGGGATCTTATAGAAACTTACAAAATTCTTAAGGGGTTGGACAGGCTAGATGCAGGAAGATTGTTCCCGATGTTGGGGAAGTCCAGGACAAGGGGTCACAGCTTAAGGATAAGGGGGAAATCCTTTAAGACCGAGATGAGAAAGACTTTTTTCACACAGAGAGTGGTGAGTCTCTGGAACTCTCTGCCACAGAGGGTAGTTGAGGCCAGTTCATTGGCTATATTTAAGAGTGAGTTGGATGTGGCCCTTGTGGCTAAGGGGATCAGAGGGTATGGAGAGAAGGCAGGTACGGGATACTGAGTTGGATGATCAGCCATGATCATATTGAATGGCGGTGCAGGCTCGAAGGGCTGAATGGCCTACTCCTGCACCCAATTTCTATGTTTCTATGTAAGAGCTCAAATTGACGTAAAGTCACATATATTCTAGTTATAAATAAACTTGGAGTATCATGCTCTAACCCTAACTCACTTCATTATTTTAAAATGCATTGCAAAGTAATGTCCTTGAATTAGCATGGATTAACTAATCTCAATTTGGGTGGTACAAAACTTGGCTTCAATTCTGCCACGAGAAACCTAGCTATTGAGTGACCAATAGCAAAACTTGAGAACCACTGTGTATTTAATTTCAATGCCAGGCTTTTTTGGCAAGGTTTTTTCCTCTACTGGAAGTGTTACATTCTACCACTGCACAACTATCTCAAGGAAACATTGTGGGAGAAAATGGAATACATCATTTTTGAGTACTGTACATGTTCAACGTCCTACCGATATCAGCATTCAAATAATGTTCATGTTTATCTTTCAAATGCAGGTATCATAGGACATATGATTGAACAGGCAGGTCCGCCTTCCAAGCAAATTCAAGTTGTAAAGCAAGTTCAGGAATTCATTAAGGATGGAGATGATGTTGTAATTGTGGGTTTTTTTAATGGAGAACAAGACCCAGCATATACCATCTATCAAGATGCCTGTGAGTAATTTGAAGTGTGGTAGAATTGTTTATTTGAAAATGCTATGGCAATTCTGGTTTAAGCCTGGAACAAAATAGAAAATGGAGGAAATATACAGATCAATTGCTATATGGGTGGAGAAATACTTAATGTTTGTTTTCCTTTTCATCTGAACTGAATAGATGTTCTTAGTTTAAATATAAAATGAGAGTTGAATGTTTACTTAAATCTGCTGTGGCCAAATGCTCAAATATAAAGGAAGAGAGGCTGAGTATTGAGCTTTTAATGAAACACAAAAAGGAGAGGTGAAGTTGGTGATAATGGACAGGTGGTAATGGGGAAGAGATTTTGCATTATTATTTTCACTGCGCTATTATTTTCTGAAGCTTGAATGAGAGTAAACACTTTCCATTTCTTATATTATAAATAAAAGTACTCTCCTGATTTTTGTTGATAGGTTCTTTGCCAATATTATGCAAAACACACTGTTTTATACATATGCAGAGGTGCCAAGTGTCCCGGATTCACCGTATTTTGTCCCGGCGAAATAACCTTTTTACGGTGTTCCGGCAGCCAAACATGCTGTTACAGAACACCGCCGCGCCGGTGTTCCTCCCGTGGTGAACGCCGGCGCCATGTGCCCCCGGTTTGCCAGCCCGGCAGCTCGCAGGCACGCCCGGCCCAGAGCCCGGGCGGCGCCGGCCCGCGCGATCAGCGGCACTTTCTTGCCGCCAGCCGGCCGCTCGCGGCAGCCCCATCACCGGGCCTCCCCCCCACCCCCACCCAGTGCGCAGGCGCAGACCCGCCGGCAACCTTGCCAAGTGCGCATGTACCGCACCCGCCCGCCGGCAGCCCGCTGATCTGCACCAGTGCGCAGGCGCATAGCCGCCGGCAACAACCCCAAGTGAGTATGTTACGGAGAGAAATGCATTTAACCCCATTTGTTACGGACAAATGGGTTGAATGTTACTGTGAACTAAATTTAGGGTTGGCATCTCTGCATATGTGGTTTGCATGTCTAATACAATTTATCTATCGAAGGCAAGGCAAATTTTGTATATACACGTTATACTGTTATAACCCTGAAAGAATCACTTCAGTTGCCTGACTTAATTGGAAGGAGTGAATGTATGCTTACAGATTTAAACCTGGCGCTAATTAGAAACATAGAAACATATAAAATAGGTGCAGGAATAGGCCATTCAGTCCTTCGAGCCTGCACCGCCATTCAATATGATCATGGCTGATCATCCAACTCAGTATCCCGTACCTGCCTTCTATCCATACCCCCTGATCCCCTTAGCCACAAGGGCCACATCTAACTCCCTCTTAAATATAGAAACATAGAAAATAGGAAGCCAAATGTTTCAATGAATGTTTAATATTTGTATCAAAAGTCGAGACAACAAAATGATATGAGGTGTTCAATTGTTTCCCTGTGAAGAAAATAATGAACGGGTGCTTAGTATTTTTTTTGGTTGGGCTGGAGGAATTTCCTAAAACCATGGGACATTTTGAGTAATGTATTCCTTCTCTTTACAGAGAATGCTGTTTGTGTGGAGTTTGCACATTCTCCCAGTTTCCTCTCAAAGATGTGTGGGTTTGGGTTAATTAGTCTCTGTAAATTGTGCCTAATATGTAGAGGAATAAGAATATTGTCACATGTGATTAGGCACAGTGAAATTTTTTGTTTGCATGCCTAATGTATACAAATAGCAGCCACCTACGGCGCTGACAAGGTTATAGAGCACACCAGCTCCTTTTGTTCTCTTCCCTCACCCCCCTCCCCATGTCGGGTCCCCATTGTCCTTTGTTCTCCCTCCCCAATTGACCTCCCTCGTGGTGATCCCTGCACGCCGGGTCCTCCACTGTCTCCCCGCCCGCCACATTCTTGTTGGCTGCGGGTCGACCCGTGAGGCTTCACCACCGCTAAGGCCCCATTATCACAAGGCTTTGCTGCTGAGGCCTCACCGCTGTCGACGCCCCACTTCACGCCTCTGTGGTGCCAACCCGGGCCCCAGCCGCTGCCTCTGACGGCCGCTCCGCCGACCCGGCTTTCGACCCGCGAGGCGAAGCTCTGATGGCCGACCCTTGACCCAGGCTTCTACACAGCGATCCGTGAGGGGCCGAGAGTGCAGCGCCTCGATAGAGGCTTCTGCCGTGTTCCCAGTCCACAGCTGCGCGGCCTGTCGGGAAGGCTTCTGAGAGTGGATATGAAAGTGGGATAACGTAGAACTAGTGCAAACAAGTGATCCCTGGTCAGTGTGGGCAGTGCGATGAAGGACCTGTTTCCATGCTGTGTCTCTAAACTAAATTCTAGTTCTGAATAAATTACTAGTACAAGAAACTCAAAGGTCTTAAAAGATACCTGGAATGCATACTAACAAGTTTCAGAATAAATTAAAATGTTTTTTATTTTAGGTAATTCCATCCGTGAAGACTACAGATTACATCATACCTTCAGTAGTGAAATACAAAATTTCTTAAAAGCAGCAGCTGGGCAGCTAGTTGTAATGCAACCTGAAAAGTTTCATTCGCAATATGAACCAAAAATGCAATCATTAACTATCACGGTAAATATTCCCTTGATTCTATCAAATGTTGCTGAGCTTGCTTTACTCTGACTCTGGATATTCACTTTGGTTCATCAAACTACCATCTTATCAACAAGGCAATTTAATCCCACCACAGGCATTGGTCTTTTGCTGCCCACGATTGTTTTCTCTTTGCACCCAGATGTGTCTATTCAAATGTTCCTGTGCTTGTATGGCATTGCTGTGTTAATATGCAAAAACGACCCCTAAGACATTAACTTGGGGAAACACATGTAGTTGATCATTTGGTAGTTGTGGTCAAACCACCTTTGCCCAGGACAAAACTTGAGTTGCCGTTTTCTTTACATGTTTTTCCAAGGTGATGTGCTACATATTTCCTTGCCCAAAAATTCTTATAGAACATTTTTAAACTAAGTGACTTGTATTTATGAAATATGAACAGTCCCTTAACTTCTTATTACAGGAGAACATGTCCCAGTCAGATGTGACAGATTTCATTGCAAATAATAATGTGCCTTTAGTTGGACATCGTAAGCAAAGCAATGATGCAAAAAGGTACAGCAAGCGCCCATTAGTTGTGGTATACTATGGTGTGGACTTCAGTTTTGATTATCGTGTGGGTAAGTTTTGGGACTGGAATTTATAAGTAGTTTTGTGATGTTGGAGATAATTGCTCTCATTTTGTAATGTCAAAACTGGCTGTTTACATTATTACTCTACAGAAGAGAAAACAAAATAGAGATGGCCCTCATGTACAATGGTTACATGACAGTCCCAAACTTTCAGTCCATTTCAAAACAGCTTTTCTCTGGATTTCTGATGTATGTACAATTTGCCATCAATTCACAAGTGGCTGTGATAAATTCAGTGATAAATCAACTCCCCAACATAATTGGGATGTTGGTTTTCCTGGCCTGAATTTAAACTCTTGTACGGTTCCATATTTAAAAATCTGAAAGCTTTATTTTTAGATCCAATGAGTTTACAATAGTGTACTTAAAGCATGATTGTTGTTTGATGGGGGGAAGATGGGTGGTACAAACTTTTTCACATAATAACCTTTCATTTACATTAAAACTCTGCTCTCTACACACCACATTCTTTCCAGTTCCACAATAATGAAATGTCTACTTTTCTCAGTGCAATCTGTTTACTGTCAGTACCTGCTGCCCCTACTTTTCTAATTATGGTTTAACTCTACCTTGGTAACATGTTCCAGCCATTCTTGCCCTATC
This sequence comes from Okamejei kenojei, assembly GCA_035221665.1. Classification (NCBI taxonomy): domain Eukaryota; kingdom Metazoa; phylum Chordata; class Chondrichthyes; order Rajiformes; family Rajidae; genus Okamejei; species Okamejei kenojei. The sequence continues at coordinate 97,495,383 of CM069132.1, forward strand.
CAAATCTCCTGTGCACATTAATTTTCTCTGGGTTTTGTTTCCTCGTGCATTTATGTGAAAGGCACCATATGGTTGTCACTGACAATAAATTTAATCGGCTATTTTTGTAGTGTCATCCACATTTTGTAGATTTTGGTGTACTTGAGGATTGTTTACAACTTGCATATTAATCATTGTTAAATCATATTTTTCTGCCAGCTACACAGTTCTGGAGAAAAAAGGTATTGGAGGTGGCAAAGGATTTCCCTGAGTATACTTTTGCAATTGCTGATGAAGAGGACTATTCAACAGAATTAAATGAATTGGGTCTTGGAGACAGTGGTGAAGAAGTGAATGTGGCAATTCTGGATGTCAATGGCAAAAAATATGCAATGGAACCAGATGAATTTGATTCGGATACGCTGAGAGAATTTGTAATAACATTTAAAAAAGGTACCGTATTTAAATGCAATTATGAAGGAAACTGTTGCAGTCAATTTCGTTTTTGGCATTTGTTGAATTGAGTACCGTGCACTATCCTATATTTCTTAAAAACATGCACTTTTAAAACAATAACACGAGTAAGGAGACTATCCAGATATAGCAAAATAAGTTGTGGTTTTGTCACTAATATTGAAGTTTTTAAAAAGTAGTTAACCTTGTTTACATCTGTCATTAATACCCATCCTGTGAGAAAAATATTATTGTAAAATTACATTTGGTTCATGGTTTATAAAAGTTTATTGTGGACTTCATTGTATAGTTTTAAATTCTACAGTTGGTGATCAGGGGTCTTGCACTTGGAAATGCCAACTGCAATCTTTTCATATACATTCATATCATTTTTTTTCTCTTTCAGGTAAATTAAAACCTGTTGTTAAATCTCAACCAATCCCAAAGAGTAACAAAGGACCGGTAAAAGTTGTAGTGGGCAAGACATTTAATGAAATAGTTCTGGACCAAAAGAAAGATGTACTAATAGAATTCTATGCACCTTGGTGTGGACACTGCAAAACATTGGAACCTGTGTATTTGGAACTTGGAAAGAAGTACAAGAATGAGGAGAACCTGATCATTGCAAAGATGGATGCAACAGCAAATGATGTACCAAGTGATAAATATAAAACTGGAGGCTTCCCTACTATTTACTTTGCACCAAGCAACAATAAAAATAATCCTATTCAATATGACAAGGGTGAGCGGGATCTTGACTCTTTGAGCAAATTTGTGGAAGAACATGCAACCAAGCTGTCGAGAAGCAAAGATGAGCTATAATGATTCTGTACCAAATCCAGATGTAGGGAGACTTGGAAGGACGAACTTCCCACAGTATGGGAATTAACATGAAATGACTAGTTTCAAAACAATTCCTTAAAACAATCACTGGCAATCTGAGATTAAAACCTGCCCGCAAGAGATTTGTTACAACCAGTGTAATCAAAGTATTTGCTGAGAATGTATGAAATCACAATTTTTGTGAAGTTTGTATGGCTTGTCATCTTTATATTTTGGTAAAAAATCTTCAATAAAGATAATCCAGGGAATAATTGTTTGAATTTATTTAGTAGTCCTTTCCATCTCCTATCTGCTTGAATAATGGAAGAAACTTGGGTTGGACTAGTTTGTTCCTCCTGTAAAACTGATGCTGAAGGGTGGGTTTGATGTACTTTCACTCAATATGAACTATCCTGTTGTAAGTGAAGATTACCAACAAGCTGGCCCTGGTTCCAGAAGCCAAAACAGGAGATTTGGCTCTTTTATAACATAGCTTTGTTCTCTTATTTCTACATTACTTTTATGTGTAGTTTTCTAGCCCTCTAATTTTGATCCTGGCTGGACCCAGCCATGGTTGAGGAAACTTTGCTCATTTTCATGATGCCTCGGTAAATGAGTGGACTCAGTGAGAAGAACCTGCCCCTTGCCAATCCAAGATCCATAATATGCTCAATGCTCTGGAATGCAATTCTGTGGACAAGTATAATGAATTTCTACCCTATAAAATGTCCATCTAAAATTGTCTGACTAATGATCTAATTGACTATGTAGCAAACTGGCCAATTTAGCACTGACCTAATGATTGAATGAATATGGGCAAGAATACACTTCCATCTCGTATCATTGCCTTTAGTCATGCCATCACATGTCTAGGATTTTGCCGCACCTTATCAACATGCTACCAATTTTCAGAAGTTAGTCTCGCTTGGTGTTTATGATATTTTATTAACCCACTTAACTGATTAACTGTGGTGACATAGGCACATTAGTCTGAAGGATGTCTCCTTGAAACATTGTCCATTCCCTCCACAGATACTAAGCTTGCCGAGTTCCTGCAGCACTGTTTTGATTAGAGTTTCAATGGTTATCACTTCCTTTTGGGTGTAGACAAATTACTTTGGAGAATTACATATTTACAATGAGAGCAAACCTGAAAGACACCTTTGAATGGTTAAGCGTTTCAGTTTTGATCTGCATGCTTTTGAGAACTCAAAGTTGGCTTTTATCACAGTATTGAAGGACAGCTCCTTGCTCTGAATATTGACACAAAACAAATCTCTGACATAAGTGACACTCCCATGGTCTCATCCTCTAGTGCTTCAAAGTGGGCAGATTAACATGAACATTCATTATTTTGCCCAGCAAAATTTACAATAGGTAAACGCCCTTCCATTCATTTCTCCTAAATACCGTCTATATCTCTTGTTTCCCTCCCCCTGACTGTCTGAAGAAGGGTCTCAACCTGAAACGTCACCTATTCCTTTTCTCCAGACATGCTGCCTGATCTGCTGGGTTACTACAGCTTTTTGTCTGTCTTTGGCTGGTTACAATGTCTTTAATGTATCAATGATTGTTACGTTGTTTCATAAAATATCTTTATGCAAGTGGAGGCATGACGGACTGCAGATACCGAATCTAGCAATTAAACAAACTGCTGGAGGATACTGAACTAGCAGCCAGCCATCTTTGCAGACTGTTTGATTACTGCTTGTACATATACCCACCACCCTTGTACATTATGTGTGAAATTGGACATTCAATCCCTAACACTACACATTTGAGTTTGGAAAAAGAGATGAGAGGGGAAGCATTTAATAGAAACCTGAGAGGCAACTTAGGGTGCAACAAGCTGCCACATGAGGTAATTGAGGCAGGTGCAATAATAACATTTAAAAGACATTTGGGCAGATACATGGACAGCAAAGGTTTGGAGGGATGTGGGCCAAACGCAGGCAGGTTGGACGAGTGAGATGGGCCATTTTGTAGTTGGCATAAAAGCTGAAGGACCTATTTCTGTGTTGCATAACTGTTACTCTAATGTTCTAAACCTTCAGAAAACAGTTTAACTAAAGCTTAACATATAGTAAATGGAAGTCCTTTTTGAAGGGAACAAGTTAGCTGCTGGTGCCACAGGACTCAATGGCTGGAACTCAGCTACTCACAACTCAATGAATTGGACAAAGGAAGAGCATGTTATAGTTGTACATTTGCTGCTGACACAGAACTGGGTCGAGTTGTGAAGAAGCTTCAAGGTGATTAAAACAAGTTGAGTGAGTAGGCAAATATTCAGTGAATAAATGTGATGTTATCAACATTAATCAAGAAAATAGGATTATTTATTTAAATAGTGCTAGATTGGGGAACATGGATGTACAAGGGCACCCAGATTCATTTGCACATCAGTACTCGGAGAAGCTGTTGAACCCACACTCGACGTCAATGACGGAGCTCTTTCGAAACCGGACCTGATATTTGTCAAAGGGAGTGAAGTGGTGGTGGACGCCACAATCGGGTTTGAAACTAGCAATCAATCACTCGAAGTATGGAGAAGGAAGAACAAAAAAATACTAAAACATAACAAAAAAGATCAAACAACAGGCAGAAGCACAACACATAAGTACTTTGGTTATGTGGTTGGAGCCAGAGGAAAATGGGCAAAAGAGAACGGCTGACTGATGGACTTGCTAAAAATAACCTAATAAGTAATAACTATTTCCATAGAGGGATTGCTATATCCTATTCTGAATGTATCCCTGCCTGTCCATCACCATTATCCTTGATCTTCATTTATATATTTAAGTCCCAATGTGGCCTTGCCCTCCCATGTCCCCATTATGATGTGTCACTCCTATTGGGTTTACAGGTCTGTTATGCTGCTGCAAGTAAAAATGTTATTGTTCTGTTGTCTGTACATATAACAATAAAACACTCTTGATAGTCTATTCCAATCTTTTAATTCTTTCCTTTAAGTTTCTACATTCCTTTTTCTCAACATTGGCTGCATTGTGTATTAAACTTTTGGACTCCTATCTCTGGAGTGATTTATCTAAATTGTTCCACTGTCCTGTCTTCCTTCTCACTCCAATTGTGTATTTCTGATGGGTGCAAAAACATCAGGGCATCAATAATGAGGGAATTTCAGTTCTTTGGCAGCCCCTCGTAGCGAAGGATAACTTACTTTCACTCCAGTTTTGTGTAATCTGAGGCGACGGGTAAGAATAATATGGAACCTATACTCTTCCACGGATGGAACAAGACATTAGTAACTTGGAAACAGTCAGTGTAAAATATATTGAGTGCACAGAATTGCTAAATTACATTTTGATGATTTGTTTAGGCCAGAATGTGACAAAGCCAATAGAGTGAGTTGGAGAAAGCAAATTAAATATATTCCCAGCAGTTAAATGAGGAAATTGCAAATGTTCCAACTATTTTTCAATCCTCCCCATATATACAGCATAACATTGATAAAATAAGCTAGAAAGAATAAACTGAGCAAATGGCAGACCAGTTTGTTTAACTTCAGCAATGAGCAAATGATCAGAAATAATTCTGAAAGGCAATGTAATGCTTTATTTAGAAAGACACAAATTAACTAGGAACAATCAGCATGGATTTGTTAAGTGTAGATTTTGTCTGAGCAACTTGATTAAGAATTTTAAGCAGGTAAAAACGAAGCTTGAGGAGGACACAATTAATGATGAGCTTTACATGTACATGGATTTTAGCCAGGCTTTTGATCCCACATACCAGTCTGAATTTTTTTTAAGTAATTAGGATAGAAAACCTTTGGAGGGATATGGGCCAAATGCAGACAAAAGCGACTAGCTTGCATAAAGATCTAGTGGGCATAGATGAGTTGGGCCAAAGGGCTTGCTTCCATGCTGTATAACTCTCTTACTGTAACATTGACTTACTTGAGAGAAACAAAGGTAATGGTTGATGTACAGTGGCTTGCAAAAGTTTTCATACCCCTTGACCTTTTCCACATTTTGTCACGTTACAACCACAAACATAAATGTATTTTATTGGGATTTTATGTGATAGACCAACACAAAGTGGCGCATAATTGTGAAGTGGAAGGAAAATGATACATGGTTTTCAAATTTTTTTACAAATAAAATACTGAAAAGTGTGGCGTGCAAAAGTATTCAGCCCCCTTTACTCTGATACCCCTAAATAAAATCCAGTGCAAACAATTGCCTTCAGAAGTCACCTAATTAGTAAACAGAGTCCACTTGTGTGTAATCTAATCTCAGTATAAATACAGCTGTTCTGTGAAGCCCTCAGAGGTTTTTTAGAGAACATTAGTGAACAAACAGCATCATGAAGCCCAAGGAACACACGGGACAGGTCAGGGATAAAGTTGTGGAGAAGTTTAAAGCAGAGTTAGGTTATAAAAAAATATCCCAAGCTTTGAACATCTCACGGAGCACTGTTCAATCCATCATCCGAAAATGGAAAGAGTATGGCACAACTGCAAACCTACCAAGACACCTAAACTGACAGGCCGGGCAAGGAGAGCATTGATCAGAGAAGCAGCCAAGAGGCCCATGGTAACTCTGGAGGAGCTGCAGAGATCCACAGCTCAGGTGGGAAAATCTGTCCACAGGACAACTATTAGTCATGCACTCCACAAATCGGGCCTTGATGGAAGAGTGGCAAGAAGAAAGCCATTGTTAAAACAAAGCCATAAGAAGTCCCGTTTGCAGTTTGCCACAAGCCATGTGGGGGACACAGCAAACATGTGGAGGAAGGTGCTATGGTCTGATGAGACCAAAATTGAAGTTTTTGGCCTAAATGCAAAACGCTATGTGTGGCGGAAAGCTAACACTGCACATCACCCTAAACGCACCATCCCCACTGTGAAACATGGTAGTGGCAGAATCATGCTGTGGGGATGCTTTTCTTCAGCAGGGACAGGGAAGCTGGTCAGAGTTGATGGGAAGATGGATGGAGCCAAATACAGGGCAATCTTGGAAGAAAACCTGTTAGAGTCTGCAAAAGACTTGAGACTGGGGCAGAAGTTCACCTTCCAGCAGGACAATGACCCTAAACATACAGCCAGAGCTACAATGGAATGGTTTAGATCAAAGCATATTCATGTGTTAGAATGGCCCAGTCAAAGTCCAGACCTAAATCCAATTGAGAATCTCTGGCAAGACTTGAAAATTGCTGTTCACAGACGCTCTCCATCCAATCTGACTGTGCTTGAGCTATTTTGCAAAGAAGAATGAGCAAACATTTAAGTCTCTAGATGTGCAAAGCTGGTAGAGACAAACCCCAAAAGACTTGCAGCTGTAATTGCAGCGAATGGTGGTTCTACAAAGTATTGACTCAAGGGGGCTGAATATTTTTGCACACCACACTTTTCAACTTTTTATTTGTAATAAAATTTGGAAACCATGTATCATTTTCCTTCTACTTCACAATTATGCATCACTTTGTGTTGGTCTATCACAAAAAATCCCAATAAAATACATTTACGTTTGTGGTTGTAACGTGACAAAATGTGGAAAAGTTCAAGGGGTATGAAAACTTTTGCAAGCCACTGTACATCCTTGTGACTGAGATGTTAGTGTCTGGGGATGTTCACAGGATTCAGTAGTCAGCCGTTGCTTAGTAGATAACATTTTAAAGATGTATAATTAAGTGTAGATTATATGATAAAGAAATTAGCTGATATTACAAAAGTATCATGTGGGTGGAATGAAGAGGAAAGCTTATGACTGAAGAAAGGTATGGATGGGCAGGTTAGTCAGGCAGAGAAATAACTTCATCCAGAAAACTGTGAGATAGTGACTTTAGGGAGGTACAACAAGCCAGGCTAATAAATCATTGGATGGTGGGGGACTTGGAGGAACAGGGAGGCTTTAAAGTGAACAGGACTGCAGCTTAAAAATGCAATAAAGAATGTGAACCACACTGCACAATCTTAACCGTACCCCCACCTCAGCAACAAACTACTTGGACATTATACAGTTTGCACTACATAATTAGATTAGCAATATCAGATTATTTATTGCATTATTGATTATTGTATATTTATTTATTGGGTTGTTGTAATAATGTGCCTCTACAGTTGCTGCAAATGAGAATTTCATTGTTCTATTCCCATACATATGACAACTGAATTATCTTGACTGTTTCTGCTACTGCTTTCCTCCATCAAAGAGTATCCAAAATGATATGGAAATGGTCACAGGGAACATACCCCCTCTGGCTTTCCCGACGGTCATCCAACTATCTGGACATGAGGACAGGACTACTTCATTGCAACTCCTATCGATTATGTTCTCAGCCTCGTAAATGCTCCTGAGTGAGTCCAAGTGCAGCTCCGGTTGCTTCATGAATTGAACTTGTCTGAAGATTAATTCGGTATTTTGAAAGTTATTTTATGGCAAAAGTATTTCATTTAAGAATGTGATATATCATTAACTTGAACGGTGCTTTGTTTTTAGCTAGAAATATCCAAAGAACCAGTTTACATAAATTAACCCAATTTTTTGATAATTCTAATTTGTTTTGCTTAAAGTTGCAATTTTCAAAATATGCTTGTGCCATTAAGTAAGGAATTGTAATTTTTTAGTACAAATCTAATGTTCCCCATAGTTGAGTATCTTTACTCATCACCTGTTGCTATGTAAAGCCACCCACAAATGCATAAACAAGGCAGAGCTTGTGATTCACTAGAGATGTAAAGACCTTTGATTTTACCACTAACTAACAATTACTGACAAATTGCACATGTAACTTTAAATTATGGTGATTATCTTAGATAAAACCAGGAAAATAGCCCATATTTTCTCCAGACTTAAGGATATGGAATATATTCATGGATTGAATTCCTGGATGAGATTTGGACATTGAGAATTAAAGAATGTGGGGAAATGAGAATTGAGATAAGTTCAACTATAATCTTTATGAATAAATAGAACATAGAACATCAAGAAAAGTACAGCAGAGGAACGGGCTCTTTGGTGCACAATGTCTGTGCTAAACTAATTTGGTGGAAAATGTTCAAGAGGCTGTAGAGTCTACCTTTGTTCCTGTCTGTTATGCTCAAGTAATGCATACTGTACTATGCATCATATCTAAATTTCCCTTTACAAATGGCTGAATACATCACAGTATGGAAAGCTGGTGTACTGGTGAGGAAGGGTGCAATGTACTTAGTCAATAGCAGTAGTGTTGGAGAGATTAATGGCCCATACTATAAGGGGGATTCATAATGTGTGTTAAATCAGATTGCCCATTAAGTAATTAAGGCTTGCTGAGGTGGGTTTGTGTTAATCTGCAAAGAGGTAGGATGAGTGAAGGAAAGAATGGAGATAGAATAAGGTGAAGATTGACAAAAAGGTTTATCTAAAGGACGAGAGCAGAATGAAAAGGAATGAGGAAAGTGAAATAGGATCAAGGGTCCTATATGGATCCTGACTACGTGTGCTGTCTGTACGTAGTTTATAATTCTCCCTGTGACCGCGAGGGTTTTCTCCAGATGTTCTGGTTTCCTCCCACTCTCCACAAACAAACAGGTTTGTAGGTTAATTGGCTTTGTTAAAAATATTGTAAATTTTCCCTAGTGTAGGATGGTGTTAGTGTGCGGAGTGATCACTGGTCGGCGCAGACGGACCACTGGTCGGTGGGCAGAAGGACCTGTTCCGCACTATTTCTAAAGTGTCTAGAGCATATGACAGAAAATGGAAAGGAGTGGGGGGGGGGGGGAGTTGTCATATAGTCAGTATTTAGGATGGATAGGGATGAGTGAGCTAGATTCTTAATATTTAAGAAAGACCTGCAGATGCTGGAAAATTCGAAGGTAGACAAAAATGCTGGAGAAACTCAGCAGGTGAGGCAGCATCTATGGAGCGAAGAAATAGATGACTTTTCGGGTCGAGACCCTTCTTCAGACTGATGTGGGGGTGGGGGGGGGCGGGAAGAAGAAAGGAAGAGGCAGAGACAGTAGGCTGTGTGGGAGAGCAGGGAACGGGAGGGGAAGGAGGGAGAAAGCAAGGACTACTTGAAATTGGAGAAGTCAATGTTCATACCGCTGGGGTGTAAACTACCCAAGCAAAATATGGGGTGTTGCTCCTCCAATTTGCAGTGGGACTCACTCTGGCCATGGAGGAGGCTGAGGACAGAAAGGCCGGTTTCGGAATGGGAGGGGGAGTTGAAGTGCTGAGCCATCGGGAGATCAGGTTGGTTAATGCGAACTGTGCGGAGGTGTTGGGCGACACGATTGCCAAGCCTGTGCTTGGTCTCACTGATGTAGAGCAGTTGACACATAGAGCAGAGGATGCAATAGATGAGGTTGGAGGAGGTGCAGGTGAACCTCTGCCTCACCTGGAAAGACTGCTTGGGTCCTTGGATGGAGTCGAGGGTGGAGGTAAAGTGACAAGTGTAGCATTTCCTGCGGTTGCAAGGGAAAGTACCACAGGAGGGGGTGGTTTGGGTGGGAAGGAACGAATTGACAAGGGAGTTGCGGAGGGAGAGGTCTCTGGAAAGCCGAAAGGGGAGGAGCTGGGAGGATGTGGCCAGTGGTGGGATCCCGTTGGAGGTGGCGGAAATGTCGGAGGATTATCTGTTGTATGTGACGGCTGGTAGGGTGGAAGGTGAGGCAAAGGGGGCTCTGTCCTTGTTACGAGTGGGGGGATGGGGAGTGAGAGCGAAGCTACGGGATATAGAGGAGACCCTGGTGAGAGCCTCATCTATAGTCAAAGAGGGGAACCCCCATTGCCTAAAGAATAAGGACCTCTCCAAATTTGGAACACCTCATCTTGGGTGCAGATGCGGCGTAGACAGAGGAATTGGGAGTAGGGGATAGAGTCCTTACAGGAAGCAGGGAGGGAAGAAGTGTAGTCCAGATAGTCATGGGAGTCAGTGGGTTTATAGTAGATGTCGGTCAGTAGTCTGTTACCTGCGATGGAGATAGTGAGGTCGGGAGATGTCGGAAATGGTCCAGGTGAATTTGAGTGCCAGATGGAAGTTTGTGATGAAATGGATGAAGTCGGTGAGTTCTGCATGGGTGCAGGAGGTGGCACTAATGCAGTCGTCAATGTAGCGGAGGTAGGGTTCGGGGATAGGGCCACGGTTTGCCCATAGCTACGCCTTGGATTTCTTAATATTGTTTTCAACGCTCTAAGATAATTGCAATGGGGAAGAAAATGATTGTGCAGGTTGAAGCATGAGAAAAAATGATATTTTGAAGCATTTTCTTGGCAAGTAAAAGAACCAGTCAAGTGAAGCAGTGAGAGGGGAAGGGGTGAGAGCGAACAAGGAAATCTGTAACTGACTTTGTAAGCAAATATCAACGATAACCCACTACCATCGGACCGGCCAGAAACACTAGTTGTACACTCGGTATATATACCTCCTCCGTTCAGTACCTCTTTAGTCATAGTGTTTAGATTTAAATGTTGCTCGATGTAAAGCAGACGGTAAATTGAAAGTGAATTGCGAGTAAATAACATATAATAATGAGTACATTTGTCCAAACTGCTGTTACACATAAGGAAGTGTACGGTGCATTATGGGAGATATGCAAATCGAGTGACCATATTACGAGAGAGCAGCTTCAATGAAGAGGAGGGTACACAAAAAGCTGGAGAAACTCAGCGGGTGCAGCAGCATCTAAGGAGCGAAGGAGATAGGCGACGTTTCGGGTCGAGACCCTTCTTCAGACTGGAGTTTCAGGGATCAGGGAAACGAGAGATATAGACGGTGATGTGGAATAAGGAACAATGAGTGAAAGATATGCAAAGAAGTATCGGTGATAAAGGGAACAAGCCATTGTAAGCTGTTTGTGGTGTGAAAATGAGAAGCTGGTGCGACTGGGGTGGGGGAGGGAGATAGAGATAGAGGGAATGCCAGGGCCCGAGGGCTGAGGGAGAGGTGGGAGGGGAGGAGACAGCAAGGGTTAACAGAATTGAGAAAATTCAATATTCAAGCCCAAAGGATGCAGACTCCCCAAGCGGAATATGAGGTGCTGTTCCTCCAGCTTGCGGTGTTGCTCACTCTGGCCGTGGAGGAGGCCCAGGACCGAGAGGTCGGATGTGGAATGGGAGGGGGAGTTGAAGTGCTGATCCACCGGGAGGTCGGGTTGGTTATTGCGGACCGAGCGGAGGTGTTCGGCGAAGCGATCGCCAAGCCTCCGCTTGGTTTCACCGATATAGATCATCTGGCATCTGGAGCAGCGGATGCAGTAGATGAGGTTGGAGGAGGTGCAGGTGAACCTCTGTCGGACCTGGAAGGACTGCTTGGGTCCCTGAAAGGAGTGGAGGGGGGAGGTGAAGGGACAAGTGTTGCATTTCTTGCGGTTGCAAGGGAAAGTGCCCGGGGAAGGGGTAGAGTGGGAGGGGAGGGAAGAATGGACAAGGGAGTTGCGGAGGGAGCGGTCTTTGCGGAAGGCAGACAGGGGGGGAGATGGGAAGATATGGCGGGTGGAGGGGTCACGTTGGAGGTGGCGAAACTGGCGGAGGACTATATGTTGTATTTGCCGGCTGGTGGGGTGAAAGGTGAGGACCAGGGGGACTCTGCCCTGTTTGCGAGTGGGGGAATGGGGAGCGAGGGCAGTGTTGCGGGGTATGGAGGAGACCCTGGTGCGAGCCTCATCAATAGTGGGGGAGGGGAATCCCCGTTCTCTGAAGAATGAGGCCATTTGTGATGACCTGGTGTGGAACACCTCATCCTGGGAGCAGATGCGGCGTAGACGGAGGAATTGGGAATAGGGGATGGAGTCCTTACAGGGAGCAGGGTGGGAGGAAGAGTAGTCCAGGTAGCTGTGGGAGTCAGTAGGTTTGTAGTGGATGTCGGTCAGGAGCGTATCACCTACAATAGAGATGGTGAGGTCAAGGAATGGTAGGGAAGTGTCGGAAATGGTCCAAGTGTATTTGAGTGCCGGATGGAAGTTGGTGGTGAAATGAATGAAGTCAGTCAGTTGTGTGTGGGTGCAGGAGGTGACACCAAAGCAGTCGTCGATGTATGAATGTACAATGAAGAGGAGTTGCGCGGAACATTTGTAAATAACGTTTTGAAAAAAGTAGTTCCCTGGTTACGCTTGACCCGTTTCCTTTCGCACGGTAATTGTTATTACTGGAACAATCGGTTTATGAAGCCACGGGATGTCGCCTCAGGAAGACTTCCCCATGCACCGCAACTGTTGCTCCGCAACTCCCCCTCACGGTACGCGCCACTCTGCTCAGTGCACAAATACTATTGCAAAGCATTTTGCTCGATGCATCCATCCACTCGCAGGAAACACTGCAACTACCATGCACACAGCACATGCTGCACCGCGCACATTTGCACCCTACACACAGCAGTAGTACGCAGTGCCTCTTCCTGGAACACATTGCTCGATGTGCCCGCTTATCACAGGGCTGCTAAATTCGTCCACACACAGTATGCATAAACACACAAGTCGAATCTCAGAATAGGTCATTTGGTCCATCGATCCTGCTCTGCTATTTATATGTAGCACAGAAGTACTCCTTGGCCCACGTTGTCCATGCCAGCCAACAATACCTGCACTAAAGGTAGACACAAAGTGCTGGAGTCATTCTGCGGGTCAGACAGTATCTCTGGAGAAAAGGGATAAGTGACCGGTCGGGACCCTTCTCTGTGACTTTTGTAAACCAGCATCTGCAGTTTCTCGTTTCTACTGGCGATTTTTATTTCAAAATATACTTTATTCAAATGATAAATATATACAATACAAGAAGGGTCTCGACCCGAAACGTCGCCTATCTCCTTCGCTCCTTAGATGCTGCTGCACCCGCTGAGTTTCTCCAGCTTTTTGTGTACCCCCTATACAATACATTAACCTTGCGGAAAGTCCATCCGACATTTTCGGAGGCTGTACAATAGATCAATACAGTTTAGACATTTCTCGTTTCTACTGGCGATGGGGTTTGTGTCGGTACTTGTAGAACTGCAGAGTGCTGGAACAGCTCAACGGGGCGTCCCAGGAGAAGATGGATAGGCCACGTTTCGGGTAGGGAGCTTCTGAGCAAAGATTATAGAGGGGATCTTTGCTTCTGAGTCCGTGAGGACTAAATGCTAGTGGATGGGATTAGTATGCATTGGTGATTCAAATTTTGATCTAGACATTACTGCATTACCTGCCGCCAGCAACCCATCAGGCAGTGCATTCTAGATTGGATACACACTCAAGGTGAACACAATTTCCCCTCTAAATCTCACACATGTTATCTTAAACCAATGCCGTCTTTTTAAAACCTCTGGTACTATTTATTGAAATCTTCAATTTCTTCTTTCTCATATTATATATAAGGAGGTTCTGTGGGTCTTTTGTGAAGGCAGAGGAGGGTTAATTATTTAATTCCATTGCAATTTCTTATTCCCCGTTATAAATTCTTCTGTCACTATTTGCAATAGACATTCACTTGCGCTTTCTGACCTTTTCCGTTTTATTTACCCACAAAAGCACTTACAGTCCACGTCTATGTTTCTCATCAATCTCTCACATTCATTGTAGCCGTTCTTTACCAAGTTCTCAGTCTGAATACTAAAATGCTGCTAATTCTCAATCCTACTGCTTCTGCCATTTCTATGGTCAATTATCCTCAAAGATAAACCTTGACAAAAAGATTATCAATGAATTATAAATTCATTTTCCATAGAACAAAATGAGGTACAAAATAGCATATCCTGAACTAGTTCCTCAAAACAGTGATCTGCGATAAGATACGAACTTGGATTTTTTTTTGTATTGTGAGAAATAAAATCACACCCATTTACAAATTCCTTTTTAAATGTGTATCTCTTATGCGTAATAAATATGTTAGTGGTATTACATTGTTTAATAGAACCAGCCTTGTAGCCGTTTAAGTATATAGGAAGGAACTGCAGATGCTGGTTTAAACTGAGGATAGACACAAAAAGCTGGAGTAACTCAGTGGGTCAGACATCATCTCTGGAGAAAAGGAAGTGACATTTAAGGTCGACCCTTCTTCAGTCATCTCATTAAATTATTGTCAACTTAAATTGCTAATAACAATTAAAGAAAATAAATTCAAAAGAAAGGAATATTTTTATTTTTAATTTGACCCCCACGAGGAACAGGTCACAGAACAGCAGGGCCGGATTTAGATGAAGAGAGCCCTAAGCTATTTCACTTGTGAGGCCCACCCCTCCCAATCCCCCACCCCCACGACTAAAGGACCATGACTACCTGACAGTGACAGTGTGACAGTTTTAGATCCTACTGTATGTTGTCACTAAACTGTTGTTTTTAAAATACATATTGGATTCATCACTGAGCAGGCGCTGCTTTACCTGGATTGCCGTTTGAAGCTCTGGAGTGTTGGGCCTGCTGCTTCAACATCATGGAGCTGTGGTTTGCGGAACTCCCAACCTCGGGCCGCGCTGATTTCAACATCGCGGAGCCCTGGGATCCCTTTGCCGAGGGCCGCCAGCGTGAATCTCCACCCAGCTCAGCCTGTGGACTTCGGGAGCCGCGGTCTCCGGTAGGAAGTGGCCGATTCGGAAGTCCAAGCGGAATGTTCTCCCGTTCCAACGTCAGATGGTGACCCCCAAATTTCATTGTACCAATGGCCATGAGGGGGGGTCCAAGCGGAGGGGGTCCGTTGGAGATGTGAAAAGGGATCATTAATGGGGGTGAGGACTCCTTCCCATGGGAGAACGGTATGAGGCGGAGGCGATGGAAAAAGAGCTCCAAATCGCAGCGGGCGCAGAACTCATTGAGGAGGGGACGGAGGGGGACAAAGGTCAGGCCAGGGCCGGCCTAAAGCCGATTGAACCGATTGCCCCCAATTGGGCCCCGCGAGTATGAGGGCCCCGCGCCAGAGTAATCTATTCTCGGCTCGGGTAGGTGTACCCTGGGTGGAGGGGGGAGAGAGGGGCGGAGAGAGAGAAGAGGGGTGGAGGGGGAAGAAAGGGGTAGACGGGGAGGGCGGTGTGAGGGGGAATGGAGAAGGGGGAGAGGGGGAGGTGGGTCGTTCCCTCACAGTCCCGGGGCAGTGCTCCCGCGCTTCCAGTCGCCGTGCTTCACGCACACAGCTACGACCACCCCCTCTCTCCCTGGGGAGACGCAGTGAACAATATACGGAGGGCCGGGGGTTGAAGCAACGTTTACAAACATCGGCCTCAGCTCACACCCGTCCGCCAGGACCCCGGCACCCGTTCCTGCCACCGGCCCTCTCCCTCCCTTCTCTCCTCCCTCCCTCCCTTCTCTCCTTCCCTCCCTCCTTCTTCTCTCTTTTCCCTTCTCTCATTCGCTCCATCCCTTCTTTCTCTCCTTCCCTCCCTCCTTTCTCTACTTCTCTCCCTCCCTCCTTTACCCCCTTATGTCCTTCCTCCCTTCTTTCCCTCCCTCCCTTCTCTCCTTCCCTCCCACACACACATCACGCGCAGACAACTAACACACAGTTAGGATGGGGTAGAGGCCCAAAGGGTAGGATGGGGCTGAAGCCCAAAATGTAATGCCTGGACTGGGTTTTCACCAACGGTTATTGGTTTTCCAGGACCTATTTAATCAAATTACTTTTTTTTTTCACTTCACAGTCACTAAAACAAGTGATATTGTAACTATGTACTTTTCAGGGGTGATCTACACATTTTATTTGTTACTTGTAGGCTTACATGTATGCAATTTTATATTAAAATGTAACTTAGATCTGTTTGGTCCATTAAGTCGCATGCACTTTTTAAGCGCACATTTTGATTACTATCCATTCTACCATAGAGATATAAAGTTTATAATAGACTTTAATTATATATCTATGAATCTACAGACCTTGGCTGGGAACCTGGGGCTCACCAAAATTGTTCCCAATTGGGGCCCACACCTCCTAAGGCCAGCCCTGAGTGAGGCCTCTTCTGAGGACAGACCGTTCGGTATCTGAGAGGGGGAGCTCAGGGGGGATGGTGAACACACGGCAGGGATGGGGGTTGGGGCCGGAGGAAGGCTGGTGAGTGGACTGAGGCCAAGGCTATAGACAATAGGTGCAGGAGTAGGCCATTTGGCCCTTCCAGCCAGCACAACCATTCAATGTGATCATGGCTGATCATCCCCAATCAGTACCTCGTTCCTGCCTTCTCCCCATATCCCCTGACTCCGCTATTTTTAAGAGCCCTATCTAGCTCTCTCTTGAAAGCATCCAAAGAACCTCCCTCCACTGCCCTCTGAGGCAGAGAATTCCACAGACTCACCCCACTCTCTGTGAGAAAAAGTGTTTCCTCGCCTGCGTTCTAAATGGCTTACTCCCTATTCTTAAACTGTGGCCCCTGGTTCTGGATGGCTGGTGGAGGGGTGGTGGATGGTCAGAGGGTAGGGGGGGTATGAGGACTGTAGTGTAGGTGGCGAAGAGCTGGGGTCACATGGTTTGAGGGGAATGGGGAAGACCCAGTGGAACAGCCACTGAGATTTCCAGGGTTGGCTGTCTAGCACTAGGACCCAGCGCAGTCAAACCCGGGGGAGTGGGAGTCTGCAGCGTGGAAGCTTCAGTCCAGGCTGCAGGTAAGGCGATGGCGACGGATGTGGGCTGCTGGAGGGCCGTGGAGTGGCCAGGGTCAGCGGGCAAAGAGTAGGAGGTCCTGGTGGGCGGATGGTCGGTGGGGCAGCGATGTTCGACGGGTCCGGTGAGTCAGCGAGGTGAGTAGGCCCCCCTAGATCTCGAGGCCCTAAGCTTAAGCTTGTCTAGCTTATACGTAAATCCGGCACTGCAAAACAGTACCTCATAGGAACAGGCCTTTGACCCATGGGGTATTTGCCAACCAAAATTTAAAAAAAAAATCCCATGTGCTTGCACAGTCTATATCCCTCCATTCTCTACCTGTTCCTGGGCTTGTCTAAATGCTCAAATAGAGACCTGAATTGATTTCCTGTGGGCACAACAAAGTCATTAATATTATTTTTTAAATCGTACTGAGGAAATTGCATACTAATAATCAAAAATAAGTCTTTGCTCAGGTTTGCATGAGCAGGCTTTTAAGGTTGCTCTGGTATTATCTTATCTAGTATTTTCCTCCTGATTCATTTCTATTATTAAATAACACCCTTTTTTTCTCCTGAATAAATATTTGTTGAAGTGTTGAGAAAGTTCAATACGTGTTTGTTCACCTTTAATTGTTTCCCCCATTAGTGCCGACAAATGAACTTCATATGCTCTAAATTAGTTGCCCACTTTGATTATTTTGCAATTTCCACATCTTTGCCAAATAGTACTCCTTCAATGTTGGTATCCGGTCCAATTCTATTCTTACAAAATCACAAAATATGCGAGAAAAAAAATCATAAATACTTTATTGTCGCATGTGACAAGTCACAGTGAGATTCTTTGCTTGAGGAATGCACCTCAGGTCATTTTTCCCTCCCTGGTCCTCTGCCCAAGAGTCAAGAATCAAGAGTGTTTTATTGTCATAGGTCCCGGACGGGACAATGAAATTCTTACTCGCTGCAGCACAACAGAATATGTGAATATGTAAACATTGTACATAACGGGAAAAAAGAAAAAGTTCAATAAATAACAAATATAGTGCAAATAAAAAATAATAATAGTCTTTTGCAGTTCAGAGCTCAGAGCTTATTCGTTGTGTTTAATAGCCTGATGGCTGTGGGGAAGTAGCTGTTCCTGAACCTGGATCTTACAGTTTTCATGCTCCTGTAATTTCTTCCTGATGCCAATGGTGAGATGAGTGTGTGGCCAGGATGGTGTGGGTCCTTGATGATTTTGGCTGTCTTTTTGAGGCAGCGACTACGATAGATCCCTTTGATGGTGGGGAGGTCAAAGCCGGTGATGGACTGGGCAGTGGTCACAACTTTTTGTAGTCTTTTTTGCTCCTGGACGTTCAAGTTGCCGAACCAGGCCACAATGCAACCAGTCAGAATGCTCTCTATCGTGCCCCTGTGAAGGTTTAGGAGAATCCTCTTCAAAATGCCGAATCTCCATAATCCCACTGTGCCCCACTGGAATTCCAAATAAAATCCATTAATTTAGTGCAGACCAATTGCAACAATGTTGCATGGTGCCTTTAGCAGCTGATCCAACAAAAATGTTGCTGAAACCGCCACTTCTGATTTCTTAGCTGTGTCGTGAGAAAGGACAGCATGTGGTATCTTACAGATGTCTACCAAAAGCATTGAACATAATTAAAATTAAAATTATTTTAACTTAAAAAAAACATATTTCCCCAACAAGCGCAGTTAAAAATCTCGAATAACCACGGAAAATGAAGTCAACATTGAACTTAGCTAAAAGATTCACTTCTCAACCGCATGGCTTTGCTATCTTTTCCTTAATAGTATTTGCTTCATCTATTTTGCAATAATAGATTTTTTAATTTTGAAATACTTTGCTGGGGCAGTACAATGGCGCTGCTGGTAGAGCTGCTGCCTCACACCGCCAAAGACCTGGGTTTGATCCTAACCATATGTTCTCTCTGTGACTTTTCCTCCGGTTGCTCTAGGCTAACAATCCAGAAACCAAGTTTAAATCCAATTAAATTGTGAAATTTATATTTTGTTAATAATGTACAATTTGAGTGGGAAAAAGCTGACCAGTGTTAGAAATGATTGGTATTGGTAGACTGTTGTAAAATTCCTTTGGTTCATGAATGCTCTTTATAAGAGGACATTTTCATTTTTTAACCGTCTGACCTCTGTGCAATGCCCAGATCTAATATTTGTCAAGCCAGGCTTAAGAACATCAGAGGAGCAGTAAGCCACTCAGTCTCTTAATATGATCAATATTGATTTGACCCAAGCCTCGTCCTCTCTTCTGTGTTAATTAAGTGATCAACATTGATGCCACCGCTGGAAAAAAAACTTTCCCCATACTGATTTCAGTACTTATTCTTAACTTTATTCAGCATGAGTACTAATTATTTATGTTTATGAAGGAACTGCAGATGCTGGAAAATCAAAGATAGACAAAAATGCTGGAGAAACTCAGCGGGTGAGCAGCATCTATGGAGCGAAGGAAATAGGCAACGTTTCTGGTCGAAACCCTTCTTCAGACTGATGTGAGGGTTGGGTGGGGTGGGGTGGTTGGGGCTGGACAAATATAGGAAGAGGTGGAGCCAGAGGGCTGAGGGATGGCTGAGAAGGAGAGGAGAAAGTAAGGACTACCTGAAATTAGCGAAGTCAATGTTCATACCGCTGGGGTGCAAACTGCCCAAGCGAAATATGAGGTGCTGCTAATTCATCAGTTTTCCTTACCACCATTTGACCTGATGCAATAAAAACATAGAAAATAGGAGGAGGAGGCCATTTGGCCCTTCGAGCCAGTACCGCCATTCATTGTGATCAGGGCTGATCATCCACAATCAGTAACCCGCGTCAGCTTTCTCCCCATACCCCTTGATTCTGCTAGCCCCTAGAACTCTATCTAACTCTCTTTTAAATTCATCCAGTGAATTGGCCTCTACTGCCTTCTGTGGCATAGAATTCCACAAATTCACAACTCCCTGGGTGAAAAAGTTTTTTCCTCATCTCAGATTTAATAAAGATTCTTGAATCTGTGCAAAGGACTCCTAGGCTGTCCTATTGAGTCAGGGTATGGAGATGGACGGCAGTCTGTAAATGTATTCCTTCCAGAGATGCTGCCTGACCCGCTGGGTTCCTCCAGCATTTTGTCCAAATGTATTGACCCAGAAACAAAACCACTAAGTCACCATCCCTCACAATTGAAACTTTTGTCAATTTCGACAAGCACAGATTTTTCAGGGGTTTGATAAGCTGATGAAATGAAAAGATGATGCCATGGGGGAAAAAAAAAATCGCTTGGCTTAAAATCATAATAATGCTGAACTGGGAGGTGCTGTCGGATAACAAGCTCAGAGCCTAATAAGATTTGGCGCGAGTTCAGAAATTAAATGAAATTTATATTACCTCAGGTTTGGAGGACAGAGTTCGGTGTAGATGGGGTGGCAGGTTGTTCATCAGAAGTGCATTAGAACTAGAAGGTCACAAGTTAATAAAATCATTAACAGCAGATATGCTTTGGGCAGTAACAAATTATGGATCAAAGATGAAAATAGGTGAATAAATGAATATAATTTAAATGCTTTTCGGGGAAAATTTATGAAACTGAAAATTCAGAGATTAGAGGCCATAGGGTGGCTGTGCTGCCTTGCCAATTCAGAGGACTTCTGGGTAGGTTTGATGCTTCAGAGGCAGTTCGCCTCTGCATATTTCTGTGTTAATTATGACCGAGGTACTTGATGTTGGTGTCTTAACATTTCCCTACTTTGTGAAAATGTGTGACTTTTTGTTAAGCATTTACGCAATTATACACTTTAATTCATTATCTTACTCAGTTTTGTTTTTTCTTCTGTTCTAATTATATACATTTCACTTTCTATGTCTCTTTCTTTCCCCAATCTTTATTCATTTATTTATTTTACTCCTACATCTCTCACACTCAGTGTCATTCTCTGATGCATTACTGACTCATCTTTTTCAGTAAACAGATCAGAGCCAAACTCAGGCTTCTGACACTTTTGCCTTTGCCTTTTCTCCCAGGTACAAACAAAATCCACAATTTTATTTTAAATAATACTTCAGTCGTTTTATAATGCCACAACTTTTTTTCCTGGGGCACAACTCCTGTTTCCATATCAGATGCCTGATTTACATGTATTTAACTTCAATAGAAATTTGGAACAAATAGCGCAATAAGCTGAGGCATGAAATGTAATTTAGAAATCCTCACCAGGGTCTTTGCTTATTGTTTTCTCTTAAAAAATGGAATCCCAGCGATGCAACTCCCTCCACTGCAGGATCAACATGTATTTTTGTGCAAAATTCTCTTGAATGGAACTGAAATGGAACACTTCAGACTTAAGAAGGGAGGTTGAACTGAGTTCACAATATAAATTGAAGAGAAATTCATGAGGCAGAAGAAAATTTATACCGAGGAAGAGGTTTAGGAAGAATACTGCAAATTGAGATGAAAGTAAGAATCAAAAACATGATTTTTACTGAGGAAATTTTCTTCAGAAATATAGTTTGGGCATAAAAGTATAAATAACATGGCAACAGAGTCTCAAAGCTGTGAATTTAATTGAGTAATATGAATTAATGTGCAGATGCTCAAACCTTTAATAGCACATTTACCAAAACATACTTATTCGCTCAAGCCCCTTGTGGTTCAAATTGGCAAATCAAATTGTCATAATTTAACTTCATTATGTAATGCTTATGATTATTGATAATTATATTAAGATAGGTTCATAAATTCAACGTGGTAATTTTATCTTTTGAGTTATTTTCATTTTCACTTCAATGAATCACACTTTCTATTTTGCTTTAAAGCCCTGTCTCACGGTGCGAGTCCACCCACGAGTGACCCCAAGTGAAAAAAAAACAGACTCGTGGTTATGCACGAGATTCCAAGTTTATGTTCAAGTGTTTAACCGAGTTCCCACGTGGATGTCATTTCTGCGATGTTCCAAGTTCCTCTCCCGCTACTCTTGAGCCAACCGTGAATGAAGGTAAGTGTGTGAGGGTGTGAGAAGTCCATGCCAGGTGCCGGCCGGCCGCAGCCGCTATTCTTTCATATCAGTTGCACATCAGATTGTTGGGAGACTGAGCTCAGGGTTCGCTTCCTGAGCTGCTTTGGTGCCCAGGCATAAGTTGAGGTGGAGGGGGGGGTGCGCGGGCGTCATTAATCGGTCTGGGGTGACAAGGCTCTTGGGTTAGGCTGGGATCATTCTCTGCGGGATGGTCTTAGTGCGGGAGACGTGTAGGAGAGGTGTACTGACTGTGTGGGCAGATACTTCGGTAGTGATTGCCCACCAGTCTCAAAAGCCGCTGTGTCTCCCTGTCCCTGGGATAGCAGGGGGCAATCAAACAGCACAATACCCCCTCCCCCTCCACGTCAACACAAAAGGCAATGATCCCAAAGCTTTAGGGTCAGAAACAGCGGGCAGGCGACAATCACCCGCCATAACGCGGAGAGATCATGCGCTATTGTAGGTCTCCTTTGCACGTCGGTGTTTCTGTCTTTCTCCATCTCATTGTTGGCCCTATCTGTCGCCACCCCCACCCCTCTGCTTCCCGGCCATGTGTGTGACCCCTTCCCTCCCCTCTCCAGCTCCCCGCCCATTGCACCGGGCGCGGGGGCTTTGCACCATCTTCACGCCGGCGACAATCCCAAGGCTTTAGACGGAAGGCAGACGCAACAAGCTGGAGTAACAACACGGGCCAGGTAACATCTCTGGAGAACGTGGATAGGTGATGTTTCGGATAAGGGCTCATCTTCTGAAGAAGGATCTCAACCCGAAAAGTCACCTATTCCTTCTCTCCAGAGTTGCTGCCTGACCCGCCAAGTTACTCCAGCATTTTGTGTTGGGCATCAAACAAACCCTCGTCCTGTACTAACTAATCTATTTATTTTAAATGCCAAGCAACATATTTCCTACTGCTTCCCCTAATTCCCATTCCTCGAGAAAGGGTTGAAGCATTAACATCTCAAAAGGTCACAAAGTGTTGGAATAACTCAAAGGGTCAGGCAGCATCTCTGGAGAAAATGGATAGTTGACGTTTCGTTTGGGACTCTTCTTCAGGGCCTTTAGTTTAGATACAGTGTGAAAACAGGCCCTAAGGCCCACCGAGCCCATGCTGACCATAATCACCCGGACACTAGTTCTATCCTACACACTGCGGGGCAATTTGCATATGACAATTAACATACAAACCTGCATGTCTTTGGAATGTGGGAGGAAACTGGAGCACCCGGAAAAAACCTACGTGGTAACTGGGAGAACGTGCAAACTCCGTACGGACAGCACCAGTCGTCAGGATTGAACTCGGGTCTCTGGCGCTGTGAGGCAGCAACTCTACTGCTGCGCCACCAATGTGACATTCCAAGTTTTAGAATGAAGTTAGCCACTTACAAATCCCATTCTCTGCCCAGCGTGGAGAATCATGAATTGCCAAGACACAAGGCACTGTAGATGTTGGTTCCTTTTTTTAAAATCACAAATTCAAAGTTATCTATTCAAAGATAATGTAGTGTGGTTTGTTGGATTTGTCCATACTCAACTTAAAATTGTCCATAATCTATAACTTAAAGTTTTTTTAAAGCATTTAGTGAAACACTACCCCCCCCCCCCCCCCCCCCCCACCTTTCCCTCCCAACTCCAGCCCCGCCCCGACCCCCTGGGAAACAGAAGGGAGTGACAATCAACTGCCACGGATACAAATAATGTCATACACAAGAAAGGGCAGATGCTGGTTGACAAAAAGTGAACACATGGGGCTGGAGAAATTTGGAAATGTCATCCCGTCACCCATTCTTTCTCTCCAGAGATGCTGCCTGCCCGCTGAGTTAAAAGAGTTCCCACGGTAGACTCATGAATCACGGGCCACTACGTTATTACAACAAGTTTAAATGTTTCAATTTTTAACTTGAACAGTAAATTTGACTCGTGCAAAACCTCAAACATGTTTGAATTTTTTCACGAGTTAACAAGTTTCACGGGTACCTGCCGTTAGCACCACGAGTCGCTAAGTTGCGCACGCGAGTTCCGACGTTCCCACTTCACTAATTGTACGTGATTACCGCCAGTGAAAACTCGGGGTCACTCGTGGGTCAACTCGCACCGTGAAAGGCCTTTTAGTATGTCTCTAAACCATGCATGACTATATATAAAAGCAGAGTTCACCACAAATCTTTATTAAAATAGGAGGGAGTAGACATTAAGTGAAATATCTTTTTATTGAACTGGTCTTTGCATGCACATGTTGTGTTATTTTGAAAGAATAACAAGCTGAATAACAAGAAGAAGACAAGCTGAACCATGCCTGTATGATCATTAAATTGATTGAAACGGGATTATGAGCGACTACTTTTACAGGGTCAATGGGGTTGCAATGGATAGATGGATATGAATACTTTATACAAGGGAGGTTCATAATGGCTGAACTATCACAAGGTACTCGCCTGGCTGGATCTGAAAGGTCACTTGCGGTTTTCAATGGAATGGCAATTTTGACCTCAAGCCACTGAAATCAAAAGGGTTCTGTTGAAGACCATTTAAAGACACTGATTAATGTTAAATTTAGCCAATTCGAAGATTTGTACAGGCTTAATAACCATGTGAGAATTCAGAAAAACAAGGCATAATTTTTGTGTTAAAGAAGGAACTGCAGATGCTGGAGAATCAAGGGTACACAAAAGGCTGGAGAAACTCAGCGGGTGCAGCAGCATCTAAGGAGCGAAGGAGATAGGCAACGTTTCGGGTCGGGACCCTTCTTCAGACTGGTCAGGGATCAGGGAAACGAGAGATATAGACGGTGATGTGGAGAGATAAAGAACAATGAATGAAAGATATGCAAAAAAGTATCGATGATAAAGGGAACAAGCCATTGTAAGCTGTTTGTGGTGTGAAAATGAGAAGCTAGTGCGACTAGGGTGGTGGAGAGAGATAGAGAGAGAGGGAATGCCAGGGCCCGAGGGCTGAGGGAGAGGTGGGAAGGGGAGGAGACAGCAAGGGTTAACAGAATTGAGAAAATTCAATGTTCAAGCCCAGAGGATGCAGACTCATAATTTTTGTGTGACAGGCTCAAGAGACCAATAGATTAGAGCTATTCATCATATGTATGTCGGGAGTTTGTTCTTTCTCCCTGTGACAGTGTGGCTTTTCTCCGGGTGCTCCAGTTTCCTCCCATATACAAACCCGCCGATGAGGGAGGTGCCGTGGTCGTCTGGCGCGTCGATCTCTACAAAGCTGAGGTCATGCGCCAACTCTCGGACACCTCCTCCTACTTAGCCCTGGACCATGACCCCACAATCGAGCACCAGGCCACTATCTCTAGCACCATCACTGACTTCATCCACTCCGGCTCCCTGCCCTCCCGAGCCTCCAACCTCATCGTTCCCCAGCCCCGCAAGGCCTGATTTTACCTACTCCCCGAAATCCACAAACCTGACTGTCCTCGTTGACCCATTGTCTCTGCCTGTTCGTGCCCTACCAAACTTATTTCCACATACCTTGACTCCATCCTATCCCCCTTGGTTAAATCCCTCCCTACCTATGTTCACGACACCTCAGACACTCTCCGTCATCTCCGGGCATTCCATTTTCTAGGCCCCCATCCCCTCATCTTCACCATGGACGTCCAGTCACTCTACACCTCTATCCCCCACCAGAAGGGTCTCAAAGCCCTCCGGTTCTTCATCGATCGGAGAACCAACCAATCCCCGTCTACAGATACTCTCCTCCGCCTAGCGGAGAGGGCTCTTAATACTCCTCCCATTTCCTCCAAATACAAGGTGTAGCTATGGGCAGCGCATGGGACCCAGCTATGCCTGCCTCTTTGTAGGGTACGTCAAACAATCCTTGTTCGAGGCGTACCAGGGCCCCATCCCCGACCTCCACTTCCGCTGCATCGACGACTGCTTTGGTGCTACTTCCACACACAACTGATTGACTTCATCCGCTTCATCACTAACTTCCATCTGACACTCAAATACACCTGGACCATTTCTGACACTTCCCTACCATTTCTTGACCTCACTATCGCCTTCTCAGGTGATAGACTTCTGACCAACATCCACTATAAACCCACTGACTCCCATGGCTATCTAGATTACACTTCTTCCAGCCCTGCTTCCGGTAAGGACTTCATCCCCTACTCCTAATTCCTCCGTCTACCCCGCATCTGCTCCCAGGATGAGGTGTTCCACACCAGAGCATCGGAAGTGTCCTCATTCTTCAGGCAGCGGGGGTTCCCCTCCCCTACTATAGATGAGGCTCTCACGAGGGTCTCTTCAATACCCCGTAACACTGCTCTCTCTCCCCATCCCCCCACTCGTAACAAGGGCTCGTCCCCCGAGTCCTCACCTTTCAACCCACTAGCCGTCACATACAACTGTAATTTTCGTCACCTCCAACGTGACCCCACCACTCGCCTCGTCTTCCCATCTTCCCTCGTCTGCTTTCCGCAAAGATCGCTCCCCCCATAACTCCCTGGTCAATTCTTCCCTTCCCTCCTGCACCACCCCCTCCCCGGGCACTTTCTCTTGCAACTGCAAGAGATGCTACACTTGTCGCTTTACCTCCCCCCTCGACTCCATTCAAGGACCCAAGCAGTTGTTCCAGGTGTGACAGAGGTTCACCTGCATCTCCTCCAACCTCATCTATTGCATCCGCTGCTCTAGATGTCAGCTGATCGGTGAGACCAAGCGTAGGCTTGGCGATTGTTTCGCCGAACACCTCCGCTCGGTCCCAATTAACCAACCTGATCTCCCTGTGGCTCAGCACTTCAACTCCCCCTCCCAATCCGAATCCGACCTTTCTGTCCTGGGCCTCCTCCATGGCCAGAGTGAGCACCACCTCATATACCGCTTGGGCATTTTACACCCTAGCGGCATAAACATTGACTACTCCAATTTCCGGTAGCCCTTGCTGTCTTCTCCCCTTCTCAGCTCTCCCTCAGCCCTCGGGCTCCTCCTCTTCCTTTCTCATTTCTACTCCCCCCACCCTACATCAGTCTGAAGAAGGGTTTCGGCCTGAAACATTGCCTATTCCTACGCTCCATAGATGCTGCTGCACCCGCTGAGTTTCTCCAGCACTTTTGTCTACCTTCGATTTTCCAGCATCTGCAGTTCCTTCTTAAATACCTATCCTCATCAAAACTGCCCCTTAAATCGACTCCTTTAAATCGAGGCTCAAAACCTATTTCTATTCCCTAGCGTTTTTGAGGCCCTCTGAGAGGGTGCTGTAAACAGTTTATGTATGTATTGTTAGGTCTGTGTACAATTGTATGTAGCACATTAGTATCTGCACTGATTTACAGCACTTTGGTCTACGTGAGTTGTTTTTAAATGTGCTATACAAATAAAATTGACTTTACTTGACAATGGGATCTCATTTACATAAACTGCCCATCAGCAGTGTTCCACCCACAATGACGTCACAATGGGATCTCGTTTACATTAAAAACAATTCAAAAACACAGCAGCTTCCACCTGACAATGACATCAATGGGGATTGGGAGGGAAGAGGGGTTATGGAGGGAGTGAATGAGGGTAGGGGAAAGGAGCGGTGAGGGAGGCAGTTGGAGAGGAGAGGAGAGGAGAAGGAAGAGGGTGGGTGAAGAGGAGGGGAGAAAGTGCTGGGGATGAAGGGGAATGGAGGATAGGGGTAGGAAGAGGGATGGCAAAGCGCACTTGGGGAGGTTTGCCATGACTCATGCCACAACAGGGATCTCTGGCATCACGATGGGAACCCGTTAGATGCTCCTGCACAGTTGGGGGCTATGGGTGAGTGGTGGAATATTGCGTTCGGGGACCTGTCCTCCCATGTGACAGGGACCTAATGGGTCCTACTTAGTCTAATATATATTACTAAATCTCTCATCTTGTTTATTTCTATGTGTCTGTCTGTGTGGGGTGTGCTCCTGAAACTATGCCAAAACGGTACACGATAGCGCTACAATTGTTGGCCCACCTTACTCACAATTGGCCTGGTGTGTGTGTTTTTTTTTAATCAAGTTTCGTTCAGATTGAAGGCATATTTTACGTTATTCACATTTTAAACTTTACAAAATCCAGTTTGACAAATATCACTTGAACTTACACTGGCAGTTGGCAGGGTATGATGTCACAATGGGATCTCATTTATATAAACTGCCCATCAGCAGTGTTCCACCCCACAATGACATCATAATGGGATCTCATTTACATTAAAACGTCTGTTCCATTCAGATTGATGTTATATTTTAGAAGTTATTCACATTTTAAACTTTGAAAAATTAACTTTTCACTTAAAAAAAATAAAAACAGTCACTTTAAAACTTGCGCTGCCTGTTACAATGTTACCAAATGACAGAACACCCAGTGCAATAAGAGATTTGTTACATTGTCATCGGGAGTGGGGGAGGGGAGACAGGACACCCAATGCAATGAGCGATTTGTTACATTGTTGTAAGGAGAGGGAGTGGGGGAGGAGAAGAGGAGAAATGTTATTTAAACATTGTATTTAGTGGGGCAGTGGGATAGGTGAGAGTGGGGGAGCAAGGAGATAGAGGGAGAGGAGTTATGGAGGGAGGGAGCAACTGAGGGTAGGGGAAAGGAGAGGGAGGGAGACAAGAGTGGGGAAGGGGAGGAGGAGAGGGGAACAAAGAGGGAGGGTGAAGATGAGGGCAATGAGCCGCACCTGCGCAATTGGGGGCTCTCGGTGAGTGGTGCAATAATGCGTTGGGGGAATGGGTTGCGTTGGGGGTGAGTGGTGGAATATTGTGTTGGGAGATTGGGGCTCAACGGGTCGCACTTGGTCTAGTATCACACTTGTCATAACCATTTAGCTTAACTCAGTATGTTATAACTATAAACAGTTACCTTTACATTTTATCTGTCTGTAATTATGTGGGTGGGATTTTTATGTAGTCTGAGGCGTGTTTGTGGCTGGGAGTCTGGCGCAGACTACCAAGGAGTTTAGTTTAGTTCGAAAAAGAACGGGGAAGAAACATCGTTTTGACCATGCACAAGCATGATCACCAGTATGATTGAAATGTACTTATACAAAAATAAGCTTTTATGAATTATCTTACTGTTTGTATTTCCACAATAAAGAAATTATTAATCAAGAGACTGTTTTCGAAAGATTCATCTTTCGACCGCATTGAATGTCCCATGGAGAGCTCGGGGATGTGTATAGATTACCTTCTGATCCACAGTCATCAATTAAAATGACTATCGAGGACTAAATCGGTGAGACAATGTAAAATTTGTCACTACATCTAGAGTCAAAAACTACCCCAGAAGATTGGGCTGGATCTCTGTGAGAGATTACTGCCAGAAAAAAACTGGTTCTGTAGAAGAGGAACTGAAGAAGCTAGATCTCTGCCAGTGATTGTAGCCTGTTTTAGAGCCTACCTGCCGGTAGGTTAATCGATACAGCCACTCAACTTATCTGAGGATTGAAAACCACTGATCGAGAGCGTGAGTAATGAAAAGCTATTGTACTATGCTGTAAATTTGAAAGCTGGAACTCTTTAATTAGAACAGCTTCTTAAGTAAGTAAGTAAGTTTATTGGCCAAGTATTCACATACAAGGAATTTGCCTTGGTGCTCCACCCACAAGTAACAACATGACATACAGTGACAGTTATGAATGACTCCGAAAACACTAAACATTAATAATAATAATGTTAACGAGATGTTGTGAAAGGTTTGACTGATTTGTCGCATTTTAAAGTGATTAAAGAAGGGCAAACGTAAAGTCTGTGAGATATAATAGAAGTTAAGTTCTGCTAAAGTTTTGAAAAGCAGCCAAGAAGCTTGTTTACCTTAATGTGGATTGAAACAAGCCGTGGGCTTGAAAATAATTGGATGTTTTCTGAAAGTCCAGTTTGGTTTTGGATTCTTTTGGGTGTTTATGGAACACTGCAGCAGAAATGAACGAATTGTTATGGATTTATACTCAACTATTGAACTATTGAATGTTTATCAGCTAGCAAATTTGGCTGTCTATCCAAAGACCTGTTTAATTCATGGAGCAAGAAGGAGCAGGTAAGCCAGACAAAGTAGAGCCACAGGATAGAGACTCGAAACAAGTTAACGAGTCAATTGAAAACTACAGGGATCTCATGTATCCTGATGAGCTAGAGAAATGGTTAGCTGAAGTTGATCAAACGACCGAGTGTGCTATAGCAGGAGATGCTACGCAACAAAGTATCCAAATTCAAGATAACGCCACATGATAGTATCTCAAGCGTCTCAACACGAAGATCAATACATAAGTCTGGTTCTGTAGGCAGTTCAATCTCAACAGTCTCTGTTCAAATGAAAGTCGAAGCTGAACTTGCTGCTTTTTCGCTAGAAAATGCTGCCTTGTAAATAGGACATAAGCATGAGGACAAGAAAAGGCAGTTTGAGAGAGAAGCTGAAGAGCAAGAAAGGTTGTTTAAGAGAGAGGCTGAAGAGTAAGAAAGGCAGTTTAAGAGAGAGGCTGAGGAACGTGAAGAACAGCTGAAGTGAGAGAAGGAACGACTGGAAATGGCCATGAAGTTGGAAATAGCCGCAATGAAGAAAGAGGCATTGGAGAGTCAGAGTTTAAGATGTGGCTTGAGTGTATCTCAGAAGAAAGGTTCTTTAACAGGAAAGGAAGCAGCACCTAAATCATATCTACAGCCAGAGAATATCCGGCCTCGTGACTCAGAACTAGCACTGAGCCAGTGGAAGGGCGACAAAACGTCATTTCAGCATGTCCTTCAGGGGCATGTTATACAGGCTCAAGCTGCTTATTATGCAGCCAGGGACAAAAAACTATCCATGGCACTTGCGACGAAGCTTACCCAAGACAACAACATTCACAGATGCCTGATTATCATTTATTTGTTCCCAGCCAGGGACAACCAACCAGCCATGGGGCTCGTGACATAGCTTATCCAGATACATACTCCTCGCACATGCCTGTTTCTCATCCATCTGTGCCTAATCAGAGATCTCAAAATAAAATATTTGAATTGGTGAGGAATCAAACGAAAATCAGCAAGCACATAGCTCAACAAAATATCCTTTCCCTTACCTCCAAAGGAAATTCCTACATATGACGGTGATCCTTTGCATTATGAAACTTTCATAAAACTGTTCCAAGAAGGTGTGGAAATGAAAACTACTAATCCGGGAGATCGCTTAAACTTTCTTGAACAATACATAGACGGACGTGCAAAACAGCTTGTTACTAGTTGTCTACATTTGCCTGCAGAAGAGGGATATCTAAAGGCAAGAGAGTTGCTCAAAGAATATTTTGGAAACAAATAGATTACTAATGCTTACATGAAGAAGGCCTTTGCCTGGTCAGTTATCAAGGCGGATAATGTGGAGGCATTGCACAAGTTTGCGATGTTTCTTAGAGGTTGTTGTAATTCGATGAGCAAACTCAACCACATGGACAAATTGAATGTTGTTGGTACTATGCAGGCTATTATTCTTAAACTGCCCTTCAGACAGAGAAAAGTGGAGAGATAAGGCAGGCCAGATACAGGAAGGTGAAAACCGAGATGCCATGCTTCCTGATCTGGTGAATTTCATAGCCAGGGAAGTACGAAATATGTCAAGTCTGCGCCATGGGAATATTCAAGATCCAAAACTAGCGAACGTCAAAGGTTCTACCTTTACATCTACTGTTAAGCCAAGATGGTTCTGCTTGTCATGTAACAAAGTTGGTCATACCATAAGGTGGTGTCGAAAATTCAAGAAGAAGGAATATAAAGAAAAGATGGATTTCTTAAAAAAAGGGAATCAGTTTTGGATGTTTGAAGAAAGGACACATGGTTAAAGACTGCACGAGTCGTATGTCTTGCAATAAATGTAAACAGGATCATCCTGGATTACTTGACAAGCCGGTGCAAGTACAACAGAAGGGGAAGCCAGCTACTAGTGATGCTGTCATCTCACCTCAGATAACTGTCCATATTGAGGATGGGGTAGAAACCTGAATCTTCTCTATCTTACCAGTACAGGTAACGAATAGCAATACAAATACAGTGTTGCAAAAATATGCATTCTTGGATTATGGGAGTTTGGCTACCTTTTGTACAGAAAGCTTGATGAGAAAGCTGAACATTATAGTAGAAAAGGTTAAGCTTGTATTGTGTACCATGAATGAAGAGAAAGAGTGTGTTAGTCATCACATTACAAGTTTGGAAATATCTAGCCTGGAATGAAGACAATTTTATACAAATATCTGATGTGCCTGTTTGTCATCAAAATATACCTAGACATGAGGACTTGAAACAATGGCCATACTTGAAGGATGTCAAGATACCTAAAATAAATTCTGGTATCGACCTACTTATTGGAACAAATTCTTTGAAGGCATTGGAACCTATACAACTGTGAGGAGCCAAGGGGGTGGACTGTTTACTGTGAAAACCCTACTCGGATGGGTTACCTACGGCTCCTTGAGAAGGAACAATGAAAGCAGGAATCAGAAGAACCACCCTGCTGCTGTTGTTAATCAAATATTTACTGTTAAATTAGAAGAGCTCTTGATCAAGCAGTACAATCATGACTTCAGTGAAAGTACCAGTAAGGAATCGGAAGAAATGTCCAGAGAAGAATCCAAGTTTTGGGATAATATGAACCACTCAATAATGATGATAGAAGGACACTAATGTCTAGACTTACCTTTCAAGCAAGAAAGCGTTAGTCTGCCAAATAATCGTCGTATGGCAGAGCAATGCACCCAGAGTCTTAAATGCAAGTTTGGCAAGAATACAAAATTTCATGAGGAATATATGTCTTTCCTAATGGACATGATTGACAATGTTCATGCCGAAATGGTAGCAACAAACCACTCAAAAAAAGAGACCCTAAGGGTGGTCTTTGACTGTGCTGCCATCTTCAAAGGGACATCACTCAACTGCCAACTGCTGCAGGGTCCGGACCCTTCCAACTCATTGGAGTTCTTATTAAATTCAGACAAGAACCAATTGTTTTGATGGCTGATATTAAAGCAACGTTTCATCGTGAAAGTATCAGAAAACCACATTGACTACTTGCAATTCTTATGGTGGCCTTTTGGGGATCCACAACAAGATCTCGTTGAATACCGGATGAAGGTACATCCTTTGGAGCAATGTCATCACCAAGTTGTCCGAACTTTGCATTAAGGAAGACAGCAGAGGACAATAAAGCTCATTTTCCAGAAGAAGTTACAAACACAATAAAGAACTGCTATGTGGATGATTGTTTAAAATCCATGTCTACGGAAGAGGAAGCAATTCAAATGGTAAAATATCTGCAATAAAGGAGGATTCACGCTTTCTAAGTGGATCAGCAACAGCTGTGTTGTATTGGAAAGCATTCCACTAGATGACAGAGTCAAAGAGACTAGGGAATTGGATTTGGACCAAGACAATCTGCCAATAAAAAGGGCACTGGGACTGCACTGGTGTGTCGAATCAGATGTGTTCAAGTTCAGAATCTCGATTCAAGAGTGACCATGTACAAGTCAGGGCATCCTTTCTGTGATTGGTTCCATTTATGACTCTTTGGGAATTCTTGCACCATTTTCACTGCCAGCCAGGTTAATTTTGCAGGATCTCTGTAAGAAAAAGCTTGGATGAGATGAGAATATAACTCAAACCTCTTCTCAGCGATGGACAGAATGGTTAACGGATCTTGACAAGATCTCGGAGTTTAAAGTGGACCGGTGTATGAAGCCTACAAACTTTGGTAAGATCAGATGTGCACAATTGCATCGTTTCTCAGATGCCAGTGAAAGTGGCTATGGTACTGTTTCATATCTAAGACTGGAAAATGATGACAATTAAGTACATCAAGTCAAGAGAGTTTATTGTCATGTGTCCCAGATAGGACAATGAAATTCTTGCTTTGCTTCAGCACAACAGAATATAGTGGCATAAATACAGAACATTTCAGTGAGTCCATACACCATTATATAAATATATACACACATCAATAAATAAGCAGATAACGTGCAAATAAACAGATAATGGTCTATTGATGTTCAGAGATTTGTTTCAGTTTAGTTTAATAGCCTGATGGCTGTGGGGAAGGAGCCATTTCTGAACCTGGACGTTGCAGTCTTCAGGCTCCTGTACCTTCAACCTGAAGGTAGCGGGGAGATGAGTGTGTGGCCAGGATGGTGTGGGTCCTTGATGATGCTGGCCTTTTGAGGCAGCGACTGTGATAGATCCGCTTGATGGTAGGGAGGTCAGAGCCGATGATGGACTGGACAGTGTTTACTACTTTTTGTAGTCTTTTCTGCTCCTGGGCGCTCAAGTTGCCGAACCAAGCCACGATGCAACCGGTCAGCATTCTCTCTACTGTGTACCTGTAGAAGTTAGAGAGAGTCCTCCTTGACAAACCGACTCTCCGTAATCTTCTCAGGAAGTAGAGACGCTGATGTGCTTTCTTAATAATTGCATCTGTGTTCTTGGACCAGGAGAGATCTTCAGAAATTTGCACACCCAAAGCTCTTGACCCTCTCCACCACCGACCCATTGATATAAATGGGACTGCATGTCCCCATTCTACCCTTTCCAAAGTCCACAATCAGTTCCTTGGTTTTGCTGGTGTTGAGGGCCAGGTTATTGTGCTGGCACCATTTGGTCAGTCGGTCGATCTCACTTCTATACTCTAACTCGTCCCCATCAGTAATACATCCCACAACAGTGGTGTCATCAGCGAACTTGATGATGGAGTTCGCACTATGACCGGCTACGCAGTCATGAGTATAGAGTGAGTACAGCAGGTGGCTGAGCACGCAGCCTTAAGGTGCTCCCGTGCTGATTGTTAATTCTTAATGGGAAAAGCCAGAGTGGCACCATTGAAGCAAATGACAATTCCCAGAATGAAACTTATTGCCGCAGTCTTGGCTGTTAAAGTTGACATAGTGCTGCAAAAAGAACTGCAGCTTCAACTGGAAGAATCTATCTTCTGGACATGGTACTACGGTGCTTAAATACTTCAACAATGAGAACAAACATTTCTTGACATTTGTAGCAAACAGAATCTCTTTCGTAATGAGTGCTACTAATGTATCACAGTGGAAATATGTTAAGACAAAGGAAAATCCTGCGGATGAAGCTTCTAGAGGACTAACAGCAGCTCGCTTCTTAAGCAACAGGAGATGGATCAAAGGACCAGAGTTTCTCTGTAGGGCAGACAGAGAATGGCCAAAGCTTGAGCTGGGATTTGAAATCTCTTGTAATGATCTGGAAATTAAACAAAACATCACAGTGAACGTTATTGCTAAAGATTCATCAAACACAACAAATAATTTAATTACCCACTTTTCATCATTGAAGAAGTTGGTGACTGTGGTGGCTTGGTTTCTTAAAGTAAAAGCAAGGTTATTGCTGTTTGCTTGGAAAAGGAAAG
Source organism: Okamejei kenojei (assembly GCA_035221665.1). Lineage (NCBI taxonomy): Eukaryota > Metazoa > Chordata > Chondrichthyes > Rajiformes > Rajidae > Okamejei > Okamejei kenojei. Next base: position 97,530,482 of record CM069132.1, read on the forward strand.
AGATTGCTGAAGGTATCTTTGAAGAAGATCCTGAAATACTGAAGGAAAAGGTTGAGCAGAAGATGTAAGTTTAAGGAATCATACAACGTACAGGGTTTACATCTTGATGATCTCCTCAAAGCGGAAAACGCAATTATTTATTTCTGTCAAAGACAGAAATACAAAGAGGAAATATCGACGTTAGAAACTGAAGTACATGGTGTCAAAAGAGGCAGTCAATTGTATAAGCTTTATCCAGTATTGGAAGAAGGACTTCTGAGAGTTGGAGGACGTCTGAATAGACTGGCAATGCCTGAAGAGGCTAGGCATCCTATTATTCTCTCGAAGGACTTTCATATTTCAACATTATTGTTACGACATGTCCATGAACTGATTGGACATGGAGGAAGAAGTTTCATGCTGTCAAACCGTTCGACGTTTGAACTACACACTGGGTATCATGGTGACGTTAAGGGTTTGGTGTGCACAGTACAACTTCAGACTAAGAATAATGTTTTAATAAGACCAATAACCAAGTTATCTTTGCTTCTAGAAGGCGAAGGTGAACATGGAAGAATCGCTAAAGAAGTCTGAATGCTGATATTATATATATAATATATATATATATATATATAAAATATATATACATACACACACACATGTTATTTTTGTTTTTTGATATATGTTAAGCTTTTATAGCTCCTTTGATAATGTCTATTAGTAATTGCCTCGTTATATACTCAGAACAATTAGAGGCCGGTATGTAGTAGCAATTTAGCATAACTCAGTATGTTATAACTATAACCAGTTACCTTTAAATATTATCTGGCTGTAATTATGTGGGTGGGATTTATACGTAGTCTGAGGCGTGTTTGCGGCTGGGATTCTGGTGCAGACTCCCAAGGAGTTTAGTTAGAAGATCGGGGAATAAACATAGTTTTTGACCATGCATGAGCATGACCATGAGTATGATTGAAATGTACTTATACAAGAAGAAGCTTTTATGAATGATCTTACTGTTTGTATTACCACAATAAAGAAACTATTAATCAAGAGAATGTTTTTGGAAGATTCATCTTTCAACGGCATTGAATGTCTCGTGGAGAGCCCATGGAGACCTTGTGGAAGCGTATAGATTACCTTCTGATCCACGGTCATCAATTAAAGTGACTATCGAGGACTAAATCCTTGAGACGGTGTAAAATCTGTCACTACAACACTAAAACACATAGCCAAATGGTTGCATGTACGCCAGAGGAAGTCATAATCAAATTGTACTGCAATTTAATCTGATTACTATTTGGTATTGCTGCCAGTTCAACTGCACTTTAGATCTGCAGGCAGTACCACAGTGTAATTTGATCAAAATGCAATGATCAAATCACACTTTGGTACTACCTCCAATTCTGTTCACCATTGCAGAAAATAATAAAATACTGGGGGCAATGGGTTAATGCCAGATTGAGATATCAACCTGGAATTAAAGATACTGGAGGAGTGATTTTTACAGTGAAATAATAAATACAAATATGTGTTTCAGATTAATTTTCAGGCCAAATGAATAAAATCTTTACAACTGAAAACAGGAGGCTAGTCATCACACAAAAATTAAATCAGCACACAGGGCAGATTTCCAGATAAATTGCTAAAAGCAAATTATGTGGAAGTACTTCAGAAATAATAAACTGAAGAGTATATCCAAATTGTTATCACCTTCTGCTTTGGCGGAATGATCAATTGATCAACTCTCAGCATAAATCAACTCTGAGCTACAAAGACGGTGTCTGAATTTGTTTCCTATATTTGGTTTCAAATTTGAATTGGCAATTTAAAGAATAATAGAACCTTCTGCCAATGATCTCCAGTATCTCTAAACATTTTCCGTGAGCAAACCCATAATTTTGAATATGTAACTGGACAAGGGCCTATCACAGCTAATTCCAATAATATCCTTGTTTGATATTTACATATGTGAACGGTTGAAAGGATGAAATCTTGCAAGGAGATTTGATCGAGTTATGAAAAAGGTTAAAATGATCCTCAATAATAGGATAATTCCAGTAGGAGAAAAGAGCAAATAAAAATGTGGCTGAAGGCATGGTGTAGGAGGAAGGTTTTAGATTTCTGGGACGTTGGAACTGTTTCTGGGGCAGGTAGGTTACCTGCACATCAGAAAGGTTAACCTTAACAGAAACAGAACTGATAATATCCGGGGCGTTTACTACTGCCACTGTGGGGGATTTAAACTAATTTGTCAGAGCATTGAAAGTTAAAAACATAGAAACATAGAAATTAGGTGCAGGAGTAGGCCATTCAGCCCTTCGAGCCTGCACCGCCATTCAATATGATCAAGTATCCCGTACCTGCCTTCTCTCCATACCCTCTGAGGGCCAATGAACTGGCCCTCAACTACCCTCTGGGCAGAGAGTTCCAGAGACTCACCACTCTCTGTGTGAAGAAAGTCTTTCTCAAACCCCCTTATCCTTATGAGCCTGTCCAACCCCTTAAGAATTTTGTAAGCTAAAAGAGTCAGGAGGGAGGGACAGAAAGCTGCAAATAGTATGCAAAACAGATAAGTAACTAAACAGAGGCAAAACATGTATCCTGGCCACTCCCTCTTTCCCCTCTCCCATCGGGCAAAATGTATAGATGTGTGAAAACGCACAACTCCAGATTCAGGGTCAGTTTCTTTGCAGCTCATATAAAGCAACTGAATCATTCTACCACAACTAGAGAGCAGTCCTGAACTACTATCTACCTCAATGGTGACCCTCAGACTATCTTTGATTGGACTTTACTGGCTTAACCTTGCACTAAACGTTATTCCCTTATCGTGTATCTGCAATGGGTCGTTTGTAATCATGTATGGTTTTCTGCTGACTGGTTAGCAAGCAACAAAAACTGTTCACTGTGCCTTGGTACACGTGCCAATAAACTAAACAACATTAAACAAACAGCAAAATGAAAATGCATGAAGAATGTTAAAAGGCCAAATCTAGTAGTTGTCTACTAGTCTAAATGAATAGTGGATTGGCAGCAAGTGAATGAAGTAATAATGCAAACTTCTTGTTAATAGATAAAATAGGATGTGTCTATACAATTCAGAATTCATTATGCTACTACCATCAGCAGTTCTATCATCAATGAAGATAAGTGAGCTAAGACCATCAGAAGCTTTACATGCCCAGGCCAAAACATCCCCACCACTGTGTTTCACAGATGAGATGGTATGCTTTGGATCTTGGGCAGTTCCTTCTCTCTTTCCTACTTTGCTCTTGCCATCACTCTGAGATGTTAATCTTCATCTCATCTGTCCACAAGACCTTTTTCCAGAACTGTGGTTGTTCTTTTAAGTACTTCTTGGCAAACTGCAACCTGGCCATCCTATTTTTCTGGCTAACCAGTGGTTTGCATCTTGCAGTATAGCCTCTGTATTTCTGTTCATGAAGTCTTCTGCGGACAGTGGTCATTGACAAATCCACACCTGACTCCTGAAGAATGTTTCTGATCTGTCGGACAGGTGTTTGGGATTTTTCTTGATTATAGAGACAATTCTTCTGTCATCAGATGTGGAGATCTTCCTTGGCCTGCCAGTCCCTTTGCGATTAATAAGCTCACCAGTGCTCTCTTTCTTCTTAATGATGTTCTAAACAGTTGATTTTGGTAAGCCTAAGGTTTGGCTGATGTCTCTAACAGTTTTATTCTTGTTTCTCAGTCTCATAATGGCTTCTTTGACTTTCATTGGCACAACTTTGGTCCACATGTTGATAAACAGCAATTAAAGTTTCTGAAGGAAAAGTTTCCAAAGCTGATGGAAAGACTATGTACTGGGAGCTCTCTTATACCTGCATTAAGGCAGCAATTAAACACACCTGAGCAATTGCAAATGCCTGTGAAGCCATGTGTCCCAAACATTATGGTGCCTTGAAATGCGGGGGGCTATGTATAAACACAACTGTAATTTCTACATGGTGAAACTGAAATGTGTAAAAATACCCTTTAATAAAATCTGACAATGTTCACTTTAACCACATGTGATTTTTTTAAAATTATAAATCTCAAATTGTGGAGTACAGAGGCAAATAAATAAATGATGAGTCTTTGTCCAAAACATTATGGAGGGCACTGTATGTGCAAGTAAATGAGAGATGGTCATGGTATCATGTTTGGCACAGACATTGGGGGCTGAAGTGTCTGTCCTTGTGCTGTGGTGTTCCATGTTAGGCAAAAATAGGAATAGTTATTGTGTAAAATATGGGGTGGCATCAGTGCAGTAGCTAGAAAGGAGCGTGGGTCAGCAGATCATGGGATGGAATTAGAATCAGTTTTTGATGAACTATGTAGCAATAAGAGCTAGAAAACAATGCTGGAAGTCATTTCTAAGTCTCCAAATAGTAGTAGTGATGTGAATAAGGTGTAAACAAATGCATGAGATGCATGTACCAGGGAAAAAATGGCAATCATAGGGACTATGAATTGGGCAAACCAAATTAGGACCAACAAGATCAACAATCAATTCTTGAAATGTGCATGACATGGATCTCTAGGTCAATAAGTCGATGAAATTACAGGTTGCACACTATTTTAGGACTTATACTGCGCATAGATAAAAGGTTAATTAAATGTTGCAAAGGGGGCCCGAGCAAAGAGAAGATAATATGATAGAATTTCATATTATATGATAGATATATGATATGATAGAAATTAGCATTCAACTGCTAAACACTTTACCTCCCCTTCCCATTCTGACCTTTCTGTCCTGGGCCTCCTCCACTGTCAGGGTGTGGGCAAACACAAATTGGAGGAACAGCAACAGATATTTTGCATGGGCAACTTACAACCCTTCAATTAACCCTTGCTTTTCCTCTCCCCATCCTTCCCCCACCCTAGTTCTCTGACTAGTTTCACTGTCTTCCTGATTAATTTTACTGTTTGTAGGCCTTGTTGTCATCTTCTCCTCAGCCAACAATGAACCATTCTATATTTGATCAGTTGTTTTCACATCTCACCCTTCCATATCTCTAGTTTCCCTCTCCTCAGTCGGAAGAAGTGTCTCGTCCTGAAACATCACCCATTCCGTCTCTCCAGAGATGCTGCCTGCCCCAATGAGTTACTCCAGCTTTTTGTATCTATCTTCGCATTCAATCTGAAATCAGGTTTTTATCTAAACAATGGGAACTACAAAGGTACAGGGGAACATTGGCAGTGGTAGATTAGGACAATATATCAAAATGTATGAAACAGGGCAGGCAATGGTTGGTATTTAAGGAAACAATTTATGACCTCCAATAAATATGCATTGAAAGTAGCATTTCGATTAGATAGGTCAGCATGGGCAAGAAGGCGTTTGGCCAGCTGGCCTTCAAGTCCGGGAAATGAGTATAGAAGTCACAGCTTATGTGACAGCTGTACCAGATGCCAGTGAGGCCACAACAGGGAGTATTGCACTCAGCTCTGGTCACCCTGCTGTGAGAAATATGTAATTAAGCTTTTGGTACATTGTCCTTCATCAGTCAGGATATTGAATATAGAAATTGGGAATATGATGTTATAATTGTACAAAGCATTAGTTAGTTCACATTTAGAGTATTGCACTCAATTTTGGTCACCCACTTTTAGGAATTATGTTGTTAAGCTGGAATGAGTGCAGAGAAGATTTGCGTGGAAACTGCCAGGTCTTGAGGGCCAAACTATAATGAGATGTTGGGCAGAATGGGACTTTATTCCTTGGAGCACAGGAGGCTGAAGGGTGATCTTATAAACATGTATACAATAATCATGGGGATAGATAAGGGGAAATGCACAAAGTCTTTTACCCAGAGTAATGGAATCAAGAACCAGAGGAGTAAAAGTTTAAGGTAAGAGGGGAAAGATTTAATAGAACGTAAGGGGCAACTTTTTCACCTTGTGTGATGGACATATGGAATGAGCTACCAGAGGAGGTAGTTGAGGCAGATACTAAAACAACATCTAAAAGACATTTGCACAGTACGTGGATAGAAAAGGTTTGGAGAGCATATGTAGGAAGAAACCTAAGATAGATACAAAAAGCTGGAGTAACTCAGCGGGTCAAGAAGACTGAAGAAGGGCCTCAACTCGAAACGGCACCTATTCCATTTCTCCAGAGATGCTGCCTGACCCGCTCAGTTACTCCAGCTTTTTTGGTCTATCTAAGGTTTACAGAGATATGGGCCAGAGATGGGCAAGTGGGACTAATGTAGATGGGGCATCTAGGTCAGCGTGGGCAAGTTGGGCCCAAGGTTTTGTTTCTGTGCTGTATGACTTTATGACTAAGCTGGAAAAATCTGTTCTATGCCTAGCACATTGATGCAATCACAAAGACACCACATCAACTCCTCTAGAACATTGAGGAGATTTAGAATGTCGCCGGATGCACTATCAAACTTCTACAGGTGCATGGTAGAAAACACGTCATAGTCTTGTTCAGTAACTTGAACCCCAGGAACATAGGAGGCTGCAGAAAGTCGTAGACATTGCAAGGTCCATCTGATGTCCCCACGTTTGAAGGGATTTACAGGAGGTGCTGCCTCAAAAAAGCAGGAAATATCAAGGACCGACATTATCCTGGCCACACTCTCATCTCGTGGCTACCATTGGGAAGAAGGTACAGGAGCCTAAGAACCGTGTCCTCCATGTCCAAGAACAGCTTTTTCTCGGTAACCATCATGCTCTTGATCACTGTTAACTGAGCGACTACGAACATTGCTTTGGTTGCACCTCGTAGTTTGGTTTTTTGGTATTATGGTCTAACGGTATTACCAAATATTAATTTATTGTATTACTGATTATTGTTTATTTATTAGTGTTATTGCATTAATGGGCTTCTAAAGCTGCAGCAAATAAGAACATTGTTCCCTTGCCAGGAGATATGACAATTAATGTGAAGGAAAGAACTGCAGATGCTGATTTAAATCAAAAGTAGACACAAAATTCTGCAGTAATTCAGCGGGACAGGCAGCATCTCTGGAGAGAAGGAATGGATGACGTTTCGGGTCGAGACCCTTCAATTAAATGACAATTAAACTCTCTTGACTCTGGAGAGGTTGGTTAACTGGGGACATTTTTTTTGATTGATTGAAATATACAGCATGGAAACAGGCCATTCGGCCTATGCTGACCATCCATCACCCTTTCACACTAGTTCTGTTATCCTACTTGCGTCTTTGGGATGTGGGAGGAGAGACAGCATCCGAGGTCAGGATCGAACCTGGGACTCTGGCACTGTGAGACGGCAGCTCGACCAACAGTGCCATTTGGCACGTAGGAGAATGAGGAGTGACTTTATTGAGGTGTACAAGATCATGACGGGTCTGCAAAATGTGTTAAATACCTATTTTCATTGTTTAGGCAAATTAATCTTAATCTGTGGTGGGAAAGGATGGTAGTTTTGTACTGTTGGCTCATCAGCCAGAACACACCAAATGTCCTGTGCTCAAGAAACTAAAAGCTAAAATACATGAACAGGCAAATAGTATGATGATATTTATTGCAAGAGGATGAGTACAAAAGTAAAGTGTCTTACAATTAGGGAGTGCAGTGAATATTCACCAAAGTAGCTCCTGGAATGATGGGTCTGTCAGATGAGGAAATTAAGTAGATCAAGTTAATAATGAATTTAGAAGAGTTAGAAGCGATCTCATTGAAATATACAAACAAGGACTTGTTTAGCTGAGGAATGTACAAGAGATCAGTCTCAAATAAGAGGATGGCCATTTTGGAATGAAATTAGATTTTTCGGAAATTATTGGAATTTACCAAACTGGAGGTATATGAACACTGAGCCAATGTTTGAATTTTAAATTGAGTGTGATAGATTTTAAAATAATACAAGAATGAGAGATGTACACAGAGCAGGAAAGTTGTGTTGAGATAATTAGCATGTTGAACAGTGGAACAGATTTTAGAATAGTCTATTCCAGTCTAATGTCCCAATGTAGACACAAAAAACTGCAGTAACTCAGCGGGACAGGCAGACAGGGGCGAGGGGGGGAGGGGGGGGGGGGGGGGGGGGGGGGGAGGGAGGGAGAGGGGGGAGGGAAGGGGAGAGGGGAGGGAGAAAAATATATACCTGAACTTAGATAAATCAATACTCATACCACTGGGCTGTAAGCTACCCAAGCGAAGTCTGAGATGCTGTTCCTCCAATTTGCATTTAACCTCACTCTGACAATGGAGGAGACCGAGGACAGAAAAGTCGGTGTAGGGATGGGACGGAGAATTAAAGTGTTCAGCAAACAGGAGATCAGGTTGGTTCACGCGGGCTGAGCGAAGGTGTCCCGCGAAACGATCGCCCAGTCTACGTTTGGTCTTGCCGATGTAGAAGAGTCCACCTCTTGAACAAAGGATACAGTAGATGAGGTTGGAGGAGGTGCAAGTGAACCTCTGCCTAACCTGAAAGGACTGTCGGGGTCCCCAGACAGAGTCAAGGGAGGTGGTATAGCGACAGGTGTTGCATCTTCTGCGGTTGCAGGGAAAGGTACCAATGTCGACTTTTTCTTGAAATCTTTATTTATTCGTTTGCAAGTTGGAAATCCACAGAAGCTAACTCATGAATGGGGTCTCTTCTATATCTGCAATTTGGTTGCACTCTTTCCAACAGTATGAAAAGGCAATTGCAAATAAAAAACATTTAAACCGTGGGAATATTGCATAATACTGCTACATTTCAGATAAGCAACCTAAGCTATAGTCAAGCTGACTCTTCTTCCTCCTGTGTAGGAAGGAACTGCAGATGCTGGTTGAAACTGAAGACAGACGCAAAAAGCTGGAGTAAGTCAACGGATCAGAGAGCATCTCTAGAGAAAACTAATGTTATTTCCTTCTCTCGCGAAAACACAACAATGAAACATCCTGGAATCTGTTTAAATGTGCCTGGGGAAGAATAAAGCTTCTTTAAGTATGTGAAGAGGAAAAAAAATAGTTGAAACCAAATTTGGACCCTTGAAGACTGAAAAAGGTGAATTTATTATGGGGAACAAGTAAATGGCAGACGAGTTGAACAGATACTTTGGATCAGTCTTCACTAACGAGGACACAAACAATCTTCCTGATATACTAGTGGCCAGAGGATCTGGGTGATGGAGGAACTGAAGGAAATCCACATTAGGCAGGAAATGGTATTGGGTAGACTGATGGGACTGAAGGCTGATAAATCCCCAGGGCCTGATGTCCCAGGGTACTTAGGCAGGAGAGAGAAAACATTGAAATATAGACCAGTTAGCCTGAGATGGTGGGGAGATGCTGGAGTCAATTATAAAACATGAAATAGCGGCACATTTGTATAGTAGTAACAGGATTGGTCCAAGTCAGCATGGATTTACCAAATCATGCTTGACTAATCTTCTGGAATTTTTTGAGGATGTAACTATGAAAATGGACAAGGGAGAGCCAGTGGAAGTAGTGTACCTGGACTTTCAGAAAGCATTTGATAAGGTTGTCAAGTCACTTTTATTTCTATAGCACATTTAAAAAACATTGGTGGAGGTACTAACATTATACAACAGTGGTTTATAGATTAAGTACATACATAAATACATACACATAGCCCTCCCTCAGAGGACATCAAGAAAGGTTTGAGAGTAAAGATGGGTTTTAAGTCTCGACTTAAGAGTCGATGGAGGGGGCAGTTCTGATCGGAAGAGGGATGCTGTTCCACAGTTTAGGAGCTGCAACCGCAAAGGCGCGGTCGCCCGAGCTTATGCCTGATGTTCAGTAACCCCATGTCGGCCGATCTGAGGGACCTGGAGGTGGAGTGGTGGGTAAGCAGACTTTTGATGTAGGCGGGGGGCAAGCCCTTTAAGGGCTTTGTAAACATAAAGAAGGATCTTGAAATTCATTCGGAACCGCACAGGGAGCCAGTGGAGAGAGGCTAGAATTGGGTTGATATGGTCCCTTTTTCGGGTGCCCGTCAGGAGTCTCGCTGCGGCATTTCGGACCAGTTGTAGGCGGGACAGGGAAGATTGGCTCATGCCAGTGTAAAGGGAATTGCAGTAATTGAGGCGGGAGGAGATGAATGAGAGGATGATCTTTTCGAGGTAATCAAACTGGAGGAATTTTTTTAGTTTAGCTATCGTCCGAAGCTGGAAGAAGCTAGCTTTTACCACGGCATTGACTTGTTTGTCAAATTTCAATGCTGAGTCAAATATCACGGCAAAGTTTTTGACATGAGGTTTGAGTAATGGGATAAGGCTTCCAAGGCTGCCTGCTATCGTTTTGATTGAGACCGAGGGGCCGAGAAGGATGACCTCAGACTTACTCTCGTTTAGTTGGAGGAAGTTCTGGGCCATCCAGCACTTTATATCCTCGAGGCATTGGATAAGGTTAAGTAGATTTGAACAGTTGTTGGGCTTCAGGGGGAGATAGGGTTGTGTATCGTCTGCATAGCAATGGAAGGAAATGCCGTGTCTTTGAATCACTTGGCCTAAGGAGAGCATATACAGGGAGAAGAGAATGGGGCCAAGGATGGAACCTTGTGGAACCCCACAGCAGAGGCTAGCTGGGGAGGAGAAAGAGTTGCCTATGTTAGTAGAGAAACTCCTACCTTTCAGGTAGGAGATGAACCTGCTCAGGGCAGTGCCATCAATACCAACCCCGTACCGGAGACGGTCAATTAGGATGGTGTGGTCGACAGTATCAAATGCTGTGCTGAGGTCGAGAAGGAGCAGGATTGCACAGTCGCCGGAGTCAACGGTGAGAAGTAGGTCATTATGTACCTTCAATAACGCAGACTCTGTGCTGTGGTGGGCCCTGAAACCTGATTGGAAAGTTTCCAAGATAGTATTTTGGTGAAGGTAAGGCATAAGTTGACTTAAAATTACTAAAAAGAGTCCAACATGGGAGATTAGTGGGCAAAACTAGGGCACATGGTATTGGGGGTAGGGTATTGACATGGATTGAAAATTGGTTGGCAGACAGGAAACACAGAGAGATTAAATCCCTCCCCACCTATGTTCAAGACATCTCAGACACTCTCCACATCTCCGCTCAAATCCCTCCGGTTCTTCCTCGACTGGAGGAGCAACCCATACCCGTCCACTGATAATGGTCCTTACCATCAATAACTTCTATTTTGACTCCTCCCATTTCCTCCAAATACAAGGCACAGCTATGGGCACACGCATGGGCCCCAGCTACGCCTGCCTCTTTGTCGGGTACGTCAAACAATCCTTGTTCGCGGCGTACCAGGGCCCCATCCCCGACCCCTACCTCTGTTACATCGACGACTGCTTTGGTGTCACCTGCACTCACAAACAACTGACTGACTTTTCATCCGTTTCACCACCAACTTCCACCCGGCACTCAAATACACCTGGACCATTTCCGACACTTCCCTACCATTCCTTGACCTCACTATCTCCATCACAGGGGATACACTCCTGACTGACATCCACTATAAACCCACTGACTCCCACGGCTACCTGGACTACTCTTCCTCCCACCCTGCTTCCTGTAAGGACTCCATCCCCTATTCCCAATTCCTCCGTCTACGCCGCATCTGCTCCCAGGATGAGGTGTTCCACACCAGGGCATCACAATTGTCCTCATTCTTCAGAGAACGGGGTTTCCCCTCACCCACTATAGATGAGGCTCACACCAGGGTGTCCTCCGTACCCCGTAACACTGCCCTCTCTCCCCATCCCCCCCCACGCGCAACAAGGGCAGAGTCCCCCTGGTCCTCACCTTTCACCCCACCAGCCGACACAATAGTCCTCTGCCAGTTTCGCCACGTCCAATGTGACCCCACCATTCGCCATATCTTCCCATCTCCCCCCGTCTGCCTCCGCAACTCCCTTGTCAATTCTTCCCTTCCCTCCCGCTCTACCCCTTCCCCGGGCACTTTCCCTTGCAACCGCAAGAAATGCTACACTTGTCGCTTTACCTCCCCCCCTCCACTCCATTCAAGGACCCAAGCAATCGTTCCAGGTCCGACAGAGGTTCACCTGCACCACCTCCAACCTCATCTATTGCATCCACTGCTCTAGATGTCAACTGATCTATATCGGTGAGACCAAACGGAGGCTTGGCGATCATTTCGCCGAACACCTCCGCTCGGTCCGCAATAACCAACCCGACCTCCCGGTGGCTCAGCACTTCAACTCCCCCTCCCATTCCGTATCCTACCTCTCTGTCCTGGGCCTCCACCACGGCCAGAGTGAGCAACACCGCAAATTGGAGGAACAGCACCTCATATTCCGCTTAGGGAATCTGCATCCTCTTGGCATGAACATTGAATTCTCTCAATTCTGTTAACCCTTGCTGTCTCCTCCCCTTCCTACCTCTCTCTCAGCCCTCGGGCTCCTCCTCCTTTTCCTTTCTTCCCCCAGCCTCCCCCCATCAGTCTGAAGAAGGGTTTTGGCCCGAAACGTTGCCCATCTCCTTCGCTCCATAGATGCTGCTGCACCCACTGAGTTTCTCCAGCATTTTGTATACCCTCGATTTTCCAGCAGCTGCAGTTCCTTCTTGAACACAGAGATGGGATTAATAGGGCTCTTTCAGAATGGCAGGCAGTGACTAGTGGGGTACCGCAAGGCTCTGTGCTGGGACTGCAGCTATTTACAATATATATCAATGATTTAGATGAAGAGATTCAAAGTAACATTAACAAATTTGCAGATGACACAAAGCTGGCTGGCAGTGTGAACTGTGAGGCGGATGCTATGAGAATGCAGGGGGTCCTTGTTCATCAGCCAATGAAAGTAAGCATGCACGTACAGCAGGCAGTGAAGAAAGCAAATGGCATGTTGGGCTTTATAACAAGAGGAGTCGAGGATAGGAGCAAAGAGGTCCTTTTTGCAGTTGTACAGAGCCCTAGTGAGACCACACATGGAATATTGTGTGCAGTTTTGGTCCCCTATTTTGAGGAAGGACATTATTGCTATTGAGGGAGTGCAGCGTGGGATTACAAGGTTAATCCCCGGGATGGCGGGACTGTCATATGCTGAGAGAATGGAGCGGCTGGGCTTGTATACTCTGGAGTTTAAAATGATGATAGGGGATCTTATTGAAACATATAAGAAGGGTCTCGAACCGAAATGTCGCCTATCTCCTTCGCTCCTTAGATGCTGCTGCACCTGCTGAGTTTCTCCAGCCTTTTGTGTACCTAAGATTATTAAGAGTTTGGACACGCTAGAGGCAGTAAAAATGTTCCCGATGGTGGGGGAGTCCAGAACCAGGGGTCAAAGTTTAAGAATAAGGAGTAAGCCATTTAGAACGGAGATGAGGAAACACTTTTTCTCACAGAGAGTTGTGAGTCTGTGGCATTCTCTGCCTCAGAGGGTGGTGGAAGCCAGTTCTCTGGATACTTTCAAGAGAGCTAGATAGGGCTCTTAAAGATAGCGGAGTCAAGGGATATGGGGAGAAGGCAGGAACGGGGTACTGATTGGGGGTGATCAGGCATGATTACATTGAATGGCGGCGCTGGCTCGAATGTCCGAATGACCTGCTCTGCACCTATTGTCTATTGGGATCCCTCTCATCTTCTACGAACAGGCATTTGCCATCCGTGGGCCCAAGAGTGGAACTCGCTACCAAAACATGGAGGGAACCGGGGGGACACAATTTTTGGCGGTCGTGCACGCATGCGCAAAGCTTCGGAGGCTCAATCCAGCGCTAAACGCAGCTCAACTCTGCCTGTCTCGCCGGGTTAACTACAGCCTTGACTGGACTGACGGGACACCAGCGCTGCTTCTCCGCTCTGGCCTTATTTCCTGCAAGCCCAGGCAGGTTAACCAGGCAGAGTTGAGCTGGGTTTAGCGCTGCTTCTCTGCGCTGGCTGTGGGCCTGGGGGTAGAGCTCGCGTCTGACTCCCGACCTCTCTGGCCATCCATGGGGGAGGGCACTCGGGTGGAGACGGGACAGCGCCGGAGACCCGGGCGGGATCGATCCTGGCTGTGGATGAGGCACAGGTCTGTGCCACATCTCCCTCTTCCAATCACCGCACTTTATCCTCAGTCCCACCCCCCCACTCCAATCATCGCGCTTAATCATTATGTCCGGCCCTCATAGCCTGCTGACCGACGTCTCTCTCGTCCAATTGGCGCCCTCGATCAGCAGTCCCACCTCCACTGTCTCGCGGAAAGCGGAGATTTTAAAATCCGAATGACAAAAACTTGGGGGAGGATGTCCCCTACCTCTCAAAAAAGGGGGGGGGGGGGGGGGGAAACGTGTCCCCTTGGCCCCACCCCCCCACCCGTGTTTTCCGCCCCAGTAGTTTCAAACTGTCCCATCGCATTTTTCCCCGATCAGGACCAATGCTGCCACGACCTGACCTTGTGGCAGAAGGTCACTAGATAGTGAGAAAAATGTGGGAACCAGACATGGGACTCCCACCCAATCAGCAAAGGGATTAAAAGAGCATTCCAGTCGATTGGAGGGTAGCTAATGTTATCCCACTTTTTAAGAGAGGGAGAGAGAAAGCAGGGAATTATAGACCAGTTAGCCTGACATCAGTGGTGGGGAAGATGCTGGAGTTGATTATTAAAGATGTTATAGGGGCACATTTGGATATCAGTAACAGGATCGGTCCAAGTCAGCATGGATTTATGAAGGGGAAATCATGCTTGACAAGTCTTCCAGAATTTTTTGAGGATGTAAGAAGTAAAATGGACAAGGGGAGCCAGTGGATGTCGTGTACCTGGGCTTTCAGAAAGTATTTGATAAGGTCCCACACAGGAAATTAGCGGGCAAAATTAGAGCACATGGTATTGGGGGTAGGTATTGACATGGGTAGAAAATTGGTTGGCAGACAGGAAACAAAGAGTAGGGATTAATGGGTCTCCTTCAGAATGGCAGGCACCGACTTGTGGGATGCCGCAAGGCTCGGTGCTGGGACTGCAGCTATTTACAATATATATTAATGGTTTAGATCAGGGGTTGGCAACCTTGTTCTGCATAGGGGCCGGGACACATGTCTGTGAGCGGATGGCGGACCATATCCATCACATGTACACATGGGTCCCGCCCCATTGGCTGGCGTCAAATCATGTATTCACAGAAGGTAAACAAAATGCTGAGGAAACTCAGCGGGTGAGTTAGCCTTATGCATGTCTCACCTGCTGAGTTTCTCCAGCATTTTTGTCTACCTTCGATATGATTTTGAGTTACAATAGACAATAGGTGCAGGAGTAGGCCATTTGGCCCTTCGAGCCAGCACCGCCATTCAATGTGATCATGGCTGATCATCCCCAATCTGCACCCCATTCCTGCCTTTTCCCCATTCCTGCCTTTTCCCCATATCCCCTGACTCCGCTATTTTTTAAGTCCTATCTAGCTCTCTCTTGAAAGCATCCAGAGAACCTGCTCCGCCGCCCTCTGAAGCAGAGAATTCCACAGACTCACCACTCTCTGTGAGAAAAAGTGTTTCCTCGTCTCTGTTCTAAATGGCTTACTCCTTATTCTTAAACTGTATCCCTACTCTTTGTTTCCTGTCTGCCAACCACTTCTCCATCCATGTCAGCACTCTACCCCCAATACCATGTGCCCTAATTTTGCCCACTAATCTCCTATGTGGGACCTTATCAAATGGTTTCTGAAAGTCCAGGTACACTACATCCACTGTTTCTCCCTTGTCCATTTTCCTAGTTACATCTTCAAAAAATTCCAGAAGATTAGTCAAGCATGATTTCCCCTTCGTAAATCCACGCTGACTCGGACCGATCCTGTTACTGCATTCCAAATGTGCGGCTATCTCATCTTCTATAATTGACTCCAGCATCTTCCCCACCACCGATGTCAAGCTAACTGGTCT
The DNA here is from genome assembly GCA_035221665.1 of Okamejei kenojei. Classification (NCBI taxonomy): domain Eukaryota; kingdom Metazoa; phylum Chordata; class Chondrichthyes; order Rajiformes; family Rajidae; genus Okamejei; species Okamejei kenojei. The sequence goes on from CM069132.1 coordinate 97,546,227, forward strand.
ATAATTCTGTTTTCTCTCTCCCGCCTTTCTTAAAAAGTGGGATAACTTTAGCTACCCTCCAATCCACAGGAACTGATCCCGAGTCTATAGAGCATTGTAAAATTATCACCCATGCATCCACGATTTCTAGAGCCACTTCCATAAGTACCCTGGGATGCAGCCCATCAGGCCCTGGGGATTTATCAGCCTTCAGTCCCATCAGTCTATCCACCACCATTTCCTGCCTAATGTGGATTTCCTTCAGTTCCTCTGTCACCCAAGATCCTCTGGCCACTACTACATCCGCATTCGGCCCGGGGGCCGTAGGATGCCGACCCCTGATTTAGATGAAGGAATTAAAAGTAACATTAGCAAACTTGCAGATGACACAAAACTGGGTGGCAGTGTGAACTGTGAAGAGGATGCTATGATGACGCACGGTAACTTGGACAGGTTGGGAGAGTGGGCAGATGCAGTACAATGTGGATAAATGTGAGGTTATCCACTTAGCTGGCAAGAACAGGAAGGCAGATTATTATCTGCATGATGTCAGGTTGGGAAAAGGGGAAGTACAATGAGACCTGTGTGTCCTTGTGCATCAGTCACTGAAAGTAAGCATGCAGTGTAGGAAGCTAATGGCATGTTGGCCTTCATAACGAGAGGAGTTCAAAGCTGTCATAGAGTGATCTGCGAATTACCATATAGCCATACCATAAAAGAAAGCAACAAGACACACAACTACATAAAAGTTAACATAAGCATCCACCTCAGCAGACTCCCCACATTCCTCACTGTGATGGAAGGCAATAAAGTCCAATCTTCTTCCCTCATTCTTCTCTCGCAGTTGGGGCAGTTGAAGCCCCCACGTCGGGACGATCGAAGCTCTCGCGTCGAAGCTCCTGCGGTATGGAGTTCCCGAAGTCAGTCTCTGACCAGAGACCACGGGCTCCACGATGTTAAAGTCCGCAGGCACCCGCGGTAGCACTCAAAGGTCGATCCCTGGCAAAAAGATCACGGGCTCCACGATGTTAAGTCTGCAGGTGGTGCTCCTGGTCAGTCTCCAGCAAAGGCCGCCAACTCCTCGATGTTAAGCCGCAGTGCGGACAGAGATACGATACGGAAAAAAATTGCATCTCCGTCAAGGTAAGAGATTAGAAAAGGTTTCCCCCAACCCCCTCCCCCACATAAACAAGCTAAATAACACTAAAAACATACAATTAATATATGCTAAAAAAACGAAGAAGGGACAGACCTTTGGCGAGGCAGCCACTGCTGGCGCCACCCGGTGCCCATCATCTCAGATCTAAATGGCCTACCCCTGTTGAGTATAGGAGCAAAGAGATCCTTCTGCAGTTGTACAGGGCCCTGGTGAGACCACATCTGGAGTATTGTGTGCAGTTTTGGTCTCCTAATTTGAGGAAGGATACTCTTGCTATTGAGGGAGTGCAGCCTAAGTTCACAAGGTTAATTCCAGGGATGGCGGGACTATCATATGATGAAAGAATGGAGCGACTGGGCATGTATTCACTGGAATTTAGAAGGATGAGAGGGGTTCATAGAAACATATAAAATTATTAAGGGATTGGACATGCTAGATGCAGGAAACATGTTCCTCATTTTTTTTAAAGAAGGAACTGCAGATGCTGGAGAATCGAGGGTACACAAAAAGCTGGAGAAACTCAGCGGGTGCAGCAGCATCTAAGGAGCGAAGGAGATAGGCGATGTTTCGGGTCGAGACCCTTCTTCAGACTGGTCAGGGATCAGGGAAACAAGAGATATTCCTCATGTTGGTGGAGTCCAGAACCACGGTTTAAGAATAAGGGGAACTGAGAGGAAGAAAAAGTTTTCACCCAGAGTAGTGAATTTATGGAATTCTCTGCCTCAGAAGGCAGTGGAGGCCTATTCACTGGATGCATTCAAAAGAGAGTTAGATAAACCTCTTAAAGCTAGCGGAATCAATGGATATGGGGAGAAGGCAGGAACGGGGTACCGATTGTGGATGATGAGCCATGAGCACATTGATTGGCGGTGCTGACTCGAGGGCCGAATGGCCCAATCCTGCATTTATCGTCTATGTATCTATATATTGCAAAATGGGGGTGACTTCGGGACACGAGTGGACTTAATTTTTCAAACCATGCGATCAAGACGGGAGAGACGTCGACAGTAGCCAATGGTCCTCAGAGCCTTGATTTGAGACATGCCACCATAAATAGAAAGCTGCAGGTTACATGTCGACCCAGTCTGGCTCGGCCCGGCGCGCACAGGCATCCACGCTGGGTCGGACACTGACATTACTGACTTGCCTTACCCCTCGCTGCTGAAAACCAACGCCGTAGCGAAGCAAAAAAAAAAAAAACCCCAGCAAAAATGGACACAAAAATGCTGGGCAGTAACTCAGCGGGACAGGCAGCGTCTCTGGAGGGAAGGAATGGGCAACGTTTCGGGTCGAGACCCTTCTTCAAACGACACCCATTCCTTCCCCCCAGAGACGCTGCCTGTGCCGCTGAGTTACCCCAGCGCTTTGTGCCTATCCTCGGCGCAAAGCAGCATCTGCAGTCGCTTCGTGCACGAAGCCAGCAAGAGCCCGGCGACCCACAAAGAGGCACCACATGGTCGCATCCCACACTCCCGTGCGAGCCGCCCGCCGGTTGGAGGGGAGCTGCCGCCTGCCGGCCAACGGCGACGCCGCTTGTTCACGGCCTTCAGCAAAGTTTGATCGGGTTGGCCGCGCTGTTTTCGCGCTCTATCCGGGCGGAGAAGGAAGACAAAAGAGAGAGAAAGAAAAGAAGAGTAAAGAGCCGGGTGCCGAGCCGCAGCGGGACAAAGAGCCGCCCGCCCGCCCGCGGGCAGAGTATCGGCTACTCAGCCGGCGCTCGCTGCAACGTAGCCCCGGGTGCGAACTCGCCCGACACAACTCTCGCAAAGTTTCGGCTCCAAGTTGGCCCCCGCTCGTCGGCAGAGCAGGAGCAGGAGGAGGAAGCGGACACGGCGCGGCGCGGCTCGGCTCGGCTTCTCATTCCCGGTAAGCAGGCGGCGAGAGCCTTGGTTTCCCTCTCCCATCCCCCGCCTCGATCTGTACCAACCATCGGAGTCCCGGGACGGCGGGAGCGCGCGTCCGGGTTTGAAGCCCAACGGCCGGCGCGAGCCTCACCTGACCCCTCGCGCCCACCGGCGGCGGCGGCCTCCTGCAGCGAGGGGCAAGTGGGCGAAACTGCCCTGAACCATGCGGAGCACTCAACGGGGGGAGTGGTCCCTCCTTTAATCTGCCACTTGCCCAGTAGGGTGGGGGGCGCGGGGGAATGGAATACAGTGCACTGTCATTTTAATTAACAGCCGACTTCTGATACATTTGATGGCATTGGGCGTTAACTTGCACTTTCTATTCTTCGCTATTATCCCAACAAATACTTTTGCACCTGTTAAAATTAAAATAGGTGACAAAAAAGGAAAGTACTGAGCCATCTCTCGAGTTATCAAACTGGCTAGATTAGAGAAGGGAAAGTGCATAATTTTTGGGAAAATGTAATGGGACTAGTTAGATCATTCCTTTAGATAGCTGTTGTAGGGCTGATGCCCTGCTGTGTGATTGTATTAAAAAGTGTGAATAGCATCTGGCAGTGATCAATGATGATTGTCAAAATACTGAAATTTATGGTTATTAACGCATAAAGGATAAGTCGTGGTTAACAAATCCTGATCTAATTTTAAGAGATAAAACAATAGTCATGATAATGACAAATGTACACTGACAGTTTCAAAGACCTTTATGAAGATACCACAGTGTAGGTTTGTGATGAAAAGTAGAGATTCTGGAGTAAGAGATCATAGCTAAATGGATATGAAAACCACAGAAATAAGGGAATCCGTTAGGATGAAATGTTTTTACTCTTGAATATGAAAAACACAGAAATAAGGGAATCAGTTAGGATGAAATGTTTTTACTCTTGATTGGAAAGATCAGTTATTTACAATTTATTCCAGTGATTAAGTCAATACCAGCATTACAGATGCCACCAAACTGGGAATATGGCTAAGGTTGAGATAGACTACAATGTTATGAGAAGGTAATTGAAGCAAAATAAGACTCAATTTGTTTTTAACATATGAACTTTAACATGTAAAGTGATGTTCTTTGGTTAGGACAAATAAACATACGACTTAAATAGAAAAAAAGTTATAATTAGAAACTATTCTAGGGATGTAGACTTAAGAGATGATGGAGCTGGTGCAATGTACCTGTGTGGATAATGGTCCAAGATTTAATTCCGTGGTTGTCGGGGGAGAAAGGAGAAGACGAAAGTATAGAAGAGTAGAGAGGAACTGCGGGTTTAAATGATTGGTTAATGATGCTGGTGCAAATTAACTGAATTGATGGAAAAGACTCAAGGTAAAAATGGCCTTGTGCATACTTTTGAGAATTTATGGTGTCTCCCCACCCTGTTCCAATTAGATGCCCAGTAGACTTTAGAAACTTGATGTAGTTCTGAAAGAGACGCATGTTTCAATAACATTTAATTTGTTTTATGGTTGCAGATGAGATTTAAACAGATTTTGAGCTTCAATCATATGTATAAAATAATAGTTAATTACTGATATTTACCCAAGTTTCAAAGCACAACACAAAGTAATTTATCAGGCAGAAGATTTTAATCAGAATTTAATTATAATTAATTTAAATGGAGCACTGACTGAAGAGAATGTCGTACTAGTGAGCCTACATCAGAAAATAATTTCTTTCAGAGCAGTATGCTTTTGTGGAAAAATGTAAAAGCAACAATGGTACAATGACCTCTTCCATTCCTAATGTTAATTTTCTTGACTGTTTTCCTATCAAGCCTTGAGTTTTGTTCTTCTTGCGAATGAAACATAAACCAAAGGAATAGTTAGATCTCAAGCCGGGTGTTGAGCAGCCAGGTTGTTGTATAAAGATGACACTGACAATTGTGAGCAAAAATCCGCAGATTTTTGTTTTGGGTAAGGACCTTTCTTCACATGGATGGTGGACCTATAAGCAAGATTGACAGATGAGTCGCATAGGGGAGAGAAGGGTGGTAATAGTAATGCAGACTAGAGATGATGTGCTGAGAAGACTGATGGTTTCTTATGGTGGAATTTGATAAGGAAGGTGTGGAGTGATTTGTAGAATTAAGAGTAGTGGTGGAAGGGCATGATGGGGGGGGGGGGAAGAAAAATGCCGAACCCATTTGTTCCATCCACTCCTCTCTCCTTTGTCCCAGCAATCTCCCCTCTGTTCCATCAGTCTGAAAAAGGTTCCTACCCAAAACAAAATCTGTCCATTTCCATCTACAGGTGCTGCCAGACTCACTATGTTATTTCAGTAGTTTGGTTTTTACTCAAGATTCCAGCATCTGTCTCTGAGACAATCTCAAAATTGTCAAACACTAATCTGAAATAGAGATCTAATTTAAAGTCATTCTCCTTTGCCTTCCCAGAAGTTTTGGTTAAGGAATTACCTTGATTTCTCATGTCGCTATCAACCCTTCAAAAGTCTGTTTCTTGATACGAAGATAATTAACTCTTTGAAATATACATGTTGAAACTCGACAGCATAAAAATGAGTCCAGAATGAAAGAGCTATTCAGTTGGACCCCGTATGAAAGATTGACTTGGCTATCTTTATTGCTGGCTAGTATTGAGAGATCTAAATGACTGAAATAAATGTTGGTTATCCTGTAAACTGGTATGGATAAATCTAAACATTATATAGAGGGAAATAAACATTTTGCATTCATTCTTTTGACTTAAAGTTGATATTTATTGAAAAAGCAGTAAGTAATTAAATTTATTTGTATGTTGATGGGGAAAAAATTGAATAGTAGTAGTGAGGGGAAATGGTCCCCAAACAAATCATATAGAATATGTCAGAGGAAAAGGTGTTAGCCACATCACAAATTAAATAGATGTCTCAATTAGTGATGTTTTGAGTGTTTAATGCCAGCAAAGAACAGGCTCTTTGGCTCGCCAAAGAGTATCAATTTATACCAAACCTACACTAATCCCATTTAAGGTGTCATTCCCATTGCCATCAGCCTGTATTTATGTTACCATGAGCCAGTGCTTTGAGTGATTCCCTACCTCTGACTGCAGGAGTCCTCATGATTCAATATTCAAGAGTGTTTAACTGGTATGCAGAATAATGAATTTATTTCCAGCTACATTTTCACAGGCACAATAGAAGCAACAACAATGAATTATTCTAAGTAAACTAGATTAGGATAATGCAAATACCAAAGTATGCAGAGCAATCATAGTAGTACAAAGTATATAGTGGTTTGGTGGGGTTGAGGTAAAATCTACAGGGTGTTCAAGAATCTGATGGTTGGTGGACAAAAGCTGGTTTATGTGAACCAAGATGTAGTGTGAAGGAAACCAAATGTTTTGTGTGCTATCCAGGTAAAACAAACATTCATAAATATGATCAAACCATTAATGATTATAACAGATGTAAAAAGAGAAAGGAAACAATGCAGAATATAATGCCACAGTTACTAGGAAAGTGCAGATAGAAATAGTGCAAGGGCTACAATGAGGTAGATTGGGAAGATTAGTTTAAGAGAGGGCTGTTCAAGATTCGTAATAACAGTGGGGAAGAAGTTCTTGAATCTGGTGGTATGTGCTTTCAAACTTTGTACCTCTACCCGAATGACAGGGATGTGAGTGGTCCTTGATTATCTTGGTTTCTTTCGTGAGACAGAGTGAAATTTTTGTGGAGGCTGTTTGCATGGTTTACTTTAGAGATACAGCATGGAAACGGGCCCTTCGGCCTACCGAGTCCACACTGTTCAGCAATCCCCGCACACTAATGCCATCCTACACACACTAGAGACAATTTACCATTATACCAAGCCAATTAACCCACAAACCCGTATGTCTTTGGGCGTGGGAGGAAACCAAAGATCACGGGGAGAGCGTACAAATTCCACACAGACCAGCACCCGTAGTCAGGATCAAACCTGGGGTCTCTAGCAGCAACTACTGCTGCACCAACGTGTCGCCTGAGAATTATGTAATGGGCTGCAACCACAATGCTCTTCATTTTCATGCTAGCTTAGGCAGAGTAGCTGCAAACCAACTTTTACTGCACCCTGATAGGAGCACCCTGATTGGTGCTTCAAGATAAATTGGTACCAATCATTAGAATCATGCTGAATTTCCTATTATTTCCAGTGAAGTGTTGCTGTGTTTTCTGTTCTGTTGCATCAAAGTGATTGGACCGACAAAGTTTTGGTGATATTTATGCTTAGGAACTTGAAGCTGTCAACCATCTCGACTTCAGCACAATTGATGTTGATTAGGATGCGTACTCCACCATAAATCTGAAATTGGTAACCAGCTGCACTTGAACCTGGAATTAGCAGTTCTCTGGCTCCTGTACCACCTTTCTGATAGCAGCGAGAAGCATAGTTGGGATAGTGTGGGTCTTCAGTGATATTCATACCACCTTGAGGCTATGCTTCCTATAGATCCCTTCAATGGCAGCAAGGTTAGTACCCACGATGGACTAGGCATTATGGCCTGGGTTTACTGCTGTCTCTCATCTGAGCTGAGACATCAAGGAAAGCAACTAGTAATAGTGGAATGCATGTTATCTTTATTTTGAAAACACTTTTTTCTGGGTTTATTCAGAATTTTCTGAGAACATTGTTGAGCATTGTTTTCTGAGAACATTATTTTCCACATTATTTTAAAGCGGTTGATTGTAGTGTCCAAATGAGATCAGAATAATTATTTTTTAAGTGTAGCTTGAAAGTGACATATTTCTGATGAACCTGCTCTGGTACTTCCCCGCTATCTTTATGTAAAACGCTCTGTTCAGAAATTGCTACAATAGGAAACCCAATTAGGTTAGCTGTAGTGTTGGTATGGCGGCAGCTTTTTTGCTGAAGCACACAAAGGTTTAAAATGCCACAGATGACTCGAGCCATGCTGAAATGATTCTGTGTAGGTAGACAACAAAATTGTTTCACTGCTATTCATCACTTCTTCACGTAGTGATTAGTCACAGTCAATGATTCCTCCCGCACAGTTACAAAATAGACTATTGATGTGTAATAAGCTGTGTGAATACTGGTCACTGAAACGTGTTCCTCAATATTATAACCCTCGGGCCCACATTGGTGACCCTTAGACTATCTTTGATCGGACTTTACTGACCTTACCTTGCACTAAATGTCATTCCCTTATCATGTATCTATACACTGTAAATAGTTCGATTGTAATCACGTATTGTCGTTCCGCTGATTGGTCAGCACGCAACAAAAGCTTTTCACTGCCTTGGTACACATGGTAATAAACTAAACTGAACCGAAACTGATATTTCTTCACTTATCCTCTTTGGATTATAATTACTATTGGGTGAGTTCTAAGTGTGGATCATCCTGTTGCAGTGTTAAACTTTATTGTCATGCTCTTTGACACAGTTAGCTTAACAAAATTATTGTCTACTTGATTTCTCAAAAATATGCTGAGAATTGTATTCAAAAGCAACGATTAAACAAATAAAAGGTAGAAAAGGATGGTGGAAATCTATTTCACAAATCAAATATGTTTTAAATTCCACAAATAAGAACAAATTATACGTAATTGTGACTCAGGCCAAAAAAGCAATTGAAACTTGACAATTGTATTTTTCCCCCAGAAACCTTGGCCTTGACGGATATGACAGCACATCAAATGTTCATCCAAGTGAGTCATAGAGACATCCATGCCGACCAGGATTTGCCATTTAAGCTAGTCCCATTCATCCCTGTTTGGACCCATCTTAAACCTTTCTTATCCATGCATCTGTTGCCTCTCTGGTTTCTATTTCAATATTTTTCCATTTGCCTTGCATATCATTAAGTGAAATTTTCATAAATCAAAAGGGATAAATGAAATGTATTAAGGGTAGATAGACTCAAAAAGCTGGAGTAACTCAGTGCGACAGGCAGCATCTCTGGAGAGAAGGAGTGGGTGACGTTTCGGGTCGAGACCCTTCTTCAGACTAGTTAGGGAAAATGAAACGAGAGATTAGATGAGGATGTAGAGAGATAAAGAACAATGAATGAAAGATATGCATAAAAGTAACTATGATAAAGGAAACGGGGCATTGCTAGCTGTTGGGTGACAACGAGAAGCTGGTGCGACGGGTGAGGGAGGGATTGAGAGAGAGGGAATGCCAGGGTTACTTGAAGTGAAAGAAATCAATATTCACATCACTGGACTGGAAGCTGCCTAAGCGAAATATGAGACAATTTGTGTTTTGTCTCGCTGACAATGGGGGAGACCTAGGACAGAAAGGTCAGTGTGGGAATGGGAAGGAGAATTAAAGTGTTTAGCAACTGGGAGATCAGGTAGGTTTAGGCGGACTGAGCCAAGATGTTCAGCGAAATGATCACCCAGTCTATGTTTGGTCTCGCTGCTGTTCAAGAGTCCACATCTTGAACCATGCTTACAGTAGATGAGGTTGGATGAGGTGTTTAAGGGTGTTGTGATGCAGTGTAATTCCATGGCCAAGCTTATTGTTACAGCAAGAAATGAATTAGTAAATGAAGGACAGATACCCATAAATGTCAGTAGTGTTATTGTGAAAATTCTAACAGCTCACATGTAAGTGGAGGAAGTGTAGTAAATTCCACACCACTTCCACGATGGGAAAAAAATTTCTGCAACTGCTCTCTTATCCATATTACCTTAAATCTGTGCTCCCTCGTCAGTAAGGTCGTTGCTCAATAAATCCTTTCTATTCACCTTATCCAGGCCACTCATAATTTTATAATCTTGGCTAAACCCTTCTTACCTTTTCTAGCCAAGGAAAATGGCTTCTGAAAGGGAGCGCTGTTAATTTTCTCTATACAAATATTAAATTCCTTTTTCTAAATTTCTCAATTGTGGCTTTGTGGTTCTTAATTGTTTCAATGGTTCTTAATTGTGGTTCCATGGCTGTAATTTCCCAAGTAAATTTGTTTAGAATTACAGTTATAACTTTGCATTTGTGCATAGCTGCGCAATCTACTTAATCATTTTTCAGATTGGAATGTGCACTGTTCTTTATTGTACAGTAAATATTGTACATTTCAGTACTGATAATGAGTATTGTCATTTAAAACAAATGCATGTAGAAGCTGGTGAATTGGTGTTTACGGTATGTCCAAGTGAATATTGTTTTTGACTTGCTCAATTGTAAGTGTTCAATCTGGATTCTATAAACAATGTCTGAGAATATACTAGTTGATTAGGTCCCTGTTATTGCAACAGTTTTCAGTATTTTATGATACTGTGCTGCCTATTTGGTTTGCACCATAATACAAATAATGTCCTCATTACAGTTTCTAGTTTAGAGGCAGAATTTCTATTATTCCATTGCTCACTCTTCAAGACGTGTTTCAGAGACTTGGACAGATAATTCATTCTGATTTGAGTGAGTGTTCAATCTTGGGTAGGTTGGATTTGGGAAAAAAAACATCAGTACATTGCCCTATTTGGTCTGCTAGATAGATGCCCAAGGTCCCAAGTTGCCATTCAAAGAGCCATGACTATTTCTCCTTGTTGAACAAATGAGTTTTCAGAATTATTTTAGATCCATCGTCCAATTTTAAAAACTGCTTCAAGATAAATCATCTTGTGTTGTTTTTTCCCTTTGTATTTGCTTATTGAGGAAATGTGAACTCTTGTAAATATATTTACGCCAGTATTGTTACTGAAACATCTGTCCATCAAAGCATTGAACATTAAGTAATTTGGTGGCAGTTGCTTTTCATAATGGAATCTAAATTGGCAATAGTCTCCATTTAAGTTATCCTGATGCTATGAAGATTAGATAAAGCAAAATATACAGATATATTTTTACAGTAAAGGCCTCCGTCATTGAGATTAGTTGGTGTGCAAGAAGAATCACTTAGTATTTTCAGGATTACAGGAAGGATGTGGAGGCTTTGGATAGGTGTAGAGGCGGTTTGCTAGAATTATGTCTGGATTTGGGGGATATAAGCTACAGGGAGAGGTTGGACAGGCTTGGATTGTTTTCTCCTGATCACCAGAGGGTGCGGGAAGTCCTGATAGAAGCGCAGGTACCTCGCATTTCATGCAAGGTTTGTGTGTTTGAAAAACAGTATTTAACTCTAGGATGGAAAAAATCTAATACCAGAGGGCATAGCTTTAAAGTGAGAGGGGCAAAGTTTCAAGTAGATGTGTGGGGCCTTTTTTTCACACACAGAGAGTGTGCCAGGTGTGGTGGATATGTAGATATGTTAGTGGGATTTAAAGGGCTTTTTGACAGGCAGGGAAGGGAGGTATATGGGTTATCAGAGCTGACAAGTAGTACGGATTTTCAGGATTTTGTATAGAAATGCGATTAGAAAACCGACTGTACGGTTTTGTGTTGTTAAATACGGATTTTAGATATGGAGTTCAGTCTGAAGAAGTGTCTCGACCAGAAACGTCACCCATTCCTTCTTCCAGGCTGCCTGTCCCGCTCCAGGTTTAAACAGAGCGCTGTCAGTTTAACACGTGGGAATTTAAACGAAGAGCTGTCGGCTACAGCGCTATGGGTTCTAAAAATAGCGCTACCAGCTGGAGCGCTATGGGCTTTACACATCGCGCTATGGCCACAGCGTTCTGGGTCACAGAATGTTTGCCACAAAATTCTCGTATAACAATGAGTCTTTGGAATTCTCTTTCTCAGTAGTAGGTGAGCCTTTGATTATTTTTCAGGCAGTGGTAGAATTCTGGATAAGCCTCATGGTGAAAGGTTACCAGTGGCATTGTAGTTACATTGGGATTGGCCTTGATTTTACAGAACGGTGGGTGGGCTCAAATGGGAGAGAGGGAGGGGTGGAGAGAGGGATAGGAGGGAGGAAGGGAATAAGGGAGGGATAAAAAAAAGGAAGGGGGAGAGAGGGAGGAAGAGAAAGGGGGAGAGATGGAGGGAGGAAGGGAGAGAAGAAGGAGGGGGGGGGCGAGAGAGGGAGGCTTCCAAAATGGCTTCTAGATCATCATCTGGTGCTAAAAACAGGAAGCAGCCATTCAAACAGCAGTATACAAAGAGATGGCAATGAATGCACTGTCAAGTAAGGTGTGTAGAAGACACGTCAATTTGTAGCAAAGTTATGCATTCTTGTACTCTTGCATGGGTACGACTGCACATAATAAACAACATTTATTTCAGCAAGTCTGAAGAAGGGTCTCGACCCGAAACGTCGCCTATCTCCTTCGCTCCTTAGATGCTGCTGCACCCGCTGAGTTTCTCCAGCTTTTTGTGTACCATTTATTTCAGCAAAATGACTCTGTGTAAAAATACTGAATTCCTCAGCAAAATACTGATTTTCAGGTACTAGAATACTGAAATGCTCTGACAAAACTTGGCAGCTCTGGGTTATATGCACATAGGTAAGTGATGATCTTGGCATCATGTTCAGCACAAACATTGTAGGTTGAAAGGCCCATTCTTCTGTACTGTTCTATGTTTTATAGTATTAGACGAGCTTGCAAACATTGATTGGAATATCTTAATTAAAAAAAACCTCCATATGGAAGGGTCTAAGGACTGCATTTTTGAGTGAGGGGCATGGCCAACAGGAATAGGTAACTTGGATGAGATATTGCGGCACTGAATGGAAAATAGGAAAGCATGGGTCAGATGCAAGCAGCTGGGATCTAGTGAACCCCTGGAGTAATATGGGGGGGATACAGAGGTATACTCAAGAAGGAAACCAGGAGGACAAAATGGGGCATGAGATTGCTATGGCAAGGAGGATTAAGGAGAATTCCAAAGAGATTTTAAGTATATTAGGGGAAAGCGTAACAAGGGCAGAGATGCCAAGTGTCCCGGATTCGCCGTATTTTGTCCCGGCGAAATAACCTTTTTACGGTGTTCCGGCAGCCAAACATGCTGTTACGGAACACCGCCGCGCCGGTGTTCCTCCCGTGGTGAACGCCGGCGCCATGTGCCCCCGGTTTGCCAGCCCAGCAGCTCGCAGCCACGCCCGGCCCAGAGCCCGGGCGGCGCCGGCCCGCGCGATCAGCGGCACTTTCTTGCCGCCAGCCGGCCGCTCGCGGCAGCCCCATCACCGGGCCCCACCCCCACCCCCACCCAGTGCGCAGGCGCAGACCCGCCGGCAACCTTGCCAAGTGCGCATGTGCCGCACCCGGCAGCCCGCTGATCTGCACCAGTGCGCAGGCGCATAGCCGCCGGCAACAACTCCAAGTGAGTATGTTACGGAGAGAAATGCATTTAACCCCATTTGTTACGGACAAATGGGTTGAATGTTACTGTGAACTAAATTTAGGGTTGGCATCTATGCAAGGGAGAGAATAGGGCCCTCAAAGACCAAAGTGGGCATCCACGTTTGGAGTCACTGGAAATGGGCATTGCCCTCAATAATTATTTATCCTGCTTTTACAATGGAGAAAAATCAAGGACATAGGTTTAAGGTGAGAGAGGCAAGATTTAATATGAACCCGAGGAACTCACCACCACCTTCATCCACATTCCTTCCTCTGGCTTTACTATTCACAACTCTTTAATCCCTTTGTCTCGCACTTTTGGTTTTAATCTCTTCCTATGATCCAACCATCTGCTATCAAAACGTTTGCCTGTGTCAACCTATCACCTGTCAGACTTTGTCCTGCCTCTGCTCTGTTGTCCAGAGATGCTGCCTGACCCGCTGAGTTACTTTAGTGTCAAAGTCAGAGTCAAAAGAGTTTATTGTCATGTGTCCTTGACAGAACAATGAAATTCTTTCTTTGCATAGCACAACAGAACATAGTAGGCATTGACTACAATTATATACTTAAATACACACATTAATTAATAAATTAATAAAGTGCAAATAACAGATGGAGGGGTATTAATGTTCAGAGTTTTGTCCGAGCCAGGTTTAATAGCCTGATGGCTGTGGGGAAGTAGCTATTCCTGAACCTGGTTGTTGCAGTTCGCAGGCTCCTGTACCTTCTACCCGAAGGTAGCAGGGAGATGAGTGTGTGGCCATGGTGGTGTGGGTCCTTGATGATGCTGCCAGCCTTTTTGAGGCAGCGACTGTGGTAGATCCCCGCGATGGAAGGAAGGTCAGAGCCGATGATGGACTGGGCAGTGTTTACTACTTTTTGTAGTCTTTTCCTCTCCAGGGCACTCAAGTTGCCGAACCAAGCCACGATGCAACCGGTCAGCAAGCTCTCTACTGTGCACCTGTAGAAGTTAGAGCGAGTCCTCCTTGACAGACCGACTCTCCGTAATCTTCTCAGGAAGTAGAGGCGCTGATGAGCTTTCTTAATAATTGCATCTGTGTTCTCGGACCAGGAAAGATCTTCACAGATGTGCACGCCCAGGAATTTGAAGCTCTTAACCCTTTCAACCATCGACTCGTTGATATAAACAGCACTGTGGGTCCCCATCCTACTCCTTCCAAAGTCCACAATCAGTTCCTTGGTTTTGCTGGTGTTGAGGGCCAGGTTATTGTGCTGGCACCATGTGGATCTCTCTTCTGTACTCTGACTCATCCTCATCAGTGATGCATCCCACAACAGTGGTGTCGTCAGCGAACTTGATGATGGAGTTCGCACTGTGACCGGCTACGCAGTCATGAGTCTAGAGTGAGTACAGCGGGGGCTGAGCACGCAGCCTTGAGGTGCTCCCGTGCTGATTGTTATCGAGTCTGGCACATTTCCACCAATACGAACAGACTGTGGTCTGTGAATGAGGAAGTTGAGGATCCAATTGCAGAGGGATGCGCAGAGACCCAGTTCTGCGAGTTTGATAACCAGCTTGGAGGGGATGATTGTGTTAAATGCCGAGCTGTAGTCAATGAATAACAGCCTGACATATGAGTTTTTGTTGTCCAAGTGCTTAAGTCCTTTTTAAATTCTTTTATGTTGGAGGTCTCAGACAGAGTACAATGCGAAGGTCCCAAGTACATATTTTGTTAAATGAAAGATTAACCTTTATTCAATTTGGAAAGCCAATTGGATATCAAAATAAAGTAGTGCTGAATAATTTGAATTACCAAATGATTGATATGAGTCTTGCTATTTTTAAAAGTTCCTAGGACTTTCCTTGGATTAAGGGTATACTGCGTAGGTAGAAGTTTGCATCGTATGTAGAACTTGTAATACCCTGGAAAGTGAGGGAGAGTATTTTATTGTCATATGTACTGAAAAAGAACAACAAAATTCTTATTTGCAGTATGTAATAAAGGGTTGTGATATTACAATTTTTGCAGAACGTTTTCCTGGTTGGAAGAGCATAAGTTTCACGAAAGATTATCTCTCAAATAACCATGGGTTTTGTGAGCAAGAAATCCACAAAAGGACCAGTTTGCTGGCGACGAAGGGTTAAGTCTGAATATATGCGTCTGAGACAACTAAAGCGCTTTAGACGAGCCGATGAAGTTAAGGTAAGGGACTACTTGTTTTGATTTGGAACTGTTCATAACATAGTTTAACTCTGAAACGATGCTGGCACCAGCTAACTTCAATTGCAAGATTTTCTAGGACCAGAAGAGGGTGCTCTTTAATTAGGTCAGATGTTCAGGTTATAATGTTTCACGTCTTTAAAGTGTTTCATTATGCCTGACCATGGCCCACTTAAAAAATCAGTAGTTGTGAATCCAAATTGTTCAATTAACTGTTTAACTATATTGTTTCATTTGTTAATTAGCCCTAGCCTGCACAAGAATTGTATAGATGATAGCAGCCTATTCACCCTCTGAAGAAGTTTCTACCTTGCCAATGAACTGCCTCAATACCTCTGTGGCAGAGAGTTCCTAAGCTGCCATATTTTTCTCTGACTGGCAGAATCATATTAGATGTATTTTTGATCACAGTAACAATCGCTGAATACATTTGCTTAGGAAATTGCCCCAAACCGAATTGAAATAAATCAGTTTAATACAGTCAATTCTGGAAAAATAAAGCAATCAGGAATTCAACTATATGCTACATATTCTTTGGTCCAAGAAATTTTCAAACAAGAAATGCAGAAAAATATGTAATTGCCAAAATACTTATATTTTCAATGTTAGACCTAAGCTGCCATATTTTTCTCTGACCTGGCAGAATATCATAGAAATAGGAATGAATATTCAAAATAATCTCGAATGTATTTTTGATCCGGAAATGGAACAAATAATTACAGTCCTTTTATCATTGGCTATAATTTAACAGAGCCTTCATTGGAAGATTGACTTGTCCTCACAGGGTGTTCTTCAAGACTTCCTTTAGAAAGGAAATATTTGCTGCAGAAAGTGAACAGTACACACTTATTTCATAAAAATTCTTACTTGTAAATTAACTTTTGAGGAAATGATGGGTACTACGTAGTTAAATTAGCCATTGTAATTAGAAGAATATCTATGGAGAAATCAAGTGTAATACTTATATTGATTTAGAAATGTCGTACTTGGTCGACTTGGCTTGTATTCACCAGAATTTCATTCCGAGATGCGGCATGGAAATGGGCCCTGGGGCCCACCAAGACAACGCTGACCAACAATCACCCATTCGTACTAGCTCTGTGATATCCCACTGTCACATCCACTCCCTACACACTAGGGGCAATTTACAGAAGCCAATTAACTTACAAATCCACACAACTTTAGGATATGGGAGGAAGCCAGAATATCTGGAGGAAATCCATGTGGTCACAGGGAGAATATATAACTCGCAGACAGCACCCAAAGTTAGGATCGAACCCAGCTCTTTCTAGCACTCTGAAGTAGCGGCTGTACTATTGTGTTTAGAGTAATTAGAAGCAAACTAATTAAAATGTACAAAAGGACATGATAGGATGTTTCACTTGACTGGGAGGACAAGAAATAGCATCAGTTTTACATCGGCGATACCAAACGTAGACTGGCCGATCATTTCGCTAAACACGTTCACTCAGTCCACCTGGGCCTACCTGATTTGCCGATTGCCAAACACTTTAATTCCCCTTCCCATTTCCACACTGACCTTTCTGTCCTGGGCCGCCTCCATTGTCAGAGTGAGGCCAAATGCAAATTGGAGGAACAGCAACTCTTTCACTTGGGCAGTTTACAATCTAGTAGTATTAATACTGATTTCTCAAGCTTCAAATAGCCCATGCATCCGATTTCTCTCCATCCCTTCCCCACCCAAGTCGTTTTACTAGGTTCAAAGTCGTCATGTTGGATCGCATTGTCTGTAATTCGTTTTAACGTAACCCACAGCTAACAATGGTGTATTTCCTTTATCATCGTAACTTTTTTGCATATCTTTCGTTCATTTGTTCTATATCACCGTCGATATTTCTCGTTTCCCTTTCCCCAGACCTGCTGAGTTACTCCAGATTTTTGTCTATCTTCGGTTTAAACCAGTATCTGCAGTTCCTTCCCACACACATCTGTTTTAGAAAGTTGGGTAATTAAGATGAAGAGAAATGTCTTCACTTGAAGGCTGGTGAACCTGAGGAAATCTCTATCGTGTAATGCTCTGGAGGCCAAAACCCTGAATGTATTCAAGAAGTTCTTGGGTTTCTTATGTATTTTGTATGTATTTGGGGTATGGTGAAAGAGAAGGAATATAGTATTGGGGTAAAGCATCAGCCAAAATCATATTGAATGGTTTGGCAGGCATGAAGAAGCAAATTCATTGCCTATATCTCTATGGATGGCGTCCATTTGCATATCGTCACAACAGAACAACAGTGGGTGTTATCTCACTGGCTCTCCACTCTACTCTGGACCATCTGGATAGCAAGAATGCATGTACAGTGCCCTCTGTAATGTTTGGGACAAAGACCCATCATTTATTTATTTGCCTCTGTACTCCACAATTTGAGATTTGTAATAGAAAAAAAAATCACATGTGGTTAAAGTGCACATTGTCAAATTTTAATAAAGTTACGTTTTATACATTTTGCTTTCAGCATGTAGAAATTACAACAGTGTTTATACTGCCTATTTCAGGGCACCATAATGTTTGGGACACGGCAATGTAATGTAAACGAAAGTAATCATGTTTAGTATCTTGTTGCCTATCCTTTGTACGCAATGACTGCTTGAAGTCTGCGATTCATGGACATCACCAGTTGCTGTGTGTCTTCTCTGAGAATGCTCTGCCAGGCCTGTGTGCCTGTATTGCAGCCATCTTTAACTTATGCTTGTTTTGGGGGCTAGTCCCTGTCAGTTTTTTTCAGCATATAAAAGGCATGCTCAATTGGGTTCAGATCGGGTGATTGACTTGGCCACTCAAGAATTGGCACTTTTTTAGCTATGAAAAACTCCTTTATTGCTTTAGCAGTATGTTTGGAATCATTGTCTTGCTGTAGAATGATGCGCCAGCCAATGTGTTTTGAGGGATTGGTTTGAACTTGAGCACATTCTGATGTGTCTATACACTTCAGAATTCATTATGCTACTACCATTAGCAGTTGTGTCATCAATGAAGATAAGTGAGTCAGTACCTTCAGCAGTCATACATGCCCAGGCCATAACGCTCCCACCACTGTGTTTCACAGATGAGGTCGTTGCTTTGGATCTTGGGCAGTTCCTTCTCTCCTCCATAGTTTGCTCTTGCCATTACTCTGATATGTTAATCTTCGTCTCATCTGTCCACAAGACGTTTTCCAGAATTGTGGTTGCTCCTTTAAATACTGTTTGGCACCCTGTAACCAGGCCATCCTATTTTTGCAGCTAACCAGTGGGTTGTATCTTGCAGTGTAGCCTCTGTATTTCTGTTCATGAAGTCTTCTGCGGACAGTGGTCATTGACAAATCCACACCTGACTCCTGAAGAGTATTTCTCATCTGTCGGATGGGTGTTTCGGGATTTTTCTTGATTATAGAGAGAATTCTTCTGTCATCAGCTGTGGAGGTCTTCTTTGGCCTGCCAGTCCCTTTGCGATTAGTAAGCTCACCAGTGCTCTCTTATTTCTTAATGATGTTCCAAACAGTTGATTTTGGTAAGCCTAAGGTTTGGCTGATGTCTCTAACAGTTTTATTTTTGTTTCTCAGTCTCATAATGGCTTCTTTGACTTTCATTGGCGCAACGTTGGTCCTCATGTTGATAAACAGCAATAAAAGTTCCCAAAGGTAATAGAAAGACTGGAGGAAAGACTATGTACTGGAAACTCTCTTATACCTGCATTAAGGCGGAAATTAAACACACCTGAGCAAATGCCTGTGAAGCCATGTGTCCCAAACATTATGGTGCCCTGAAACGGGAGGGGGGGAGGGGGGAACTATGTATAAACACAACTGTGATTTCTACATGGTGAAACCAAATTGTGTAAAATTACCCTTTAATAAAATCTGACAATGTTCACTTTAACCACATGTGATTTTTTTTTAATTACAAATCTCAAATTGTGCAGTACAGAGGCAAATAAATAAATAATGGGTCTTTGTCCCAAACATTATTGAGGGCACTGTATCTGCTTACTGTTTCTTGACTACAGTTTGGCACTCAACACTAATGTATCCTCCAAACTCATCACCAAATTTCAAGACTTGGGCCCCTGTACCTCCCTCTGCAACTGGATTCTTGCCTTCCTCATCGTCAGATCTCAGTCATTGCAGATCAGTTAAACATCGCCTTCTCGCTGGCCATCAAGGCTGTGTGTTTATCTCCCTGCTCTACTATCTCTACACCCATTGACTGTGGATAAGCACAGCTCCAATACCATCTGTAAATTTGTCAGTCACATCACTGTGGTTGGCTGCATTACCAGCGGTAATGAGTCAGTGTACAGGAGAGAGATGGAATATCTGTTTGAGTGGGGTCGCAACGGACATTTTTTCCTCAACGCCAACAAGATCAAGGAACTAACCATTGACTTCGGAAGGTGGAAGTTGATAAACCATGTGCCAGTGGGTTGGTTGTGGGGGCAATCAGCTGGTTCACATTTCTGGATATTAACATCTTGGATGGCCAGCACATAACTGAAATCAGGAAAAAGGTGTGCATGTGCCTCTACTTTTTTTTTTTTAGAAGCTTAAAGAGATTCAGTATGTCATTAAATACTCTAACAAACTTCTACAGATGTACTATAAAAAAGTATCCTTTTTGGTTGCATCATATCTTGGTATGGCAAGTCCAACCCACAGCAATGCAAAAGACTGCAGAGAGGGGTGGACGCGGCCCAGTCAATCATAAGAAAAGCCCACCCCTCCATTTGAAAGTATCTACAAGAGGAACTGCTTTGAGGAGGAGGCATCAATCATCCAGGATATCCACCATCCAGGCCACGTCCTCTCCTCACTGCCTCCATCAGACAGGATGTACAGAAGCCTGAAGGCTTACACCACCAGGTTCAGGACAGCTACTTTCCGACAACAATCCAGTTTCATGAAATAACCTGCACAGCATTAAATCTACTTCAACAATGGAATACCATGGTCCACCTCTTGCACTGCCATAGACCTGTTTTTGTTTCCTGCTGTTTTTGCAGTCCCCTTGCTAGGAGGTGTTATGGGTTTGAGTCTATGTGTATGTAATGCACGTATAATACTGCACTGTAGTGAGCTGGATATCAAATAATCATGAGATAGTACTGCAAGGAGGTTGAGAACCTTATAACTTGGTGCCAAGACAACAACTTCTCTCTCAATGCCAGAAAAACAAAGAGATTGTGATTGACTTCAGGAAGTGAAGCCCAGTGTTTGTTGATGGTGCCTAAGTAGAGATGGTCAAAAGCTTAGGAATAAATATCACCAACAATTTGTCCTAGACCAAGCAAATTGATGCAACGACCAAGAAAGCACACCAACGCCACTACTTCCTTTGAAGTCCAATAAAAGATAGTTCAAAGGTCTATCCAGACCTTCATGTAAACCATCCTGCCTTCTATTGACTCCATCTATATTTAACGCTGCCATGGCAAGGCCACCAGTATAATCAAGGACAAGTCTCAACCGATCACTCCTCCCATCAGGCAAGCAGTATAGAAGACTGAAAACTCATACCTGCAGATCCAGGGACAATTTCTTCCCAGTTGTTATCAAACAACTGAACGGTCCTCTCATCAGCTGCTGTGCAGTCTGATCTTCTATGTCCCTCATTTGAGACTTTTGAACTATATTTTATTGGAACTTTATCATGCACTAAATGTTGCATCCTTTAACTTTGCACTGTGGAGGGCTTGATTGTATTTGTATATAGTCTTATCTTTGACTGCAATGCAAACATTATTGCAAACAAAAGTTTTTCGCTGTACCTTGGTACACATGACAATAATAAACTAAACTAATGCTGCTGCAAACTAGATATTTAATTGTATCTATAAACTCATTGTACTTGTGCATGTGACAATAATCTTGACTGTGGGGAGGAGGAAATCTGTCATCCGTACCTAGTGTGGCCTATATATGTGACTTCAGATTTGCCAGTGTAGTTGACCACTAATGCCATTTTTCAGTTCAAAGTTTGATTCTGGCAATAAAAGCTGGCCTGTTACATCTTTAGTCCTGTATTCACATAAGTAAAAAGAAAATGCACTACCACACGCCAAGTATTGGTCACAGTTCAGGAATTAATTTAAAGTTGGTTGATTTCACTGAACACCATCAAATAAAAGATGACCTAAAGTGGGTTGGTGGGGAATGGTAGTTAGTATTCCCAAGTTGGCGGTGAGGATGTAGGAGGAAAAGCTTTTTGAGGGGTGGAGGGATTTCTGCTGCTCCAATTATTACACAAAGCAGATTAAGGCAAATCCCACTCATCTAGACTGTGAAAGAAAAGGGAAGAGTTTGGGTAAATGGCTGTTTACTTTGGACTCTGTCTTTCCTTAGCTCACCTGTTGCTGGCCCTGTTTTCTTCTAGCTTTCTCTGTCTTTCAGTCTGAAGAAGGGTATATCTTTTCTCCAGAGATGCTGCCTGACCCTCTAAATTACTCCAGCATTCCCTATTTTCGAGATATATTTGGAAATTGTGGATCCCAGTGTCATGTCATACTAAATTTAGTATTTTGGGTAAAGAGCGTTGGGGAGCACTATTCTGAAATTTGATAACATAGAAACCGAAACATAGAAAATAGGTGCAGGAGTAGGCCATTCGGCCCTTTGAACCGGCACCGCCATTCAATATGATCATGGCTGATCATCCACCTCAGTATCCCGTACCTGCTTTCTCTCCATACCCCCTGATCCCTTTAGCCACAAGGGCCGCATCTCCCTCTTAAATATAGCCAATGAACTGGCCTCAACTACCTTATGTGGAAGAGAATTCCAGAGATTCACCACTCTGTGTGAAAAATGTTTTTCTCATCTCGGTCCTAAAAGATTTCCCACTTATCCTTAAACTGTGATCCCTTGTCCCGGACTTCCCCAACATCGGGAACAATCTTCCTGCATCTAGCCTGTCTAACCCCTTAAGAATTTTGTAAGTTTCTATAAATTTAAGAGCAAATGGACAAACAAATAACAAACTAGATTTCAGTTTTGATGGAGTATCAACAGTCTGAAACAAGAGTTTTGTATCTTTCCAGGCAGTAGCTTGCTGCCATGTGGAGTATTTACAGCTATTTTCTGGTTGGTGACGTCATCAGCGAGAACTTCTTGTTTAAATTCAAAGTCTTTTGATATCTTTAAACATTTTCAGTAATGTCGAGAAATGAAGGGGGAGAGGAAGATGGGGGGGGGGGGGGGAGGCGAGCGGGCGATGTCAGTCGCAACGCGTGAACACAACGCGCAGCATTGTGGCTTCATCAGCCAAAGCCAGCCGAATTTCTAAGTTATTTAAAATTTTTGAACATTTTGATTAATAACCGGAGAAATAATGCATTAATTTTTCAGAAATGGCGATTTATGACTTCACGGGATAAATCTCTACAGGAATATGTAAAAATGTTACCATAGGAGCGTTGTTTTTTTCGAGCAGTATGAATATACACACAGACAGGGACAGGATTATACACCGGTTCAAATTATTTTTCCTGCATGTAATTTGTTGACTTTCAACATGTTTTTTGTGATGTTCTATTTGTATGGGGGTCCATTTTTCCTTTATATTGCATGGAGTCTTGATCCAGGTAATATGCATTGATCAAGTTTGATTTGTGGTCAATATCAAAATAAATGGAATTAAAATAAACCCTGATTCTCTTCACAGAGTATGTTCAGTGCAAATCGCCAGAAAATCAAAGAAAAAACAGAAATTCTGAACCAAGATTGGAAGCAGCACCGGATACAGCCTGTTCACATTATGACAGTGAGCACTATGCGTGGTACCAGAGAGGTATAATACATTTATAAGACAGGGTAAAGGAAATTTGGTCATTATTATAGCGCATTAGTGATTGCACGGCTCTTTAAATGCCATACTTCTGTCGAGAGAAGTTGCATAATTAATTGCATGCAATACTTAATACAAATTAATTTACCTACACTTAATTTTTTATATCAGAATTGATTTTGTTTCTTTGTATTTTAGCAATGAAATAGTGCTTTTGTTGTGCTAGCTGGGGTAGTTGACAAATTTCAAGTAGTTTGACTACTTTGTTCTGAGGAAACTGCTGTATTTATTTATCCTTGTATGTTAGAATTTTGCGTATAAACTGAGATTAAAGGTGCACAGCATCCAAAAGTTTAATCAAATATAAAAAATATATTGATAAATATTTTGGTTCTATAATGTAACATTAGAAGGAATATTAACCTTATTGCTTTGCACCTAGTAAACTATTCCTGTTATTCTTTATCCTTGTCCTCTCCTTGTCTCATCTCAGTCTTTCCCCTTCAGTTACTCTGCCATGCGGCAGAAGGTACAGAAGTTAGAAAACATGCACCACCAGACTCGAACTTTTCTTCCCCTCTTATATCAGGCTTCTGAATGGTCCTTATACAGGGGGACTGTTTAATTCACCTTTACCCCATTGGACTTTATTTATGAAGTTGATGCGCTACAGTGCTGAGAACTATATTCTGCACTCTGTATCCTACCGTTTGCTCTATTGTACCCGAGTTTGATGATTGTATTTATGTATGAAATATCTAATCTGTTTTGATAGCATGCAAAACAAAGCTTTTCACTGTACATGTGACAATAATAAACTTAAACCTAAAGTCCAATTCTAGTAATACAGAGCATATTTGGTATCATCAAGACATCACACTAACATTAGTTTAGTACAGACTCTTGATTTTCCTTTCCCCTTGGAAGGGTCAGAAGAATGTAACAGACATTTATGCTCATTTTTTTGAAACTGGTCGAATTTGAGGTTGATTGAAACTGCCTTTGTCCATATAGGAGAAATACATATATAAAATGTTTCTGAGAGCAGCTTGAACCATATCTTTATTACACCTCCAGAGCATTTTAACTCACTACAAAATTAAGTACGTTACATAACAGCTAAAATTCTCTGCAATGCTCAGATCTCTTCCAATCACTTAACATTTAATGCCAGTCTAATGTTTTACCATAATTGTTTACAAACGATTTGGCAGGTCAGTCTTTTTCCTTCTACCTGCTTAATACTGTACTGTTTCCGTGTCTCTTTCGACCTACCTTGCTTTCACCTTCCTAGAACAATAAAATACCAAGGCTATCATTGTAAGTTTCCCGATAATACCGATATACTAGAAATTAATAGGTCTGTACTCATAGCAGCTACTAGTATATGGCAGAGGACAGAATCTACTTGAGTGAAGCGTTGTTATTTGCTTGATAACGAGTCACTGGACATATTACGAATTTGTATATTGCAAGCCAATTTCAACTTGGCAATCGTGTAACTAGTTGGGTATTCCGTAATGGATAAATTACAAGCTGCATAGTACTAGAGACACAGAAAAGCAGGTATAGTTTCACAGATGGTTTAGAGTCATGGGAAAACGGTATTATGCAGATCAGTGATAAATGAACGTTGAGTTGACAGTGCTTATGGATCATTTTAGCAGAGCATTTGACATTAATGCTTGTCTTATGAAAAGAAAAAAAAGGTATTCCTAATGGACACTTTTTTATAACAGTAATTTCAGCTGAGATGTTGAGTAATTTTTGAAAGGAGGTAGAAATATTCCAGAGTTAGTGAAGGGAAATAGGATTAGTACAGTAAAGTGACACTGGGTTTACGAAACATGCAGACACGAGTGGTTGCATGGCTGCCTCCTTATAATTCATTGTTCCTTTGTTTCTTAATTATATAGATATTGCCCATGTATCTGTTAAGTGAGCCAATCAATCACCCTCTTTATGTACAATGCTGCATATCTTTTCCCTCTTTGTTTTGAAAGCCCACATTACCAAAATATTTTTTCTTCTCCCATCCCTATTCTCTTTTAAGCATCATTTTAAATCTGGTTTGTTTTTATGATTCATAAATATTTTGTTTGAAAATTCATAGATGAAGCAATTGATTATGAATAAAAACGTTGTAATCTATCTAGTTGGAGCGAAGGAATTGAAATAAAAAATGCTCTTATTTCAAGCCAAATCCAAAACTACAGTTGAAAGTGGGACTAGCTAAAATCAGATTGTGTGCCTATATTCCATTTTTTTAAATATTTGTTTTAATGATTAGACGTATGCGATAAAAATTGGTGCATTGATAATGCAAAGAATAGTTCTAGGTTGCAGGTTGATGTTCATCATTTGGTAATATGATCTGAGTAACGGAAGGTGGAATTTAATCCACACAGGTGCAAAGTGATGCACTTAAAGATCACCCTTAAGCATAGAACATACACACTGAATGATAGAGTCTGAGGGATTTGGTACTATTTCCATTGGTGTGGGGTGGAAAAATTAAAAGATGTAACTGAAGTATAAATGTTCAAGAACCCTTGAAAGTGTCAGCACACTTAAAGGTGGTGAAATCATTGAGGATGCATTCTAACATAGATAAGGTTGAGAACATAGAAGCAGAGATTTAATGGTATGTTTATAGGACACTAGACCAAAGGGGACCCGTTGGGTCCTGTCCCCTCAACGCGCGGTTGTGCGCGGGGGTGGGGGGCAGCATGCAGCGTCACGCACACACACACACACACTAACTACCCCCCTTGATATTACATTAATATTATTCATTTGCTCCTTTATCCCATACCCGCCATATCCACTGACGCATTGCCCCCAAATTGCAGGCGCGTCTAGAGAGGGGGGGGGGGGGGGAGGGAGAGAGAGGGAGGGAGAGGCAGGCTGGCTTGCGAGGGGCGGGAGCACCACTTTTCCACCGCGCTGCGATAATGATCGCGCCACCATGTTGTAGGACTTCAAGGAGCCCAGTCGAGCGCGCAGCACTACCTGACCTCGTGTTCAGCGGCTTTAATCCGGAGCCCGGAGGGGTGGGGGGGGGGGGACCCTTCGGACGGCAGGCCAGTGGAATGAGCGAGAGGAGCCATTGTGATTTCATCAGCTCGTTAGATTTTTAAAAGATGTCAGATTTGTGAAGAATTTCAAGATATAACTCGGGAAATAAAGAATCAAATTTTTAGATGAGGGGATTTTTGACATGGGATAAATCTCTACCGGAAAATGTTACCGTTAGTGCGTTGGGTTTTCGAGGAGATGTGAAACACAATCAAACACGGATGACACAAGGACGACATAAACATCCAAGATGAGAGTTTTATTATAATTATGGATTGTTTCGACCACAGCTGCACATTTTGGAGCACTACACTACAGGAAGGGTATGGTTGCATTAGAGGAGAGGGAATTCACCCAGCTGTTAAAGTAGATGGATCTTTTTGGTTTTGAGGGGAGTGGGTTTATTTTCCATGAAGTGGATGATGCTAAGAGGGTCTTAATGGTCATGTTTGACCAAGGAGGAAGATGCTAAAAGGGGATGAGCAGAATTTGTTTTCCCTCAGAAGATGGAATCTGGAACACATTGCCTGTGGGGGTGATATAGTCATGATATCTTAAAGTATTTAGACAAGCATTGAATGATATGGAACATGCGCTGGATAAAATTAGGCTCGTATAGATGAGCATTTGATGGTCATTATAGTCCTAGAATGTAGAATACCACAGCACAAAAAAAGGTCCTTTAGTCCACGATGTCTGTATCAAAACCGATGCCTGCATGTGATCCAAATACCTCCGAATTAATATTCATGTGCCTATCTTAAGCACGTTAAACACTGTTAATCTGCTTCCAGCATATTGCTAGTAGGACATTTCAGGCACCTACAACTGTCAAACAAAAAAGTGTCCTGCATATCTTTAAACTTTCCTCTAGTGACCTTAAAGCTATGCCCCCTAGTATTTGACATTTGTATCCTGGGATAAAGGTTCTGAATGCCTCCCCTGTCAATGCCTTGCGTAACTTTATAAACTTCTATCGGGTCTCCCCATAGTCTCCGAATCCCCAGAGAAAACCATCCAAGTTCATCTAACCTCATTTTAGCTAATGCCCTCCAATCCAGACAGCATTCTGGAAAATCTCTTCTGTACCCTTTCCAAAGCCCTCACATTCTTCCAGAAATGGAGCAAACAGAACTGCTTACAATATTCTGAATGCAGTTTATCCAGCGTTTTACAAATCAGCAACATTACTTCCAGTCTCTTGTAGTCAATGGCCTGACCAATTCAAGGCAAGCACACCATATGCCTTCTTTACCACGCTATCTACTTTTATGTTGCTAATTTCAGAAAGCTTGGACACCAAGATCCCTCTGAGCATTAATACTGTTAAGGGTTTTGCCATTAACTCTATACTTCCCTTTGCATTTGATATCCCGAGTTGTCTGCAAACTTACTAATCAACCCATCCAAGTCATTAAAACAAAAATATTACAAACAAGACGTTTCAGCACCAGTCGCTGCGAACGTCACTGGTCGCTAACACCCTTGCCCTGTCATCTTTAGGTGAGCCATTTCTGAACCAAAACTATCAACTTGCCATGCAACTTTAATCTTCTGGATCAGCCTACCATGAGGGACGTTGCCAGAAGCCTTAAAGCCCATGTAAACAACATCCTCTGCCCTACCCTCATCTTTATCACATTGTCAAAACACTCTCATCAAGTTTGTAAGACGAGTCCTGTGATGCACAAAGTCCTACTGACTATCCCTGGTTACCCTATTCAAATTCAAGTATATTCTGTCCCTAAGAATACTCTACAATGTTTTCCCTATCACTGATGTAAGGCTCACTGACTTATAATATCCTAGATTATCCCTATTTTCCTTCTTGAACAAAGGAACAATATTTGCTACTCTCCAGTCCTCTGAGACCTTGCCTGTGGCTAGAGAGGACACAAAGATCTTTGTCAAGTTCCCAGCCATCGCCTCCCTTGCTTCTCCAATTATATGAGATAGATTACATCAGGTCCTGGGACTTATCCCCCTGAATGACATTTCAAGAGACCCAACATCACCATCCTTATCTTGCATGATTCGAAGAAGGGTCTCAACCTGAAATGTCACCTATTGTCATTGTATACTGCACACTGATCTCATTATCCTCCATGTCTGTGTCCTGTTTTATCCATGAGTAGTTCGCTCGATGTTGAGCGTCGACCACTCTCAGCAATCAATGAATGTCGTGAAATGCTCCCCACCTACTGGCACAAGGGACTTCTTAACATCTAGTCCTGTGTATTTGATTCTACCCTCTCTCTATTACCCTCTTGCTTTCAATGTGTGCATACATATCATTGGGATTCTCTTTAACCCAATTTACCAATGGCTTTTATTTGACTTCTACAGACCTTCCAAATCCCTGCTTGAGTTCTTTGAGTATGAGCTGTGAGTTTAGACCAACAAAACTGGTTTGAATTTGGTAACCCAAATGCTTGATATTTCTATACTTTCAAAAACTATCTACCGTTTACCATTCTGGTTAGCGAGTTGAAATAGTAACTTGATCACTTGTGATTTGATACTTCTGTTTATTTCCAGTGTACCGTGGAGAGTGGATTTCCTGAGTTTCCAAAGCAGATAATCCCCCTGAAGACCTTGAATGCAGTTGCCTCAATCCCAGTTATGTATTCATGGTCTCCTCTTCAGCAAAATTTCATGGTATGTGATCTGGATAAGTGAATAATAATTTTACAGTTTTCTTTTGGAATACATTCAGAAATTCTATTCGTACGGAGGGAGGCGGGGGGGGGGGGGGGGTTGCAATGAAAATCTTGAATTCTATTTGTGTTATAACTGTAAAATGTAGGTGCTGATTAGTGTACACTAACCGTTAATAACTAACACGTTTCATAAGGACTAAATACATTTTGTGATGAACATGGCAATAAAACTGGGGGGTAAAGTTTGGACTATGACCTTTTCAATGAAAAATGTTGTTTACTTTCTAGGCAATAGGTTTGACTTTGTTATTACTGAATTATTCTTCTGAGGCCTTGTACACCTTGTATAATTCATACTATCCTAAATCGTTGGACGATAGATATTTCATGGTTTTGGGGGAAGCAAGCAAAGATTCAGTACATTACAGTATCTGAATTCTGCACTTAGTAAGAGTGCTGAGATGAACAGGATGCTTGGTATGCTATTTTTACATTTATATCAAAGGAACCTTCTCTTAAATTTAAGGTGGAAGATGAAACTGTTTTACATAACATTCCTTACATGGGTGATGAAATTTTGGATCAGGATGGGACTTTCATAGAAGAACTCATAAAAAATTATGATGGAAAAGTGCATGGAGACAGAGGTAAGACTATCCATCTGTTACTATGGTAGCATGCCAATTTTATATCTGTCATGTTGCTTTTTGGACTTCTTCAGAAAATCCTCTAGTTTCTCGTCTGCCTTCAGACTGATGAAGGGTTCCGACCCAAAACATTATATTTCCATTTCCCTCCACAGATGCTGTCTGACCCGCTAAGTTCCTCCAGCAGTCTCTTTTTTGCTAAAGTTTAAAATATGTTTGGACAGGTAATTGGATCAGAGAGGCAGAGGGATATTGGTCTAAATCGGACAAATGGGATTAGTGTAGATATGCATCACAGCTGGTAGAGAAGGCGTAGGCTTAAAGGATCTGTTTCTGTGCCGCACATTTTTATGATTCTTTAAGATCTTAACTCGCAGCTTTTCTCATTATTGATCATGTCAATAGTACTTTTGCATTGTTTTTTTAATTGGATGGATTGTACTAGTTTTGTTTGATACCAATGAGAGCTAAGGTATTTTGCAGTAATGAATCGCCTCCCAAGTAATGAATTGCCTCTCAATTACTTGGGGTACTGATTTAGGATGATCAGCCATGAGCATATTGAATGGCGGATCTGGCTCGAAGGGGCAAATGGCCTACTGCTGCACCTATTTTCTATGTTTCCCCAAGTACGCATCTTGTTTTTCATTTATATGTTGCACATGGGGGGGAAATATCAGTTGTCATGTTTTGTTTAGTTTAGAGATACATCGCGGAAACAGGACCTTCGGCCACTGAGTCCTCGCCGACCAGCGATCCCTGTACACTAGAGACAATTTATAATTTTTACTGCAGCCAATTAACCTACAAACCTGCATCTATAAATGATGCAGAATTTCAACTGCATTTCTCTCAGCTCTATTGACTTTAAATTGTCAAACCGTTCAGTAAAGAAAAAAACCCTCATTTTTATGTAGTGCCTTCTTCTTCTTCTTTCGTGTGGCGTGCACAGCCTAAAGTTGTTGGACAACTTGTTATATTTGATCTTCCGTTTGTGCATTAGTCAAAACAGGGCAGACCACGTGAAGGTTGCAATCTTCCACCCCTTATGTAGTGCCAAAAACATGCTAATATAATTACTGGAGGATTTTGAAATTGTCAATTTCATTTGGCTCACACTTTTGTTGTAATGTTTTCTCAATGCTGCAGAATGTGGTTTTATCAATGATGAGATCTTTGTAGAGCTGGTAAATGCTCTGACACAGTACAGTGATAATGAAGAGGAGGATGAAGACGAGGAGGAGGATCAGGAGAATAAATCTGAGAAGACGGATGGAAGTGATATCAAAGAAGAAACCAATGAGTCCAGAAAAGATTATCAGGAGATTAATATGGATGGTAAATGAGTATTTCTGTTTCTAAATAGGCTTGCTAAAGATAAATTCAGAAACATAACACTAGCAGGAAAAGTAGCTAGCTAGTAGTTGACAGCTAATAAACTACTTGCATGTTGTATTTAAGTATTAATGTTTTATCCCAATGATGGGGAGTCCTTTTGTTCTTGATATGTTTATGGAGATGATTTGTACATGGATATAGGTACTCCAAATCTCTTGAAACCTAACAAATGGCTGTGAATAGTAGGCAGGGAGAAATGTTGCTAAACTGCAAAAGACTGGACTTGGAAAAGAGGTGTGTATAAAGTAAACAGTTAATAAAAGTATATTATGAAGTGCTGAAGAATTGTGGTGGGTGGAACGTGTGTGGTCAAGTACCTAAATCGTAGATAGATTGCAGTTAAATACTATGTGGTTACATATTTTTCTAAATAGGCACTGACTGCAAATGTACGGTAAAGTGGTAAAGTAATGCAAAAACTTTAGTTATGCCCAGGATAAGAGTATGCAGTTTTAATGGCTATTTGAACTGAGAAAGAATGCAAATTGATCCTACAGGGAACCCAGTGAGAAGGAGAACTGGAGCAGAAGCCTCTAGTTAAGAAGAAAATTCAAAAATCCAAATGATTTCTGAATAAAGAAAGACATTTTTCTCTGGTTCAAAAGTCAGGAATGAAGCATCTTAACTTCAACATTGAGCATAAGGGGGGAAAAAATAACTGGTCCGTTCCTCAGTATTTGTTGCATGCCTTGATCTGTTCGGTTTAGTAGCTAAGTAACTTTTAAGGTGCTTGCATCTTAAGTTGCTGATTGACTGAAGTATTTTGGGGTATTTTATATATACTTGCAAGATTGTCATTTTATGCAGAGAATGATAGGATGTAAAAAGACCCATTTTATGAACTAACTCCATTGCATTTTATCAAAGAATTTGAAACAAATGAAATCTGGCAATTTGAAGAGAGACGAGCAGATCAATAGGAAGAGAGAAGATTTGTTTTGAAGTCACAAAAAAAATGCCTACCGAAGCAAAGCCTGGTTTTGCATTTGTCTTACTGCAAATCATTTTTTTGATTTGTCGATGTTGTAGATTCCCTAGTTTCTTAATGCCTGAAGCACAAAAGTTTCCTTCCTGAACCACAATTTTGATTGAGCTTGCATTTAACCATTAGTATAATTATGTATAGATAACGTATTTTCACTTATTTCTTGATTTACTATTAGCATGATAATTTTCTCAACTAATAATGTGGATGGTACATTTTATCCAGTACTTAAACCATGGAACTTAATATAATTGGTTTCTTCTTCCATAGTTAAAGAATGTGATGAAGGGAAAAAAAAACCCTGTGACAAGATCTTTGAAGCAATTTCATCCATGTTCCCAGATAAAGGTACACCGGAGGAGCTGAAGGAAAAGTAAGTACCATAGCAGTTATAAGATTACATAATTGAGCTCTTGTATTTCAAGCCTCTACCTTCTGTCAGACGAGAGCAGGGAGAAGAAGAAATGACTGGAATGGTACAAGTCTTCGATTATGTTGGCTGCTTTTCCGAGGTAGTGTGAAGCATCAATTGTATTTTCAAATGTTTTCAATTTTGCTGGAAAATACTATTTGGTGTTGTTTCAACATTACCATAAAGGATGTAGTAGCTGTTTAAGGGGCACGTAATTTTTATGAAAACAAAAATGTAACGTTCTATAGGTATGTAAATAATGGAATTCCCACTTGGGTTTCAACACTCAATGAAACCTATGAAAAACATTTTAAGTAGAGTTTGATGGTGTTCTTTGAAAAGTTATCCACAAATAATGAATCATTGATATTATTGATTTTGCAGTGCATCTCCTTCCCAGAAGTAAATTAGTTAATTCTGTCATCTTTTCCACAGGGCAAATAGAAATATGTGAGAAGTTCTGATTTGTTACTGTTGTGGGGAATTCCATTAAAGGATAAAGTTTTACAATGTAGGCACTGGAACTTTATTTTGTTATTTTTAAGGTACAAAGAACTGACTGAGCAGCAGCTTCCGGGAGCCCTTCCTCCAGAGTGCACACCAAATATTGATGGGCCAAATGCGAAATCAGTTCAACGTGAACAGAGCTTGCACTCTTTCCATACTCTCTTCTGCAGACGTTGCTTCAAATATGATTGTTTCCTGCATCGTGAGTACAGTATTATCTTGTTGGATGCAATCTGCATATTTAATGTCCAATTATATCTGTAGCTGTCGGAGCACAATGGATCTGAAATAGGTGTGGCACGAGCAAAATAAAGCACATTTGTTTGACTGGAAAATCGTACAGCACATTTGAATCTCGCAATCAGTCGTTCTGCCACCTAGATTTCTCGAAAATGATCTGGGGTATAACTGATGAATACAGGAACCTGAGCGGGGGAATGAAAAGGAAAGTAAGATGACAAAGGAGTAAGAGGAGAAAGTGAGTTAATCTTCAAAGGATATACAAAATTAAATGCAAGGATGGTAAAATAAAAGTTTGGGTGTATAATCCATGCCCGGAGGCAGAAGATATAGTTGGAATACTTAAATTGGCACTTTGTATATTGCCAAAATCTTAGTTGCTGGGATGGAGAGATTGTTAAAGGTAATGGATGAAGTGAACATTGAAAGTATTAATACCTTTTCGTATTAAAAAGACATGCAATACTTACATATACACGTCCCCTGGATTTAGATATGCTTCATCCTTTTTTTGCCAAAGAGGTTCAGTTGGAGGTTGCAAAAGGACTTGTCACATTCTTCCAGTCCTCCTTGGATCTATAGGAGGTAATAGCAATTATATTATCTTTCTTCAAAAAGGCTAGTTAGTTTAAATTCTAATGTAGGAGGCTTTTAAAAGGAATATTCATGAAAACTGTTAGTAGGCACTCTTGGATATTTGAGTTGATAAAGGAAAATTAATGCTTCACTATTCCTTTTGTTGCCTCATCAAAATAAATCAAAGGCTGTTCGTGAGCGGAATACAGTAATTTAGTTGCACTGGATTTTCAGAAACTGTTTGATACAGTGAGTGGCAGCATGGGCAGGAAATTGGCTTGAAGGCAAAAAGGAGAGTTGTTGTAAATGTAAATTGTTGCCCAAGGCTTGTGCTGATATTTTTTACTTCTATTGCTTACATCAGTTGGATGCAGTGGATTAGGTAAAATATTCTATATTTGTGAGAGACACAGTTTTAAAGTGGATATCAGTGAAGGTAATAGAAATGGACTGCAAGGTGATGCCGGCATACTAAATGGACAGATTTCCAGTTAAAATTTAAACAAAAAGCCAAGTGAAACATTTTGGTATAAAACAAAAATCAAATGTTGGAATTGTAAAGGATGAAGGGAACGGAGGTATGTAAATATATGCACACATTTCTGAAACTGTTGAGCGTTAGAAAAAATGGCTAGTAAAATATAGGATCCTGTAATTTGTAAATGGAGTACATAGAATTTATGCTGAGCCTGCACAAAAAATGATTGGGTCATAACTGAAGTAGTCCATTAAATTGTGGTCACTTGTATTTTAGGAAGGATGTTAAAGTCCCGAAATAGGTTTAGAAGAGATTTGTTATGATCATACCTGGAATCAGGGATTCCAGCAATAAAGTTAAACCTGGTTTGCTGCTAGTGTTTGCGTTGAGAAAATATATCATAGAAGTGTACAGATTATGATTGTCCTGGAGTAAATTGAGTGCCCAGGATCAAGAATATGGCTAAAATCTTGGGCAAAAGTTATAAGGTAGGTCTTTTGTCCTGAATCGTTATGATACAGAACTAATTGCCTGCAGGATTGTTGGAATTTAATCAAATAACTTTCAAAAGGCGAGTAGAGGCAAATGCTTAAGAATGAATAATTTCTCTGAAGAGAAAGGAATTATACTTGATGACCAAAATGTTACCCTATACTATTTGAATTCTAAGATTACCACCTCTCTCATCTGCTGAATTAGTAATCCTCCATGTTGAGTGAGGGTAAGGCAAACAAGGAAGCTGTAGGACTTCAGCTACTTGAACCACTGGGATCACTTCTGGGGCAGAGTTGACTTATTCAAGATGAAATGGTTGCATCTGAATCAGAGGCGGTGGTGAAGTTTGTTAGTACGAGTTGGGATAATTTAAACTAGTCTGGTTGGACAGTGGAGTGCAGGGTAGTAATGTATCAAATGTGAATGTTGAAGCAAATTCAGTGGGCAACCCAGTTGTTGGCAGAAAAGAAGGCTGATACACCAGATTGTATTAACTTTAATGCAGGGATTCCCAACCTTTTTTGTCCCCTTTACCCCAGGCAACTTTAATAACACATTACAATGTTATTTTACTTATTTATGAGCAACTAATGATGGACCAAACACAGTCAGTCAATGAGAAAAAAATGTACAAATGTAGGTGAAATTTACCCCAGGTTGGGAACCCTTGTTTGACTACAAGAACCCCCATGGGTAAGGCAGATTAATGGATTGGCACATTGGATTTTAATATAACAGTTGTAACAGAAACATGGTTGAAGGATGCACAGTACTGGCGGCTCACTGCTTCAGGATGCGAATGCTTCCAGCATGACAGAGGTGGTTGAGGCATTATTTATTACGGAGAAATTTCAACAGTAGAGGACATCCAGGGGGATTATGTTCAGTAAGGGTGTATGAGTAGACATGGAAATTAAAATGGAGTATCATTTTAATGGGATTATGCTATGGTCCCCCAGTAGGCAGAGGGAATTTAAAGATCAGATACAAGAGGAAATTACAAATTGGTGTAGGTGCAATATGTTTGTAATAGTGGGTGATTTTCAATTTCCCTAATATTGACTGGAAGTACCTTAGTGCGAAGGAATTAGATGGGGCAAAATTTAAGTTCTCTGAAGCAATATATAGAGATTCTTCCTCTTCTTAGGAAATGAGATTGGACAATTGGTTGATATGTCTGTGGGATACCACTCTGGGACTAGTGACCATAATTTTATTAGTTTTAAATTAAACTAGACTAAGTGGGACCCGTTGGGTCCCAGCTTCGCATGGAGGGCTGGTACCCCAACGCCATATTCCACCTCTGCACCAATTCCAATACGCACGCACGCAAGCACATACTCGCACGCGCAGACTCTCACTCGCACCCTCCACCTCACACACTCACACACGCAAGCTCACTCACTCACTCTCTCACTCACACTCGTACACTAACTCATGCACTTACACACACACGCGCACGTAGGCACACACGCACAGGCTCACACACACACACACACACACACACACACACACACACACACGCACACACGCACACACGCACACACGCACACACGCACACAGAGGCTCACGCCCGCGCACACAGAGGCTCACGCTCCGCGCACACAGGCTCACGCTCGCGCACACAGGCTCACGCTCGCGCACACAGAGGCTCACGCCCGCGCACACAGAGGCTCACGCCCGCGCACACAGAGGCTCACGCCCGCGCACACAGAGGCTCACGCCCGCGCACACAGAGGCTCACGCCCGCGCACACAGAGGCTCACGCCCGCGCACACAGAGGCTCACGCCCGCGCACACAGAGGCTCACGCCCGCGCACACACATACACTCACAACACACACACACCATATATATGACAGTAAACTTTCTTGAATCTACTCACATGGCTGAGCACGGCCTCTCCACAGTCAACGGCACTTCCGCAATCAGCGTGACCTCTGCACTCACCGGAAATTATGCAATCAGCGTGACCGCTGCATTCACCAGAAATTACGCAATCGGCATGACCTCTCCAAAATGAGCGGGACTTTTGGACTAAACACAGTTGGACCTAATAAAGTATTTATTCCTTTCAAACACAGTTGGACCTAATAAAACATTTATTCCTTCCAAACACAGTCGGACCTAATAAAGCATTTCAGTTTCAACAACAGGCAGGGCAGCAGGCCAAACAACTCATGGCATTGTTATTAAGGGCTAACAAATCATTTATTGCAAGTACATTGCAGACTCGCAGTTCAGTTGATTCACAGCTTAGAATGACAGTCATAGCCTCTCCCTCGCGATCTTGCAGAGTGACTGACTCGCGTCCAGGCATCCGGGGTTTTATAATCCTGCACCTTCTTCCCCCCCCACCCCCAGAAGGGACGTTGCCTTCATCGCAGTGATTGACAGGCGAGAGGACCAATCAGCTGATCTCAAGGTTTTTTAAACACTCATAACTTTTTATTTGTCATCGAGGCTGGCTTAATGGAGGAAGACTGAGTAAGATGGCCAAAAATCACAGCGATACAGGGTAGCACTTTTTCTAAAATCAATATTCAGCGCAGACATGAAGTGGTCAAGATGAGACTTTTAATTATATAGATGGTCATGAAAATGACAGGACTGGTCCTCGTTAAAATCATAAATTGTGGGGAAGGTAATTAGATGGCATAAAGGGAACTCCGAAGAGTTGATTGGGAGAAGCTGTTTGCAGGTAAATGGATATCTGACAAGTAGAAGGCTTTTTAAAGCAGGATGGTAAGATTAATATGCCCTAGATATCCATGTGCCTTCCAAAGACCTCTTAAATGCCACTATTTTATATGCCTCCACCTCAGGATATATCTTGCATATAGAGATAAAAGTTTGCTAGGGAAAATAGGTTTCCTTGAGGATTTGTGTGGTAATCTATATGTGGAGCTAAAGAGAATGGATGAAATAGTAAATGAATACTCATGAAGGACATGAAAGCTAGTAAGTTTGGGAAACTGATATCTAGAGCAGGTCAGCATTACAAAGGAGGATTTGGATGTCTTGAAATGCAAAGTGGATAAATCCCTACGCCTGACCGAGTGTACCCTAGAATGTTATGGTAAGCAAAGGAGTTGATTGTGGGGTCCTGGGAGACATTTTTTGTACCTTCATTGGCCTTGGTTGAGGTGCAGCACCGGGAAGACTGGAGGGTGCTAATTTTTATTTATAAACTGCTACAGGATAAGCGAGGGACCTAAAGGCACTTGGCAAATGGCAAAAGATTGTTGAGGCATTATACGGCTTATTCTTGTAATTTTAAACAGTCTCTGCTAGAAAGATAAATATTCATTTGTTATCTCTATTGAAGATTTGAAATAAACCTGTTTTAATGAAAGTCCAAGAAATTTATGGTGATTATCTTTCTGATCCAGCTTTTCATGCTACTCCTAATACATATAAACGAAAAACTCCTGAGACCAGAGCAGAGACGGAACAATGTGGACCAGATTGTTGTTTGTTTCTGGTGAGAAGTTTTTTGCATCCACTTTTCTATCTTGTGGTTTTAAAATGCTGAGGGAAGCTATAATAATTTGCGCATTGTGGTTCCTATTATGGTCCTAATTTATGAAATTTATGCTTTGAGCAGCACCTGAGCTGTTTGAGGACTAAGCTAATTTCAGTACATTACTGAGATGTTAACTTTTTGATGTATTAAACTGACAGTGCCTTCTCTGTTGAGAGAGTGCAAAAATCCTATGGCATAACTTTCACGAGAAGCATGGTATTATCCGCAATGTTTTGGTGAATACCTATGCAGTGGTCAGTGTTAGTTAAATATTACTGGAACACTACAGCATTGTTTGGGAGATTGCTATTGATAAATTGCTGTCATGTTTTGTGCATTATAACTGAGTACTCTTCAAAAGTCCTTTATTGTCTGTAAATTGTCTTGAGAGTAAATTGTCCTGAAACAAATGTGAATGTCTGTCTTCCTTTTTAAGATATATTTTAATTTCACAACTTCAAGATTCTCCAAGATTGCAGTAAAGGTTAGACGTGATATAGGGAAGTTTCCCAGCATACTAAAATTACTGACCAATTGTAGTCTAAGGAAAAATCTTGTAGGGTGAGGACTAGCACCAAAAATACATGCCATGATAATGGAATCTAAATAACCCTGTTGTTTCACAATATTCTTAGTCTGTTACATGAGGACATCATGATTTTCCTGACTCACCTTGGTCGTTTTTTGTGATCCATACAACGGCCATTGCGAGTTCTGTAGATGAAAAATTATCATCATCTCTAGCATTACTTGTCATCAGCAGTTTCTGTTAGATTATTTATATGCTAAAAGCACTTTATAAATGCAATATTTTTTTCGAAAGTGCACCATACTACACCCTTGGTGAATTACACAATCATAATTTGTAATGCGATTATGTTATTTAGGATGGAGCAAAAGATTTTGCAGTGGCTTTAACAGCTGAGCGAATAAAAACACCACCCAAGCGTCCTGGTGGCCGTCGCAGAGGTCGCCACGCAAACGGCACAAGCCGACCCAGCACTCCAACAATAAACACGTCTGAGGCTAAGGATACAGATAGTGACAGAGAGGCTGGGACAGATACTGGTGGTGAGATAAATGACAAAGATGATGAGGACAAAAAGGATGATACCACAAGCTCCTCTGGTAAGAGAAATTGATTTTTAAATGACATTGATACAAGATTTTGGAGAGATTTTAACTCCTTGCCGGGATGAAAGCCAGTTTAACTTAGTGAGCATTGGGGTGATCAGTAAAAAAAATAAATGCTTGTTAAAATACAGATAGCAAAGTTGCATGAAGTGATTAACAAAATGTAAAATACGAATTGTCAAATGTTTACGGTTTCAGCAGAAGATAATGTAATTACTGTGGATGCAATCACCTTCAAAGATATCTATACAGTAACTCATTAAACTTTCATTTGTATTCAAGTAAAACGCAGCTTCCTAACAATGATAAGAATATCCATATCCTTATTGGTTGTGATGTTGTAATGACTTTAGTTAAGCATTTAGATGCGTGTGACATGTTTCTTGTCACCTTGTCTGCTTTGCTGTACAAGTCAATTGACTGCTATGTTGACAGATCAGCCTGCATTTAGGTTTTGATATTTTTGCAGTCAAGTCTTGAATGTAATCCCCAATTCTCCCTTAGTTACATGGGGATACTTTATTCAATATATTTGGCCTGGTTGCTTGTTGCTGGGCAATATCCTCTGTATTTCTCTGATGTCTGATATTTTTAACAGAATTTACTTTTTGGCCTTCTGCGGCACACAGCCTTCCAGGTTAGCAACGCTGCCATTACATCATTGATGGAGCACTCTCTACGGCACGGAGTCTTCTGAATAGGCACCGCACAATTGCTGGTTTCCTTCCGATAGAAACTTGAGTGTTCAGACGTTGTAGAAATTGCAAACTAGGAATGGAGTACAGAACAGTTTACATAAATTTTAGTTTACACAAGTCGACTATTGGATAAATTGGGGAGTGTCTATCTCCCTTCAAAGTGAATGGCAGTTAATTACGTCTGTGGCATAGTAAAGAATAAAAGTATATAAACATTTGTTTGAATATACAAAGGTGTGTGTGTGTGTGTGTGTGTGTGTGTGTGTATATATCTTTTAATTTTAGGCTGATTTTTCAATCCATGCCCTTTTGCTAATTATAGACTATTATTCATGCAGAGGCAAACTCCAGATGTCAAACTCCTGTTAAGATGAAGCTCACTTCTGAACTTTCTGATGTGGAATGGAGTGGAGCGGAAGCCTCGCTGTTCAGAGTGCTGCACGGCACTTACTACAATAACTTCTGTGCTATAGCCAAGTTGTTAGGCACCAAAACATGCGGACAGGTGAAATACAGTATATTGCAATATTAATCAGTATGAGATTCTTTTGGTGAAACAGATGAGTGATTTATCTTGTGCTTTTTGGAAAGAAAATCCCTGAAAATTAGTAATCAAAGCAAACTGCATGTATTTTGTGAAATGCAAAAATTTGAGTAATTCAGTTGTGATTACAATCCAATAGTGGATATGAATGATTTTTAAATGACTTACTATTTTTGTCCATTTACAATAAGGATATTTAGTGGACTTTCAGCAAAACATGATTCTAAAAATATTAATTAAATTGAAGCATATTTTCAGAAATAGCTATTTTCAAAGTATTTCTAATTTGAGAAAATGTCATTGGTTATGATTTTGATTCAACATCATCTGTAACAAACTTGTGTTTTTGCCATCATATTTGTACATTTAGGAATAAATGACAAAAACATAGTTTAGATTGTATATTCATGTGTTGAAATCAGTTATTGTCTAATTTAGGTATATGAGTTTGCAGTGAAGGAATCTAATATTATTGCTCGTGTTCCTGCGGAGGATGCTGATACACCTCCCAGAAAAAAGAAGAGAAAGCATCGGTAAGGATAATTTTTGTTATGCATCTTAAATTAACAATAAGATAACATGAATTGCTTGCTAACTGCTAAATTAAACCTATCGGGTTAGGAGGCGAAGGCCGGAGAATGGGGTTGAGAGGGAATAATAGTTCAGCCATGATTGAATAGCGAGTAGATTTGATGAGCCGAATGGCATAATTCTCATAGAACATCTACAAGTATAGACTCTGAAATTTTCATTTTCTATAATTTAATTTGTGGAGCATCAAGATAACGGTCATGGATTGGCTTAATGATCAAAATACTATATATATATATATATATATATATATATTTTTTTTTTTCCCCTAAACATATCCTTCTATTAATTGTTTCTCTTATAATGTGCTGAAGACTCGGCAAGATATGCTTCTATATTTTGACCAATAATTGTCATTTTGCTTACTAGCTGTGAATCTATTTAAATCAATGGACCAGGAGGAGACTGTCATCTATTCCAATGTATTTCTTAGAATGTAACACATTTGCAAATTTTGCAGAAAATCTAAAATCTGCAAAAGGATGTTTTAAATTAAGATGCTGTATCTGAACATGAGTGTTCAATGTCCATCACTTCCGGTCAATGGTGCATCCTAATAATTTATAATTTCCTGGTTTAGGCAGAAGCAAGGATCCCAATATATGTTATGAAATGTCAAAATTAACAACCACAATTGTTATTTTTTTGTTAAATGAAAATCTCAAAGTCATGCAAAGCAGCATTTTAAAAACTCTTAATCCAGTGACTAATTTCTTCCCTCATTTTTGAGAAACTATCCCTCAATGGGTTGCCTTTAAATCAATTCAAAGATTTTTATTTGCTCCTCTTTAAACAAACTAGTTCATGCAAGAGTTTTTTTCTTACCTGTCCATTCCCTCTGCTTTGTATACTTTGTGTATTCTTCCACCCTAATCCTCACCAGGTTAGCTCGTCCTCTTGGACAAAGCCTTCATTTACATTCCCATATTCCACTCAGTAGTGCTCTCTTCCCCTCTCAAATGCTCTCGTATTCTTTGAACAGTTCATAGTCTTTGAACATAGTCTTTGAACAGTTCTTGGGGATTTCCGCTTGCTGCTGTTCCAGTTTTGTATGTTGCTGTATGCTCGAGTCTTGAGAGTTCCCAACCACACAGTGGTCATTAAAATATGTAGCTAAATGTTGTATGACATTTCTGGAGAGGTAATCATAGAATGAAGTCAGTTTTCATTTTCACATATGTGAAAAAATGCTCTGAGTGCTGACTACCCCTTCAATGCTGGAAAATTGGCAAACATTTAGCTGTCACAATATTCAATATTCATACTCAGCAATCAAGCTTTTGACAAGAGAAAATTTGAATATGTGATTATCCACTATTCTCACAGCTTTCAAAAACAAATTAGCATCAATAGGCAACACAAATAAATTGTCATATTCCCAATGTTTCCTTTTATAGCTGGGATCATTTGCAAGATTCAAGCGCAGGAGATGACCATAATCCTTATAACCATACACTGGCTTAGATGGACTTGATTCTCAGACCCATTAAATGTTGTGTGTTGGCCAACCTTAAACAGGACCTTGCTTATAATTTCATTGATTAGCCATCAAAGAGAGAGACTGAATTGGAAGGGTTTCTTATTTGGGTTGTAGATATTGTAATGGCATCATAACAAAAAAGTTATATCAAAACATTTGGTTTGTATTTTTGTGCCAGGATGGTTGTTATAATCCAGGGGTGTGTAGTCGTTTTAATTGCCCTCAATCGGTATTTTGGAACTAATCACTTATCTTGGTTATGTGACTAGAGCCATCAGACCTATTACTATACTATTGGAAATTTGAATTAATTGATATATGGTGCAGTGTTTAATTGTAAAAATAAAAAAGTATTTAGAAAGGAAAATAATTTGCTATATTCTAATAAATTGTGACAGTTATGTTTGGATCAATCCTTTTACTCAGTAAAAATTTGCAATTTCAAATGCCATTTGAAAGATTGAAGTAAGCACCAAAATCTAGGCTGACAGTTCACTCTGAGGGATTTTCGTCATTTGGTTGAGACCTTATACTAGATTCCCTTGCACTCCCTGGAAGACACAATATTCCCTGGCATTATTTCAAAGATGAGCTGCATTTTTTCCCTCCAATGTTGTCTTCAGTATTTTCTCTTTATCACTTTTTTTAAAAACGGATCTTCTAGTCAGTTATCATATAGTGATAATTGGAATGTTGCTTTTTTGCAAATTAAATCCACTTGCGCTACATCTGTAAATGCAATATTGAGAACACTGACTGGAAAAGCTCTTTGGTCATGAAAGTGGAAAGTTTTTTCTGACATTACATTTTTCTTCACAGACAATTAAATAACTACTTGATGGTTTGTATGGTGAGGGATTTAAAAAATGTGATTTTTTACATTGAAAATTGCTTTTACTTCACGTCCATGTTATAGGAGTAGAATTAGGCTATTTAGCCATCAAGTCTACTCTGCCATTCAATCACGGCTGATCTCTGCCTCCTAATCCCATTTTCCTGCCTTCTCCCCAAAACCCTTGACAACCGTTCTAATCAATAATTTGTCTATTTCTGCCTTAAACATATCCACTGACAGCCTCCACAGCCCTCTGTGGCAATGAGTTCCACAGATTAACTACTCTCTGACTAAAGAGGTTCCTCCTCACCTCCTTTCTTAAAGAGCTCCCTTTAATTCTGAGACTCTTAGGGCTAACGGAATCAAGGGATATGGGGAAAAAGCAGGAACGGGGGTACTGATT
This sequence comes from Okamejei kenojei, assembly GCA_035221665.1. Lineage (NCBI taxonomy): Eukaryota > Metazoa > Chordata > Chondrichthyes > Rajiformes > Rajidae > Okamejei > Okamejei kenojei. The sequence goes on from CM069132.1 coordinate 97,590,078, forward strand.
TTGGATGATCAGCCATGATTATATTGAATGGCAATGCTGGCTCGAAGGACCAAATGGCCTACTCACTCCTGCACCTATTTTCTATGTTTCTAGACTCTCCCACCAGTGGAAACATCCTTTCCACATCCACTCTATCTATGGCTTTCATTATTCTTTAAGTTTCAACGAGGTCCCCCCTCATTGTTCTAAACTCCAACGGGTACAGGCCCAGTGCTGTCAAACGCTCATCATATGCTAACCCACTCATTTCTGGAATCATTCTTGTAAACCACCTCTGGACCCTTTCCAGAGCCAGCACATCCTTCCTCGCATATGGGGCCCAAATTTGCTCACAGTACTCCAATTGCAGCCTGGCCAGCTCCGATTTCTGGATTCTCTCTGCTTTTAGAAAATAATCTATGCCTTTATTCTTATTACCAAAATTGCATGACTCTGCACTTTGCTACACTGAACTTCATCTACCATTCTCTGCACACTCTCCTAACCGGTCCAAATCCTTCTGCAGGTTCTTTGCTTCCTCTACACTGCCTACACCTCCACCTATCTTAGCATAATCTGCAAACTTGGTCACAAAGCCTTCTATCCCATTATCCAAATCATTAACATACAAAGTGAAGAGAAGCGGCCTCAGTACCGACCCTTGCGGAACTCCACGAGACATTGGCAACCAACATGATAAAGCGCCTTTTATCGCGACTTCTACCATCCAGTCAACCCCCCTATCCATGCTAGTATCTTCCTTTTAATACCATGGGCTCTCATCTTTCCTAGTAGCCTGACGTGCGGCACCTGATCGAAGGCCTTCTGAAAGTCTAGGTAAAACAACATCTGCAGCCTCCCCTCTGTCTGTCCTGCTATTAACTTCCTCAAAGAACTCCAGGAGATTCATCAGGCAAGATCTTGATCAAAACCATGCTGACTTCGGTCTATTTTATCGTGAACTTCTAAGTACTGCATAACCTCATACTTTTTTAATTGACTCTAAAATCTTACCAACCACCGAAGTCAGGCTAACCGGCCTATAGTTCCTGCTCTTCTGCTATGCTCCCTTGTACAGCCGGGTGAGATTTGCAATTTTCCAATCTTCAGGAACCACTCCTAACTCTAGTGATTCTTGAAGTATCACAGCCAATACCTCCACAATCTCTGAGGACGCAATCTTCAGAACTCTGGGGTGCAGTCGATCTGGGCCAGGTGATGTATCCACCCTCTGACCTTTCAGATTTCCTAGCACCTTCCCCTTAGTAATCGCCACTCCACTAACCTCCACCCCCTGACTCTCTAGGATTCCAGGCACACTACTGGTGTCTTCCATTGTGAAGACTGATGCCCAAAATGTATTCAATTCCTCTGCTATTTCTTGATTTCCTGTTATCACTTCTCCTGCATCATTCTCCGGCGGCCCAACATTCACTCTTGCCTCTTTTTTACTCTTTATATATCCGTAGAAACTCTTGCTGTCCTCTTTTATACTATTAGCTAGCTTGCACTTTTCATCTTTTCTCTCCGTATTGTTTCTCTCTGTATTACCCGTACTTCATTAATTTCCAGACACCAAAGGATTGAATTTTGTTTCAGCTGGCCATTTACTGGAAGCATTTTGTCAATGTTATAATGCCTTAGTTATGTGTGAATAATCCAAAAGGCACTTGCAAATATGGAAAGTTACTTTTCATTTTGGTAAAAACTTGACATTTTAACATTTACTCATTCCATCTGGCAAAATCTAACAAAATGGTTGGCAGCATTTATTGTATTGTGTTTTATAATATGTTAGCACCTAAACATGATTTTCTACATATTTCAGGTTGTGGGCAGCACACTGTAGGAAAATACAACTGAAAAAAGGTTAGTCATCTAATTTGACTTTATTATAACGTATGACTTTCTCTATAAAAAGACCCAAAGCAATCTGCATTTTTCCTTGCCAGTTTGCTGATTCCCTTTTTTGGTTGTTTTACCTAGATGGTTCATCCAATCATGTTTACAACTACCAGCCTTGTGATCACCCACGTCAGCCCTGTGACAGCTCTTGTCCTTGTGTCATGGCTCAAAACTTCTGTGAAAAGTTCTGTCAGTGCAGCTCTGAATGTAAGTATAATAAATAGCAATAACATCATTTTGGAGGGTAGTTTAATGTTTATTTTAAATAAATCCCTCTTTCCTGTGTGTTTTTTGAACATGGCTAGCAATGACCATGACTAGGCAAAATGATGTTATGACTATTATTATCAATCTGTATAGCATTATTCAAATTTATATCCTTCAGGGCATGGCAATTTTCATTATTGCACCACCTCTTTAAGTGACCTTATGGTGGTTGATTTTGATTTTATTTCTAAAGTGCCTAAGGCTGTGCCAATTTCTAAAACATTGACATTTTGTAATTTGCAATATCATGCCTATATTGAACTCTTCACTGCAGGAGCCAACTGATTTGACCAGCTGTTCAAACATCTGTATTTGTTGCAGAGACGAAAGTTGGTATTGTACAATAACACTCATCAGATGACTGACAAATGCAGTAATGCCAATTGTGTTCAAACAGCTGATCAAATCAGCTTTAGCACATGGACTTGAAAGGGGAAAACACAACAGTTTATTTCCATTGTCATTGCTGAAGAGGCAGCTGAAGTGGAGTTCTCTTAGAAAAAACTATAGTATTGATCATGTTCGATTAATGTGATCTGCTACTAATCTGACTCAATTATCTAGGATTTAGTGTAGGTCATAAAGTCTTTGGAGCTCCTCCTCAAAGGGCAGAGGCTTTGAATAGTTTAAGACAGAGAGGTACATATTTGAAAAGCAAGTAGACTTAAACATCACTGGGGCTGGAAGAGAGTGTGGAAGTGAAGTTACAATTGGATCAGCTGCAATCTTAGTGAATGGCAGACCTGGCTTGAGAGGTCTGAGTGGCCAACTCCTAATATCTATGAATTATTTTTTTTTTTAAGACGCATTTGTGGGATGGACAGGACTTGGCATGGGTCAAGATAGCTGTAATGGAATTTAATAATGTGTGAGCAGCATCTAATATTATTGTAATTTATAATATTAATGGGTGCATACCTTTAACAACAGATGTATCATGCATATAATGTTCCTTTTAGAATGTAATCTTCAGCAACATAGATAGATTTTCTATTTTATTTGAATACAAAATGTCCAATCCAAACATTTTTAAACTTTGCTTACTGTCACCTTCTAAACTTCCATTCTCTCGCCACACCAGTTTAGAAATCTATGGTCTGAGGTGGGGTTTTCCTCTGACTTTGTCAAATGTTGTGTTGCTGACTTGGAGCCTCAAATTTCCAACCATTTTAATCCATGCATTTCTTCTAGCAAACCGGTTAAATTGTCATAGTCTGCTTACTTAAAACTTTGACCCTTAGTAGACACTGTTCCTTCTTGAGAATGTCATGAAACAAATTGTCCCAAAATTGCTGACTGCCTGTTCCTGCGCTGTTATTTTTATCATCAAGGCCCAGATGCAGTCTTCATCATGGTTTTCTTGGCATAGGTTATCCACAGCAGAATTATATTTTAAAGTTAGTGAGCATCCCAAACTCACTGGTAATAATGTTGGCATGGTTGGGTAATTGAATATTCAAATATCTTTGCCATAAACAATCATTCAGTTAAACTTTAGATATGTTAAAAAAAAGTTTTTGTTTTTGCAGTTAGAAAACACAAAGTTGATTTAAATTTATCTAAGATTGACTGCTGGGGAAAAGGTTGGTAGTTAATGTCTCCAATACATTTCAATGGCATATTCTATTCCCTGCCAAGTTTTACCCAATGCAAGCTCGGAGGGCAAACTTCCCAGCCTGTGCTGAAGATGTCTGTAGAAAATTATGCTGTTGCATTATGTCGTGAATCTGTCAGAGCAGTGTGAGGGCAGCCAGAAGTGCAGATGGCAGAGTGAAATATGTCATCTATAATGCAATCTGAGATCCTTGAATGGATAACTGGACAATAAGTACCCTTACCACTGGTGTGAGGGGCTGTTGTGGCCAATATATTCATTATACTTGCGCCATTTACAATTCGTTAAATATGATGCTCCTATCTTATTTTTTAAAGTATTTTTCTGGAGGCTGAGAGTGGAAGAGAAGGGAAGAGGAATATACTCTCCTACGATTTCTAGATAATCACGACCATTTTCTTGCTACTTAAACCATTGCACGAATTTACGTTAGAAAGTTATAACTCAAATTTGAAGGCCAGTACAATATGCAAGGGCAATACTGCTATTAATTGTTTTCGTCCAATATTCAATCTGCTGTTAATCATTGACAAGGGATTGCGGAAAGGCATACTAGCCTGGGAAAGTATCATTTTCATGATACCCAATTTTTAACAGTACAAGTATAGTGCATTGCTACAAATTGTACATGTTGGCACAGTCTTAGCCAGCTTTTGATAATTATGGATCGATTCTGACTGCTAAATAATAACATGTTTTAATGTACAATTTCTCTTCAATAAATCAGGTTAACAATTTAAAAATAAACTCTTTGCATCATTATTTCTTTCTATTCCATCCATGTATTTTCTTAAATTGTAACCCTATGAATGTTTGTTATGGGCGGCATATTTGAACTTGCATTCACATGTTATTCAAATAGAAGCAGAAAAGATAATCATATACCTAATTGGAAATTGACCATTTAAGTTCAAACTGACTGTAAATGAGGATGCACAGTGAAGCGCTTAAATAGAATATGTTGGTTTATAATGCTTTAAATTCCACAGCAAAATATATAATTCAGCTGAATCTTTTTCTATTAGGTCAGAACAGATTCCCTGGCTGTCGATGTAAGGCACAATGTAACACCAAGCAATGTCCTTGTTATCTTGCTGTACGCGAGTGTGATCCTGACTTGTGTCAAACCTGTGGAGCTGCTGATCATTGGGATAGTAAGAATGTGTCCTGCAAAAACTGCAGCATCCAGAGAGGATCCAAAAAGGTGATTATTGAATATATGTCATTTTACCTGCTATTAAACTGAGTATTGTGATCTTGATGCTGTTTTCCCATTTATTGAACCCAACTGTGGGCATCCTCTTCCAAAAGAATACTATGCAGGCATGCACACTTCTTGAAATGTTCAAAACTGCCACGGCTGGCACTGAAGGTGCAAATCCAGTTCCCTGAACATAGCAGTACTGGTAGATAGGGTGGTGAAAAAGTACATATGGGATGCTTGCATCATCAGCCATGGCATGAAATATATGAGTTGCGACGTCACCAAAAGGCTTTAAGATATTGAGTGGGTGACACCTAATATATTGGCTGCAGTTCTCTGTTGTCACACTACAGGAGGGATGTCATTGCACTGGAGGGTGCAGAGGAGATTATTTGGGATGTTGCTTAATTAGAGCATTTTATTTACAAGGATTATACAAAGTAAGATTATCCAGGGTATACAAACCCAGCCACTCCATTCTCTCAGCATATGACTGTCCCGCCATCCCGGGAATTAACCTTTTAAACTATGCTGCACTCCCTCAATAGCAAGAATGTCCTTTCTCAAATTAGGGGACCAAAACTGCACACAATACTCCAGGTGTGGTCTCACTAGGGCCCTAGACAACTGCAGAAGGACCTCTCTGCTCCTATACTCAACTCCTCTTGTTATAAAGGCCAACATGCCATTTGCTTTGGGTACACAAAAAGCTGGAGAAACTCAGCGGGTGCAGCAGCATCTAAGGAGATAGGCAACGTTTCGGGTCGAGACCCTTCTTCAGACTGCCATTTGCTTTCTTTACTGCCTGCTGTACCTGCACGCTTACTTTCATAGACTGATGAACAAGGACCCCCCAGATCCCGTTGTACTTCCCTTTTTCCCAACTTGACACCATTTAGATACTAATCGGTCTTCCTGTTTTTGTTACCAAAGTGGATAACCTCGCATTTATCCACATTAAACTGTATCTGCCCACTCACCAAACCTGTCCAAGTTACCCTGCATTCTCATAGCATCCTCCTCACAGTTCACACTGCCACCCAGCGTTGTGTCATCTGCAAATTTGCTAATGTTACTTTGAATTCATTTAAATCATTGATGTATATTGTAAATAGCTGCGGTCCCAGCACCGAGTCTTGCGGTACCCCACTAGTCACTGCCTGCCATTCTGAAAGGGACCCGTTAATCCCTACTCTTTGTTTCCTGTCTGCCAATCAATTTTTTATCCATGTGAGCACTTGTTTTAATATTGCGTTTCCTTACTGTAAACTGCTCCATTACAGCTTCACAATTAATTAACAGAGGCTTTACACTCGTGCCTTGGGTTCAGGATTCATCTTGGCTACGGCCTCATGGGCATTGCATCATCGGTAGTGCACCACAGATGGCGCTATTCCCATAACCGCACTCTACCCCCCGAATACCATGTGCCCTAATTTTGCCCACTAATCTCCTATGTGGGACCTTATCAAATGCTTTCTGAAAGTCCAGGTACACTACATCCACTGGCTCTCCCTTGTCTATTTTCCTAGTTACATCATAAAATTCCATAAGATTAGTCGAGCAGTAACTTCTCCCTGTGACCGTGTGGGTTTCCTCCGTGTGCACAGGTTTCCACCCACATTGCAGACATGCAGGTTTGTTGGCTAATTGTCTTCTGCAAATTGTCCCTAAGGTGTTGGATAGAACTAGTGTACATGTGATTGCTGGTCGGCGCCAACTCAGTGGGCCAAAGGACCTGTTCCACACTGTACTCTAAAATTTAAAATAAAGTGCTATCTTCAGAATTCCTGTTCATTTTGAAATCATCTTGAAGTTTACACACAGAGAGTGGTGAGTCTCTGGAACTCTCTGCCACAGAGGGTAGTTGAGGCCAGTTCATTGGCTATATTTAAGAGTGAGTTGGATGTGGCCCTTGTGGCTAAGGGGATCAGAGGGTATGGAGAGAAGGCAGGTACGGGATACTGAGTTGGATGATCAGCCATGATCATATTGAATGGCGGTGCAGGCTCGAAGGGCTGAATGGCCTACTCCTGCACCTAATTTCTATGTTTCTATGTTTATGGAAATTAAATTATGAGAAATCGCAATAGCAGGTAGAACTTTGTAATCTCAACAAAGATGGCCTGGGCGCAAGTTGAAAATTTACTGTTTGAGCTGAAATTTGCATGTTTTTTCTTATAGTGAATGGAGCTTTGTAAATCTGGTTTATATGCTGACAAGTCAATGTGATTGTGGAAATTTGTAAAAGGAATGTTCTGAAAATGGTGTTCCAACAAAGTCCTAAATCTCTTTCTCTTGTATATTTTTCTTTTTGTGAACTTAATTTGTTTGGGGAAGAGTGAGCAACTGATATCTTCCATAATTAATAATACCCTTTACCAATATCATAATGCTTGCATGTTATTTTTTCTACTCCAATATTAGTTGGTCAATAGATTACTGTTGGATATTATCAATCTTTCCTTGTTCATTATATTAATTCAGATATAATTTCTGTTCTAAGATAACTAATTTATTTTTATCACTCAAGTCAAGTTGTCAGATTTATTCGTCACGTGCACATAAAGTGCAGTGAAATGAACTTGCCAGCAGCGGTACAATAAAAAAAAAGAATACACAATACACAATAAAAATTTAACACGAACATCCACCACAGCATTCATTACTGTGTGGAAGGCACAAAGTTTAGTCAGTCCTTCTCCATTTTCCCCCGTGGTCGGGACCACAACCCTCCTCAGTCGCCGCTGCGGGCGGCCAGATGTGCAGACAAGGCAAGTCCTGAATCTGTGCTTCCCTACCGGAGACAGCAGCTTCAAGATCTAAAGTCCCTGTCACGCCGCAGTTAGAAGCACCGCAGAGCCGGTGGTCCGAGCTCTTCTCCAGGGATCCCCGGCGAGTGATCCTGCTCCGGATGGTAAGTCCACGCCGCGCCCGCGATTAGAAGTAGACCGCGAGCTGGCGGTCGGAGCTCTTCTCCTCCGGGGTCCCCAACGAGGGATCCCAGGCTCCGGAAGCTGCGCCAGCTGGAAGCACCACAGTCAGCGGCTTCTAGATGATGTAGGCTGCGGGCCGGCGGTCGGAGCTCTTCTCCGGGGTCCCCAACGAGGGATCCCAGGCTCCGAACACCGCGCCAGCTGGAGCTCCGCTTCAGGCTGCTGCGGGCCAGCGAATGGAGCGCTCCCTTCCGGCAACCCCCGGCGAGGGCTCATCCTCTCCGCGTTGAAAGAGTCTACGCTGCACCCGCCGCTGAAGCCCCGGCGCGTCTCCGGGAAATGCTGCACCGATCCTTTATGTTAGGCTGCGAGGGTTGCGACATGGAAAAAGTCACCTCTCCGGGGAGGAGGCGACCAAAGCGGTTTCCCCCACATAAGACACACTGAGAAACATTAAAAACACACATTGGGACATACTAAAAAAACAAAAAAAGTAGACAAAACTAACACGCTGCAGGGTAGCCGGCTCGCAGCTCCCCCACCGACCAACTATCATTGTTATGTCAAGTACAGCACCTGCATCTCTTCCTTCACTAGCCTTTAATATCACTGCCTGTTTGAATTATCACTACAAATTGTAATTTTCTACTTTGTTTAGGATGCTGAGTGATTTAATCTAATATCTAGAAACATTCTTATTTTATGAGATCTTTTATACTTATGTTTTATAATTGCTGACAATAAGCGAGTTCGGTATTCTGAAAAACGCAAAGACATGGGATTTGTCAAAGGTCACTCACAACAAACATTCTCGGTAATTGTGCTGCTGCATGTATAGACCTGTGTTTCATCCGTAGTCAGGATCGAATCTGGGTCTCCGGCGCTGCAAGTGCTGTTGAATTGCTACTGGACCGTCCCCTTCCCCTCCCAAGTGCCCCATCCCTGTCCGGGGGCGGCCGAAGATCTTGCAGTGGCCGACCAGGCTTACAGCCAGCACGGAGAAGAAGCACTAACCCCACTGTTCCGGGCCGGTGTCCCATCAGTTCAGGGCTGTCGGTTAAACCGGCGGGACAGGCAGAGTTGAGCTGGAGTAAGCGCTGCTTCTATGCACTGGCTGTAAGCCTGGGGCCCTCACTGCAACGGGCCGGTGTCCTGTCAGTCTAGGGACACCCTGGACATCTCCGGCCGACCCCAGACAAGGATGGGACACTCGAGATGGAACGGGGATGGGGACGGTCCAGTAGGAATTCAACAGCGCTTGCAGCGCCGGGGTCCCGGGTTCAACCCTGACTACGGATGAAATGCAGGCCTGTATTCATGCAGCAGCACAGCTGCCGAGAATGTTTATCGCGAGTGACCTATGACCTGGGCATGCGCAGTAGGAATACCGAACTTGTTTATTACCCTGTTGTAAGAGTGAACTAGTGTAAAATGTAAATGAAGTGTAATTTCTATCGTCATAGTGTGTTTTTATTTTGTTGGTTACATTCTGCTTTTCTATGTAACAGCATTTACTGTTGGCTCCATCCGATGTGGCTGGATGGGGCATCTTCATCAAAGAGCCAGTGCAGAAAAATGAGTTCATCTCTGAATATTGTGGAGAGGTTAGTCAAAAATTAATTTGCATTTATAATGATTTGCAAGAAGTATAGAAAAATTGTTTGCCTGATTTTGTGATTTCAAACAAATTTTGAATTTCCCAATTGGTAAAATTGACTTGATTTTGTCTGGTGCAAGGTATATCCAGAAATGGCTTTTTTGGTTTTCAACTAGCTGTGTTAAGTGGCTTTAGACTACATTTTAAGCTTTTTGTTCAGATTTGTAATACACGTGAGTTAAAGTTGCATATTTTTGGAGATTCATTCTTCAGTGAGGTGCGTGCAAGATATTATCTTATAAAAATGCTACAAGCAATGAGCCAGTTTAAAGGCAAGATATGTAAAATTGGGATAGTGACGCTTGCTTACATGTAAATGTTAACATTTACATGTAATCATCCAGTTTAGAATTTTGGTCTTGAGAGATTATTAAATATATTTTGATCTCACATTGTGTGCACCCTTGAGCACAATAAATCATTCCCATAGTGGGCAGATAGGTAGCAGTAGATAACATGCCCCAATCAATGGTGCTGAAATTCAAATGCTTAGGGGCTTCAAGTTTCTTGGCATAAATATTACCCAGTGATTTGGTGTGGAACAGGCATATTGAAATTACAGCACACCAACGCCTCTACTTCCTCAGGAGCCTGAGGAAATTTGACATGTCTCCAATGACTCTTACAAACTTCTACATAAGCACCATAGAAAGCTATACTGTTAGGTTGCATCACAGCTAGGTTTGACAATGGCTCTTGCCCAAGACTGCAAGAAATTGCACGGGGTCATGGGTGTAACCCAATCCAGACTCCCCAATATTGACTCCCATCTACTTTACGCTGCCTGAGGAAAGCAACCAGTATAATCAAAAGCCTTTTCATAGCAATCATGCCTTCATCCTGCTCCTGTCAGACAGAGAATACAGAAACTTGAAAATATGCACCATCAGACTTTGGAAGAGCATCCCCTCTGCAAATCAGACTTCTGAATGGTCCTCCCATAAACTAGGATGCAGTTGAATTCTCCTCAATTTCATTGCGGTCATTGGGCCCTTCGGAACTTTCCGTTTGCTCTATCTATTGCACTTGAGCTTAGCATGATTGTATTTATGCATAGTATTATCTGATTTGATTGTTTTCACTGTACTTTGCTACACATGTCAATAATACTTAAACCTAAGCAGGTGCAGTTTGATATAGATGAGGAAACAAACTAAACAGTAAGAGGTTGTTCAAGAATAGTAAAGATAGTGCAATTGAAGCGAATGTTATTAAATGCTAAATGTCATGTTCTGTAAGCCGGATTGTAAGGCTTTCTTTTGTAAGATTAAAGGTGCAGAGAGTTGACCACAAATTACAGTTCTATATTTTATATCAATTCTGTATCAAATTGTTGGACTACAAAATCCTTACAGTTTTGATCAGCACATCAGAAAGATGCGATTGCAATGGAAAGAAAGCAAAGGGGATATAAAAGATTTTGCTGGAACTGGAAAATTGTAGCTGTAAGGATTAATTAAGTGAATAATTGAGATGTAAAAATCCAGGTGTCTAGATAACTAAGAAGGGCTTATTTTTCTTGGCTGAAGGTTCAAAAATTAGGGGGCATTAAAGGGGATTTGGGGGAGAAAACAAATAATATTGTTCAGCTACAGAACATACCTGAAAGTTACCTGAACATTCATATCATCCATAATAAGAAGTACTTGGTTCCTCAAGTAAAGATCTATAGACCTATTACTGGAGCTTGGACAAAGAAAATTATCTTTAGCCCACCGCATCCAAATTAGACCTAGGCCTTTTCACAAGTAAAGCTGGGAAATACTTCTCCACTTGGGTAGAAACTTTCTATTCTACAAATAGAAATTGATGCTGGGACAATGATGATATTTTGAAACCTGAGGCTGCTTGATAGATTTTCTATTAACAAAAGGTGTATAGCATTTTGTGTATAGTGGTTTCTATTTGTTCCATCATCTAAATTTAATTAACTTTTTAGATTATATCCCAGGATGAAGCTGATCGCCGTGGCAAAGTTTATGACAAATATATGTGCAGCTTTCTCTTCAATCTGAATAATGGTATGAATATTCACAATTTGGATAAAATACATAAGTAAAAGTAAAATCTGAAAAGTGTGCCTGCAGAAATAACTTGATTTTTGTTTGTTGCAGACTTTGTTGTTGATGCAACACGCAAAGGTAACAAAATACGTTTTGCGAACCATTCTGTCAATCCCAACTGTTATGCCAAAGGTAAGTGTCACCATTTGTTACGCTCATTTTGGGTTTCTTATCTGCAAAATTAATGGGAACCATAACGGTTTATACTAGTGACCTACCTGTGTCTCGCAACACCAGGGAACATGTAGCTAATTGCACTGCTAATATTTCATGGTAGAGATTCTCCTGAAGTAATGATGCTGAACATCAACCTCTTCCTCTGGTTGTGAATTTTAAATAAACATGGGAATAATTGAGAAATTGAATAGCTAAGAGATCATCAGATTTCTAATAATTGCTAGACAGTGTTCATGAACAAAGTAGGAGTGGCATTGGGTTTAAGTGGTATGGGTCTTAAGGTATGGATGTTTTATTTTTCTCCTGATTCTTAGTAATGATGGTTAATGGAGATCATCGAATAGGCATATTTGCCAAAAGAGCAATCCAGACTGGCGAGGAGTTATTCTTCGACTATAGGTATGAACTTTTAGGTGAAGAGGATCTATGGATAATATTTTGATGTTTATCTATTTGAATATTTCTACTAATTCAATAATCATTTGTTGAAATATTTTCAATGCTGAAATTTGTCTAAAATTTATTTGCAATCAAATTTACTTTATTACTGCAATAATGGTAAACTTGTTATAATAATGAGTGTTAATATGCTAGACGTTAGATGCAGCCTTTTTGCAGAACAAAAAACTCCTCTTAAGGATGGAAGTTGTTCATTTTGTGGTACTGGCAGTGGAATTGTCTTGATGGGCTAGTGAACCGGAGAATTCAAAATTAATTTGTGTTTTCCATCAATATAATCAAGCCTTAATAATCGTCACCTGAAATCAAGTACATTTTAACCATTCATTTAAATAAAATCATTTTAATCGGTTTCCTTTTGGAAAACGTGAGAGCTATAAAGTATGGGTTGATTTCCTGCAACATTAGATGATCAAGACATGAGGAGTTTAAAGAATTTTACCAGTAAAATTATACTTTAGTTATAGAACATAATAGAACAGAACAGGACCATTCAGACCAAAATGTCCATCCCAAACATGATGCCAAGTTACTCCTCTGCTAGCACATTATCTATATTCTTCCATTCTCTACATCAGCACATGCCCCTCCAATGGCTTAAATGCCACTGTCGTATATCTGCCTCCACATTTAGCAATGCGTTCCAGGTACCCACTACTCTGCGAGTTAAAAAAACTTGCCCTGTACATTCCCTTTAAACTTGTCTCTCACCTTAAACCTATGCCCTCTACTCTTTTTGATGTTTGCACCTAGTGGGATGTGGGTGGGGGGGGGGGGGGGGGTTCTGATCGTCTACCCTGTCCTGCAACGCAAGTCAGTGGCCCTTTGTCCCATCAATGTTGTTCAGCATCTGATCTTCTCTCTCCACTTAACTATTACATTTGAAACCAGTTGTTGTTCACTTCTTTTCCATCTGTGTGAAATGACACTGCATTGATATTTTGCACTCTTAAAACGTAACAAGATTTGGTAAGTATTTAGTACCAGCTCATAATACTAACCACACTACATTTATGTCTGCTTGAGGAAAGATTTGAAAAAAAATTGAAATGATGCAATGATGATTCATTGATATTGTTACAATTGAGGGTGAAAAGTCTGGGAATGAAAATCAAGAATTTAGAATAATTTGGGTTTCAGTCCCTGAATGCAGATCATTCAAGATGGGGAACAGATTACATTCACTTCAGAAATTATCTTGGCACAGTCCTATTTTGACACGTTTGATAGAAATGTGTCTGGTTTATAAAACTAAGAGTGAGTGAATATAGTTCAGTAAATCATTAAATCATGGCTGAACTACCTTTTATGGTCCTGATTAGGTGCTTCCACACCTTCTGGGTAGAAATTTCTAAAAATTCTCATCCCCTCAAGAAATTTATTTTTTGCCCTTTACTCCACAATTTGAGATTTGTAATAGGAAAAAAAAAAATCACATGTTGTTAAAGTGCACATTGTCAGATTTTATTAAAGGGTATTTTTATACATTTTGGTTTCACCATATAGAAATTACCGCTGTGTTTATACATAGTCCCTCCATTTCAGGGCACCATATTTGGGACACATGGCTTCACAGGTGTTTGTAATTGCTCAGGTGTGTTTAAATGCCTCCTTAATGCAGGTATAAGAGAGCTCCCAGCACCTAGTCTTTCCATTACCTTTGGAAACGTTTATTGCTGTTTATCAACATGAGGACCAAAGAAGCCATTATGAGACTGAGAAACAAAAATAAGACATCAGCCAAACCTTAGGCTTACCAAAATCAACTGTTTGGAACATCATTAAGAAGAAAGAGAGCACTGGTGAAGCTTACTAATCGCAAAGGAACTGGCAGGCCAAGGAAGATCTCCACAGCTGATGGCAGAAGAATTGTCTCTATAATCAAGAAAAATCACAAACACCTGTCCGACAGATCAGAAACATTCTTCAGGAGTCAGGTGTGGATTTGTCAATGACCACTGTCCGCAGAAGACTTCATGAGAAATACAGAGGCTACACTGCAAGATGCAAACACTGGTTAGTTGCAAAAATAGGATGTCCAGGTTACATTTTGCCAAGAAGTACTTGAAAGAGCAACAGTTCTGGAGAAACGTCTTGTGGACAGATGAGATGAAGATTAACTTATATCAGAGTAATGGCAAGAGCAAAGTATGTAGGAGGGAAGGAACTGCCCAAGATCTAAAGCATACCATCTCATCTGTGAAACACAGTGGTGGGGATGTTTTGGCCTGGGCATGTAAAGCTTCTGAAGGTACTGGCTCACCTAACTTCATTGATGATACAACTGCTGATGGTAGTAGAATAATGAATTCTGAAGTGTATGGACACATCCTATTTTATCTATTAACAAGAAGTTTGCATTATTACTTCATTCAATTGCTGCTTTCTGCTCAAGCTCAAAGAAATGCCTTAAAACTCTTTGGCCGGCGGTTCATTCTACAGCAAGATAATGATCCCAAACAGACTGCTAAAGCAACAAAGGAGTTTTTCAAAGGTAAAAAATTGTCATTTCTTGAGTGACCAAGTCAATCACTTGATCAGAACCCAATTGAGCATGCTGAAGAGGAAACTGAAGGGGACAAGCCTCCAAAACAAGCATAAGCTAAAGATGGCTGCAATACAGACCTGCAGAGCATCACTAGAGATGTCCATGAATCGCAGACTTCAAGCAGTCTTTAAGCATGCAAAGAATATGCAACAAAATACTAAACATGACTACTTTCATTTACATGACATTGCTGTGTCCCAAACATGGTGGTGCCCTGAAAAGAGGGGACTGTATAAACACTGCTGTAATTTCTACATGGTGAAACCAAGATGTATAAAAATGGCCTTTATTAGAATGTGCACTTTAACCACGTGATTTTTTTTCTATTACAAATCTCAAATTGTGGAGTACAGAGGCAAATAAGTAAGTACGTTTATGGCCAAGTATTCACATACTAGGAATTTGCCTTGGTGCTCCGCCCACAAGTAACAACATGACATGGTGACAGTTACGAATGATTCAGAAAACACTAAACATTAATAATGATAAAACACCATTGATCAAGCATGTGAACCAACAAAATACCAGAAGGGATTTTGGCTGGAGTAGAGCAATTGCTTGTGCATAAAAACAGTTTTTATGTCAGGCAGTGGCAGCTTTGACAATCCGGAGTCGGCTTCCGGAGGGAAGTGATTCAAAGAGTTTGTGGCCTGGGTGAGAGGGGTCAGAGATAATCTTGCCCGCTGGCTTCTTGGCCCTTGCAGTGTACAGTTCATCAATGGAGGCAAGGTTGCAGCCAATAACCTTCTCTGCTGATCGAACGATTCGCTGCAGCCTCCAGGTGTCGTGCTTGGTGGCTGAGCCAAACCAGACCATGATGGAGAAGGTGAGAACAGACTCTACGATGGCCGTGTAGAATTGGACCATCATTGCCTATCCGTGTAGAATTGGACCATCATAATGATAGGTCTTTGTCCCAAACATTGAGGGCACTGTAAGTGCCTATCCTTTCAGCAGTAATGAGAGACATTGCTATAGATTTAGAGTCATAGACTCAGGAAGCGAGGAACAGGCCCTTCGTCCCAACTTGCCCACACCGGCCAACATGTCCCGTCTACACTAGTGCCATCTGACCAGTGCATGTACCTGTCTAAATGTTATAATAGTAAATTAGTCCTAAATTTGTGGCATAGCAGGACAAAACTGATTTACTTAAACATTTAACTTTTTGTATTTTTTAGGTACAGTCAAGCTGATGCCCTGAAATACGTTGGTATAGAAAGAGAAATGGAAATCCCCTGAAATGAAACTGCCTCCATTAAAAGTATAGGCAGCTGATTCTATATTTCAGGATTTATGTACTGTATGCAGACATTTGAAACGGCTCTGGTTGATTCAAAAACTACTGTGACAATAATTTATACTGTAAAAAAAAAAGCTTTTTATCTTTTCAAAAGCTGCCAGTTTTTATATGTGTACTTTTGCTATACACCTGTATGGTGAGCTGTTGGTGCAATTATAACATCAATTAAAACAGTTGAATTTTAATGTAATTTGAAATTTATGAGCTTTACTATTCTTAAATAAGGTCAAAATAAAATTAATGGCTTACACGATGGAATGAGTTCTGTCTCATAAGTGGGGAGCACAGGATTAGTTTGGCAACTAATCTAGTAATGGCCATGGAACCAGTATCTATTTGTCAACAGAAAATCCTGGCTAAATCGTACAAAGGGATCAGCCATTTTTAAAAGCTGGTGATATAAATAGTCCATTGGCAATAGAGAACAAATGGTATGATCTCCGTTGCAGTGCTAATATTGAAACTAGCTATTGTGCCATTAACATTAAAACTGGATGCAAACGGGGAGATTCCAATTTTATAAAGTTGGCCCAACAGTAGAACAGTAGAGGCTGCCAATAATCCTGTGATACCTAACTAGTTAGTTATTCATTGGTGAACTATGAGAAACGTATTGTAACCAAAATACTATTATTTCACACTAATTTCCACGCAAATAGAAATGCCACATTTGTTAGCAGCTTGGATTTTAGCAGCTAGACACTAAGTGCAAAATATCTGCCCTTTTCCTCTTAACTCCTTTCTAATCATCTATGGGGATGTGTTTGCTCCAGGCTTTCTCCTTTTGTAAAGAAATAGAGGGAAAATGCAGGCACAGTAATTTATGGAAATGACACAGGTGGAAACTTAGCCTTTTCTTAAAAATCACTATTTGCATCAGCTTTCAGGTATTATGTGAAGCATTTAACCGTAAAAATGCTTTGATAATATATCCTTAAAATAAATCAAGATATTACCTGTTAATTTGCATTTGCAACAATCGCAAACACCACATAAAACAGGTGAAAAGATGATAGCGAACAGGATGTATACAAAATGTAGACAATAGAAAACCAATTCAAAGCCAGCTGACACCTTATTCTCTTGATTCATGCTCCAAACCCAACTTATCAGTGGCATTAAAAACGTGTATATATAGTGAGTACTTTATACTTTTAAAACCCAGTCCATTGTTACATTAGTTTCATTTTAACTGTATCTTACAAAATTATTCAATCAGATTGAGTTTTTACACAGTGGTTAATAACTTTAACAATTAAAAAAACCCAACTAAAAATCACAACTGTTACAGAAATCAGTAAATTTTTATTTATCACACATTTAAAAAATGAACCACACTATACAAATGGTTTCTCTTGTAGCAGATAATGCAGATTACACATTTTCTAAAGGGCTTGTTCAAATTCACTAGTATGCTTTTGGAAAGTGCTGCCAACATTGCATTCATAAATTAGTTTTTCCTGCTGCCTGTTATTTTCAGAGCAGTGGTGGCCATGTGTAGCTGAAATAAGTTTTTAATGCAGATAGGCAGTAGCATGCAACCCCTACGTAGAAGGTTCAACTCCTTTATCATTTGCTGAATTAAGGTTAGGGGTTTCTTTTGATATTTACATAGTGAAATGCAGCAATCCTGAGAACAGTTCAGTAAAGTAAAATGACTGGCTGGCAATTCCTCTCACAGTTAAAAGGAGGCCCAGCAGGCAGCAGAAAGCTGCGATGTTCAAGAATGCAATCTTACGTTCCCATCCTTATCACAAAACTAATAGCATTCTCCGTATTTGAGTCAGTATGTCTTAGGAATGAAGTTTTTATTCAGACACTTGTATTATATTTAAGCCAAATAACTGTAAGTGTCCTTCTCCCCATCCACACGTTCCAAATACTCCTTTTCTATCAGAATGTCGATGCATTTCTGTAAAATAAAATTTAATTCAGTATAGTACAAAATGTCTTTCCTACATTAAAACAAGTGCATGACAATATAAACACATTCCAATTCAGAGTTTTAATACAAAACCTAAAAAGGGACTCCAGTGTAATAACACTTAGGACATTTTATTTGCAAATAATTGGCTAATTAATATTTTCGTTAGAAGCAACAGCTCATGACAAAACAAATGTAGTTATTTTGGTACAACTGCCAGTTATGACTTTGCTAAACACATAGCATAAGTATATTAATGTAAATATACTATCATTTTATTCAGTAATGGGATGTAGGTAATAGCACTGTCAAGTCCCTGCAAAATTGCTCCCAGTGTTATTGGATAGGGAGTTAGGTATCATTGGCCTTGTGAACATGAAGCATTGGTGCTATATGTCCATATCAGCATTGCATATTATATGGTGGTGGTGGTTTTCATTTGCCTATTGTCCTTTTCCTTCCCAAGCTTGGGAAGAAATTTCACCGATGCTCAACAGCAGAGATTTTTGTGTTTTTATAATTTTATTAGAAGTCATATACAATAGGGTACATTAAGAATATAATAATTTCATATGCAACTTCTGTTTTTGAATTTAATAATAAAAAAGTAATATAAGCAAAAAGAGAGAAAAAGAAAGTTAGGTAAGGTTGTGAAAGTGATAGTTCGTGAAAAGTACAAGAAAAAGAGAGAACGGAGGAGAGATATTTAAAAAAGGGGGAAAAAAGGATAATAAAAGGAAGATAAGGAAATAAAATGGACGGGATATACCTACTTCGTATCTTTGCGCACCCCTCACCCGGTTCTGAAACAATTTATTTTCAGGATTATGTTGCACTAAATCGATAAAGGGAGACCAAATCTTTAAGAATTGGCCTGATTTGCCCGCTAGGACGAATCTCATATCTTCTAGGTGTAACAATTCAGACATGTTTGAAATCCACATTTTAAGCGTTGGTGTTGGTGCATTTTTCCAGAATTTTAATATGTGTTTTTGCCGTTATTAAGCCATAGTTAAGGAAACTCTCTTGGAACTAAGTCAGCTCAGAGCCAGTCTCCATTGTTCCAAAGATAATCAATTCTGCATTGGAGTTCATTTCTGCTTTAAATACTTTTGTAAAAATTTCATTCCAAAACTTCTGAAGTTTTATGGAAAAGACAAAAAAGTGTGCTGTAGTTGCATCTTGAGATAAACGTTTATCACAGATGGGTGAGACATTTGGAAATATTTTATTCAATTTAGTTTTTGAGTATTATCTATAAAATTTTAAATTGACTCAACAACAGTTTGAGAACTTTTTGAATTTGAATGTTTATTGGTGAACACAACTTTTATATTTGCATAAAGTAATTAATTCAGTACAGATTCTGTGTTTAAAGTTGTTAAAATGTATTTGCAAAAATGCATTAAATTTCATCATTTGTAATCATTTAAATCAACCAAAGGTCCAAATTTATAAGAAATTTTCATTCGATCAAACTAACCACTGGAATTGCTGGCTCAAGTTTTTTTTAAATACCAAAATCAAGAAATGGATGTTTGTAGCTTTTTTTTGATAATTATTGGTAATTATCAGGCTGAACAAGCACAGATCTGCATTAACTCTGTATTTGTAACGAGATAAAATAAAAATCTCATTACAATATAATGATTTTGGTTAGTAAAATAAGATGTGAATGAAAATTATACCATAATTTATATTCATGTTATTTATAAAGTAACCCTGAAACAGAGTGCCTTAAAATGATGCATAAACCTAACTGCAGTTGAACATCTAAGCAATAGAATCTGTAAATTATATTGGATGCAATCTAAATCTGAATAAATCATAAATTTAAAATTAGAAGCAGGACATGGAAAAAAATCAGTGACATTTTATTTGCTGATGTCATGTAGGACCGATTTATTTAATTAAATCTGAACTCTCATTTTATTATTAGAAACGCATTGCCCAACTGGGGACAACTGCAAGCACTGGTTGTTAAATTCTGTTTTTTTCACATACCGTGACATTCAAGGAATTTTGTTTTCATTTTTTTTAATTCTGTATACATCTACAAGCCCATTAAGTGTGCAAATGGCTGTTCCTGACAATAAAGAGCCTCAAATACATGGCAGCTATCAGAGGTTAGATCCATACTCCTTTGTTCATTGGATGAAGACCAATCTGTAACAACAGTTCTGTCCCACAAGCTTTGTGCTCAAATTAACTGCCTACTGCAATGTCTTTGTCCAATCAAAATATTCCTGAAACTTAAAATATCCTACATTAATTGAAACATAGGGAGATAGATCAACAGAGGATGCGATCTCACTGGCTCTCCACTCTGCTCTGGACCACTTGGACCAAGAGTGGGAGAATCAAGGTCCATAGGACATAGGTTTGAGGTGAAGGGGAAAATATTTAATAGGAATCTGAGGGGCAACCTTTTCACACCAAGGGTGGTGGATGTACGGAACAAGCTACCAGAGGTAGTTGAGGCAGGGACTATCCCAACATTTAAGAAACAGTTAGACTAGTACATGGATAGGACAGGTTTGGAGAGATATGGACCAAATGCTGGCATGTGGGTCTAGTATACATGAGACGTGTAGGCAAGTTGGGCCGAACTCGGGTTACGACATCCCTTAACTGCAAGCATTTACCACTTCATGCTTTTATGACAACATTAATCAGAAGGGAATAATCGGCTAAATATAAAACTTATTATAAAAGACCTATATCATTTATCTGATGCAAGGCTTTATGATTTTCAAAGCCGACTTCATTTGCAATATGTAGATATTTGTAACCTAACCTAGAACCATTTTGTTATTTTTGATTTAAACCAATTTTTGCCAATTTGTTGCTCAAAAGTCTACCGACTTAACATTTTTCTTAAAAAAAGCTACATCTTCTTCCTAATTATAAAATCAATTAATATTTCTTCAAACATGCATACTTTAATGCTTGATTTAGGATCAATATATAGAGGTGTATATGATCATGAGAGGATAGGATCATAGGATGAAATGCAAATATTTGAAGAGCGTACCTTAATGACGGGAACCCTGGGTTTAAACCTGGAGGATAGTTGGTTCAGTACTTCTGCCAGTAATTGCTGATGTTTCAAAACTTTCCTCATTTTCATTATTCGTACAATTGCAGCCTAGAAAAATTGCAAGAAAAAGGATTAACATTATTTGTTGCAAGATTCATTGGTGCAAATTAAAACTGTAAAATTGTAGAGCATACTTGCTGCCTTTCTAACTAGTTACCCAATTAACCCTCATGAACATTCAAAGCTCTTTGAAGTAGTGAAATAATTTACCGATTGCTCACACCCATAAATGGACATTATTTAACTGGAGTTGATGTGGCCACAGCAGCCCACCTCCACCTGAGCAAACAAGCTCACTTTACCTCACAGTCCCAACTAATATATATATTTCAATGAGATCTGAATATCAGAGTTTAAAATTGTATGAAGAGTTTCTATTGCTTTGAACCCAACCTTCTTGCTCACTTTACCTGCAGTCGCATCCTTGTTAGATGCTCTCTGGTCATGATCAGAAACCTTTCTATTAGTGCCGATATACCTTGACCTGCTGTGTAGTTACCAGAGATTCATAAAGGTTGAACAAATCCTCTCTGCTTTTACATGCTTTACCTTTTAAGGAAACTAAACATTCTAAATAATGCAACAGCTTTCACTTCGTATCCATGATTCTGTACACAACCTTATAACAAAGTTTTCAATGGAGATATATAGAAGATAGATGCTTGATTGAATCAGTACATTTTAACAAACTTGAAAGAAGGCAAGCAACTACTTGCCTTCTTGAATCTGGTACACTTTCCTGCAATAACTCCATATCCCGATATCCAAAAAGAAGCAGGGAAGCTGAGGAACAGCATTCCAGAGCCGAGGACTTGAACTATGTCAGAACATCCAGTGGTGGACAGATTAAAATCAAGGAAGTGTGCAAGGTCAGGATTAGAGCACTGAATGTTCAGAGAATTTCATCATGAATATTTCAAGAGGGTTTGTATTCAAAAACAGGGATGTAATGCTGAGGCTCTATAAGGTGCTGGTCAGGCCACATTTGGTAAGATTGAGAGCAGTTTTGTGCACCATATCTGAGGAAGGATGTGCTGGAGGGTCCAGAGGAGGTTTACAAGAATGATCCCATGAATGAGTAGGTTAACATATGATGAAGGTTTGATGGCACTGGGCCTATACTCGCTGGAGCTTAGAAAAATGAGGGGACACCTCATTGAAACGTACACAATAGTGAAACGCTTGGATAGAGTGGATGTGGAAAGGATGTTTCCACTAGCGGGAGATTCTAGGACTAGAGATCATAGCCTCAGAATTAAAGGACGTTCATTTAGGAATAATTCATTTAGTCAGAGTGTGGTGAATCTGTGGAATTATTTCAGAAGGCTGCGGAGGCCGTCAGTGGATATATTTAAGGTAGAGATAGTTTCTTGATTAGTACAGGTGCCAGAGGTTATGGGGAGAAGGCAGGAAAATGGGGTTAAGAGAGATAACTCAGGATGGAATGGCACAGTAACTTGATGGGCCGAATGCCGAATTCTGCTCCTATCACTTATGATCATGATCTTATGAAAACAGATAGGAGTAAGGCCATGAAGGAGCTGGGAACATTACATTGAGATCATGTGGGACCAAGAGCAAACAAGAGGTCAGGAAGGGAGCATAAGAACAGTAAAGAGAGTAATCAAGCACAGAAACAGATCCATTGTTCCCTTCTGACCATCTAAAATTATTCACTGTGATCCCATTCACTAGCACTTGCTCCATAGCCTATTATGCCTAATAATTCAAGTAGTCAAGATGTTTCATTTTGGAATAATTCATATTAATGGAAAGTGAATAACAAGAGCATGAAATCTGTACAACCAGCACCTTATGAAAAGATTGAAGATGCTGACTGGGCTTGATATTTGAGGTGCTACATCTTGGCAGGACAAATCAAAATAGGACATACATGGTAAATGGTAGCGAATTGAGGAATGCAGTTGAACAGAGGGATCTAGGAATAACTGTGCATAGTTCCCTGAAGGTGGAATCTCATGTAGATAGGGTGGTAAAGAAAGCTTTACATGTGCTGGCCTTTATAAATCAGAGCATTGAGTATAGACGGTACACAAAAGGCTGGAGAAACTCAGCGGGTGCAGCAGCATCTAAGGAGCGAAGGAGATAGGCGACGTTTCTGGTCGAGACCCTTCTTCAGACAGGTCAGGGATCAGGGAAACGAGAGATATAGACGGTGATGTGGAGAGATAAAGAATAATGAATGAAAGATATGCAAAAAAGTATCGATGATAAAGGGAACAAGCCATTGTAAGCTGTTTGTAGTGTGAAAATGAGAAGCTATTGCGACTAGGGTAGGGGGGAGATAGAGAGAGAGAGGGAATGGCAGGGCCTGAGGGCTGAGGGAGAGGTGGGAAGGGGAGGAGACATCAAGGGTTAACAGAATTGAGAAAATTCAATGTTCAAGCCCAGAGGATGCAGACTGCCCGAGCGGAATATGAGGTGCTGTTCCTCCAACTTGCGGTGTTGCTCACTCTGGCCGTGGAGGAAGCCCAGGACCGAGAGGTCAGATACGGAATGGGAGAGGGAGTTGAAGCGCTGAGCCACCAGGAGGTCGGGTTGGTTAATGCGGACTGAGCGGAGGTGTTCGGCGAAACGATCGCCAAGCCTCCGCTTGGTCTCACCGATATAGATCATTTGGCATCTGGAGCAGCGGATGCAGTAGATGAGGTTGGAGGTGTTGCAGGTGAACCTCTGTCGGACCTGGAAGGACTGCTTGGGTCCCTGAAAGGAGTGGAGGGGGGAGGTGAAGGGACAAGTGTAGCATTTCTTGCGGTTGCAAGGGAAAGTGCCCGGGGAAGGGGTAGAGCGGGAGGGAAGGGAAGAATTGACAAGGGTGACAAGAGTATAGATGTTGGGATGTAATGTTAAAATTGCACAAGGTATTGGTGAGGTCAATTCTGGAGTATGGTGTACAATTTTGGTAGCCAAATTATAGGAAAGATGTCAACAAAATAGAGAGAGTACAGAGGAGATTTACTAGAATGTTGCCTGGGTTTCAGCACCTTAGTTACAGAGAAAGGTTGAACAAGATAGGTCTTTATTCTTTGGAGCGCAGAAGGTTAAGGGGGGACTTGATAGAGGTCTTTAAAATTATGAGAGGGATAGACAGAGTTAACATGGATAAGTTTTTTCCATTGAGAGTCTGGAAGATTCAAACAAGAGGACATGATTTGAAAATTAAGGGACAAAAGTTTAGGGGTAACAAGAGGGGGAACCTCTTTACTCAGAGAGTGGTAGCTGTGTGGAATGAGCTTCCAGTGGAAGTGGTGGAGGCAGGTTCGATTTTATCATTTAAAAATAAATTGGATAGGTATATGGACGGGAAAGGAATGGAGCGTTATGGTCTGAGTGCAGGTAGATGGGACGAGGTGAGAGTAAGTGTTTGGCACGGACTAGAAGGGCCGAGATGACTTGTTTCCGTGCTGTAATTGTTTTATGGTTATATTTGATCTTGACCGAAGTTGACAATAAGAGTATTTTCATGATGCGTCTGAATTATTCATAACTAATAGTTTTTTTTGGAAAGCATACAACTAACACGTTTTAAAAAATATGTAATCAGGCCTGATTATGAAAAGGCTAATAAAATATGCTCAAGTCAAGATATATATCTTTAAATCAGAAAGGACTTACCTGAATCAACAATTTACGATCTTCTTCAATATTTTTGTGTGTAGTCTCCTGTTCTTGTTTTTGTTCAGTCTTCATCGGCACATTAATGTTTACCCTCAGCTTTTTACTGCAAGAAACAGCTCAGTTTAGGAAATACAATGCTAAACAGAAGCTCAACAACTCTGATTTTCACTACTTCTTTGTTGCTTACTTTTTGTACCCCAAGTACAGTTTAATTAATGTGTCAGGCTTCATTTCTACTTCATCCACATTTGCATTTTCATCTTCCAAAACCTGAATAAACAAAACAGGTGACTAAGGCAAGTTATGTAATTGATTACTAAATGACAATGGTCTCAAAATAACAAATCGGCACTTACCAGTAGTTTAGACTTCAAGAGTATCTGTAAAACCTGCACCAGTATATCCTGAATCAATATTTTCAAAACATAAAATGAGTGAAATCACAAAATTAAAAAACTTTTTCACCCCACAATGAACAAAATGAAGCAGATAAAGGCCAACTATTCTAACATTTTTAAAAAAAATTACTCCTTAATTTTCACGGCAGATTAGCGAGAGGAAACGATTTAACTAACATTGTACCGACATTATCCCAAAGGTGTCAAGATGTCTTCTCACCATTTTGATTTGAGTGCTGTCCGTCAATTGTTGAACAGTATAGGCATCCTCTGTGTTATATTGAAGTAGGATTGCCATCTGGAATGTGGATGCCTTTGAATATAAAAGTAAATTAAATTAGAACCAGACAAATATCTGCCTTGCCTATTATTGTATGAGAATTTGTATTATTTGTACTACCACTCCACCAATGTCCCCACCCTTTTTGTTTCCAATATCCCAAGCCTTTAATCCTCAATAAATAATCAGTAGGAATGTTAAAAAAAAGTGGTTGTGCCAAAAACAAATTCAAAGGTATTGAAATTGTTCAGCCTGTTTTGTGGACTGCATAAAACAAAAAACAAAAACTTGCATCTAAAGAAATACATTTCAATAAACTTAACAACATTCCAGCTGTATCATTTCTGGCAAAATACATGTTGAAGATTGTCATGGCTTAACATTCAGTAAATAGATGTCAAGATAAACACTGTAGGTATAAAGTCGATAGTACAAAAAGGGAATGAAATAGGTTATAGAGCAAGAATTTCAAACTTAAAGTACATAACACTGCCCTGAATGGTCCATGCAGTTTTTTTTCCAATCGTTTTCTTTACAAACAGGAGACCATGCAGCCCATCAGATCATTGCGATGCTACAAGACCATCAATTACATTCTCCTCTTTATTTTCCCACAACCTATTCTCTGCCATTTACCCATCAACAGCTCCCGATTGTCCTGCGATCCATACCAGGGGCAATTGACAGCGGCCATCTCGAAACATCTTTGTTATGTGAAAAACCAGTACAAACCCATGTGATTATAAGGAAAATTCAAACTTCACGCAGACAACACCAGAGGTTAGCAACTACATCTTTGAAACGGTTGCCACAACAGAAGGGAGACTTGAGAGCAAATGATGGGAGTAGGAGAGGTGGGAATAGAAGATCAGGGAATGAATGAAGAGACCTGTTCAAAGAGAGGAGGGGTGATGGCCTGGGGAGAAGTAGCAGATTGGAGGAAGTGGTGTGGTAAAACGGGCTCGGACCAAGCATTTCCTACAAAGCAACCAGTAACACAATTACATGGCAAACATTGAAAGATTCTCACCACCTGTGAATGCAAAAACAGAGACTAATGCTTCTCTCCCATTCACATGATAAGATCTTTGGTATCCCCAAAGGACAGTTCCTCATCATAATGTTATAGTTGTCACATATTTATGATAACTATAGATAGACACAAAAAGCTGGAGTAACTCAGCGGGTCGGGCATCATCTCTGGTGAAAAGGAATGGGTGTAGTTTCGGGTCTTCAGACCGAGAGTATGGGGAGACAGAAACTCAAGGTATGAAAAAGTACAGAACCTTTTCTGTATAGTTGACAACTATGTTTAACTCTGATTCACCATCACAATATGTGACCCAAGTAATTCTACATTGATTATTCATCTAGCTAGAAACTTCTGGCTAGAAAATGCAGGAAGATTGTTCACGATGTTGGGGAGGTCCAGAACAAGGGGTCACAGTCTAAGGATAAGGGGGAATTCCTTTAGGACCGAGATGAGGAAAACATTTTTCACACAGAGACTGGTGAGTCTCTGGAATTCTCTGCCGCAAAAGGTAGTTGAGGCCAGTTCATTGGCTATATTTAAGATGGGCCTTGTGGCTAAAGGGATCAGGGGATATGGAGAGAAGGCAGGTACAGGATACTGAGTTGGATGATCAGCCATGATCATATTCAATGGCGGTGCAGGCTCGAAGGGCCAAATGGTCTACCCCTGCACCTATTTTCCATGTTTCTATGTTTCTGCTTAAACTGTATACCAAGTAGAGCTCCAGAGCTCAGTCTCCATGACAAACTTCATTTCTAATCACAAATTCCATCTCACTTTCTAGAACAAAGCTCTGCCCATATATCTGCACTATAATCATCCATTTCCTGCTGTAAAACATTAAAAAATTATTATCTTTCAAATCCACAGGCTCATACCCGCCAATCTCTCAACAGTGCAATATTTCAAGAAATTTGTTTCTTCAATTATGTGTTGTGCCCATTTGACCCAAAGCACCTTGAGACAATATCTCACTTGTACGTCTTACAACCCACCAGCATTCAGTATTCACAATGTGGCCTCCTTTACACTGGAGAAACCAAATACAGTTTGGGCAATAGTAATAGTTCTGCAGAAGCGACACTCAGTTTCCAATTGCCATCTCAACCTACCTCCACTCTGACCATTTGATAGTAGCCCACACTGATAAACAAGGCACAAAACATCCTTGAGGAACAGTACCTCATCTTACATCTGAGCACAAGCAGCTGAACTGACGCAATATTGGATTCTCCAACTTCAAGTAACACACTCTTTCTTTGTCTTTGTGTAGAACTGGTTACTGCTGCCTTCTATTATCTTACCTCAGCATTTTTATTCTCTTAATAGTCTGACCAGCTGGTCAGGTCCTATACCTTTGCTATCAGCAACACCCACAGTGTGCTTGCAACTGCAACATTAACTCATTTGGTCCCACCCTGTCAGGGAAGCCCCCTTATTTTCAATCCATTCCTCCCACACATTCTCTATTACAAAAAAGTGTGTCCTTCAATGTCACCAGCTTCTCTAGTATTATTTACTTTACAAATGATTTTCTTCATTTTTAATTCTCACTGGACACCTGGCACTCTCGTATTTCTGATGAATAGTTTTCTGTCTTCCTTCACAAAGCGAAGTATTTAATTTCAGTGGCATTTTCATTTCCCATTATAAGTTCACTCAACTGTGGTATGCAACAACACCTGCCCTTGCTTGTCTTTTTCTTTTTGCCCACCTATAGAAATTCTTCGTCCATTTTGCTAATTCACTCTTCTATTCTTTCTTGTCTTTTTTAATCAATTTCTCTTGATGAATTCAAAAATGTTCCAATCCATAAACAGCAACTTTATAACCCTGTAGAAACAAGGAACTGCAGATGCTGGTCTTCAGAATAAAGGACATATGAATGCTGGAGTAATTCAGTGGGTCAAGCAGCATCCCTGGAGAACATAGGTAGGCTCGGGACCATCCCGATCTGAAACATTACCTATCGATGTTCTCCATAGATGCTGCCTGACCTGCTGAGTTACTCCAGCACTCTGTGTCTAACGTTATAACCCTCTTCTTTTGATTTAATACTGTCTTTAATTCCTCCTGTCAGCTGCTGATGAAAATCATGTTTTGCTTCTTAAAACTCTAGCCCTTAACTGTCCATCGTATTTTCTTAAATGTAATTTCCTCATCAACCAATGTCCACTCACACCTCATACATCCATAGTTTCCTTTATGTACATTTAAGAGTCTAGCATTGGAATGAACAACATTATTTACAAACTTAATGTAACATTCTTGCTCTTTTTTGGACTGTTTCCCAAACATGTCTTTACTACTAGATTATTAATGAACTCTTCTTCATTGCATGATACAAAATCTGAAAGTTTTGGTTAGTTGACTTCTACATTCTATCACTACATGTCCAAATAACTGCTGCTGAAAATCCCTCAGAATGCTGGATCAAATGCAAGAATAATCATTTGTGTGAGAATAAACCAGCATATATAATTCCGAGTCGTTGAATTATGCAGCACAGAAACAGGATCTTCAGCTCACCCAGTCCACGCCAACCAACAAACCCCTCTACACAAATCCTGTTTTATTTCCCCCCCGAATTCTACCACTCACCTACACACTAGTGGGAATTTACAGCACCTGCAACCGACCAACCCACGTTTCTGGGATGTGAGAAGAAATTGGAGCACGCAGAATAAACCCATGCATGGAAAACATGCAAACTCCACACAACCAACACCAGAAGACAGAAATTAACCCGAGTTAATTGGAGCTGAAGATGCAGGTCTACTAGCTGTGCCACTTTACTGTGCTTTCCGTTGCCTTGACTCACAATTCTTTTCCATAGCTTTCAGATCCCATTTCCTTCCTTTAATAGTGAGATGTCAGAACTGACATAACCATTTCATCAAATACAGAGTGAACTGAGATTTCCATAGATAAAACGTGGAAGATGGTATTAATTCAATATCTTTTCAGGATTGTAGCTTTGTAAATCAAGAATACCTACCCATTACCTTCCCATGCAAAACCATCATTCTAATCCATTGGTTTATTACATAAGGAATGCTCTGCTACTGTTATTTTTCAATCAAATTTCTGGAACATGATCAACTTGTTTTATTTTATGAAATGTTTTTTCTCATTTCAGAAGAAATATAAAAATATCTTGATTTTAAACATGCTTCAAAATGCAGCTAAACTATAACAGTTGTTTCAACCAAAAAATCTTAGCCATTTGTTCTGTAGTTAAATACCTCAGCTTCTCATCTGACAACACATCAGAAAACTTCAATACTCGAAAACAATGACGTGAGAAGATTGTCAAGTCAGGATCAAATCGGGTTAATAAAAATTGTATTTCAAAGAAACTGTGACAGACAGTGATAGTAAAAAATATGTTGTCACCTCATCAGAACATTCCAACAAGCCACAGGTTCAGAAAATGAAATAATATTCAACCTGATATTTTCCAAAAGGGTCAGTAAGAAGTCAAAACTTGATATTTAGGTCATATGTCCATTTCCGAAAAAT
The DNA here is from genome assembly GCA_035221665.1 of Okamejei kenojei. Lineage (NCBI taxonomy): Eukaryota > Metazoa > Chordata > Chondrichthyes > Rajiformes > Rajidae > Okamejei > Okamejei kenojei. The sequence continues at coordinate 97,620,087 of CM069132.1, forward strand.
TGATCAGCTGGGGAGATGGGAATAGAGTTTTGCTCATTGATCAAGTTCCCTAAGACCAAAATTATCAAATAAACAACTAATCTATATTACTAAAAGTCTGATCTTGACCACTTTCTGTGTTCTGTATATTGATTTTTTTTTAAAACGCTGCCACTTACGGCTGTGATTTTTGGCCATCTTACTCAGAGTCCCCTTCCGCTGCGCAGGACAAGAGGATTTTTCCCATTGATGAAAAATAAAAGAGTTATTAGCGTTTAAAAAATGTTGAGATTCTCTGTCCTGAAGGCCACGCGCCTTCCGGAGGGACCATAAAACCCGGAAGTGTGGAGGTGCCCCAGTTCTCTGCAAGATGGGGGAGTGAGTGGGTCACGTCTCTCAGTCTGAGCTGTGAATAACACTGAACACATGTCTACTGTGTGAGTGGTTTTACTGACCTGTCAGTGCCCTTAATGTGGTTTGAAAATATAGTTTGGAAATGCTAAAGCTGTGTAGCCTTTGGTTTGAAAATGCTAAAGCCGTGTTGCCTTTGGTTTGGAAATGCTAAAGCTGTGTTGTCTTTGGATTGGAAATGCTAAAGCTGTGTTGCCTTTGGTTTGGTATGCTAAAGCTGTGTTACCTTTGGTTTGTAAATGCTAAAGCTGTGTTGCCTATGGTATGGAAATATAATATAACAACCATATAACAATTACAGCACGGAAACAGGCCCTCTCGGCCCTTCCAGTCCGTGCCGACCATTTGTTTTCCCCTAGTCCCATCTACCTGCACTCAGACCATACCCCTCCATTCCCTTCACGTCCATATACCTATCCACTTTACTTTTAAATGTTAAAATCGACTCTGCCTCCACCACTTCTGCTGGAAGCTCATTCCACACAGCCACCACCCTCTGAGTAAAGAAGTTCCCCCTCACGTTACCCCTAAACTACTGTCCCTTAATTCTCATGTCATGCCCTCTTGTTTGAATCTTCCCTACCCTCAATGGGAAAAACGTATCCACGTCAACTCTGTCTATCCCTTTCATCATTTTAAAGACCTCAATCAAGTCCCCCCTTAACCTTCTGCGCTCCAAAGAATAAAGACATAACTTGTTCAACCTTTCTCTGTAACATAGTTGCTAAAGCTATGGTAAATCTATGTTGCCTAATTAAACAATGCTAAAGCTATGTTGCCTAATTAAAGTTGCCTTGCCTTCTATATAATTAAAAGTCTAATCTTGACCACTTACTGTTTGCGCTTTATATTGATTTTAGAAAAAACGCTACCACGTAAGGCTGTGATTTTTGGCCATCTTACTCAGAGCCCCCCTCCGCTCATCAGGTGCCGAGGATTTTTCCCATCGATGAAAAATATTTTTTAGAGTTATTAGTGTTTAAAAATGTTGAGATTCTCTCTCCTGTCAATCACGCCATGAAGGCCACACCCCTTCTGGTGGGAGGGACTATAAAACCCAGAAGTGTGGACATGGCTCAGTCTCTGCAAGACGGTGGTCATGACTCGCTGTCTTCAGTGGCCTTGCACCCTGCTTGAAGTGGTATGAAACTGCACTTGAATTTGGTGGCCTTGCACCCTGCTTGAAATGGACTTTCAAGGAATAGGGGTGAGTCAACTGCCAGCCCACCAGCCGTGAGTGAGCTGCCAGCACACCAGGCTTGCGTGACTGAGCTGCCAGCCCAAGAATCCATTCGGCCCACAATGTCCATACTAGCCCTCTGGAAAACCAGTTCCTTCAGCCCACAACAACCATACTAGCGCTCCAGAAAGCCCCCTCCCCACTGGCCACCAATATTGGAATTGGTGGAGAGGTAGAATATTGCGTTGGGGGACCAGCCCACCTGTGTAATGCGAGGACCCAACGGGTCCCACTTACTCTAGTAACTTATAAAGGCCCGTGTACATTACTTACAAAATTCTTAAGGGGTTGGACAGGCTAGATGCAGGAAGATTGTTCCCGATGTTGGGGAGGTCCAGAACAAGGGGTCACAGTCTAAGGATAAGGGGGAATTCCTTTAGGACTGAGATGAGGAAAACATTTTTCACACAGAGAGTGGCAAGTCTCTGCCACAGAAGGTAGTTGAGGCCAGTTCATTGGCTATATTTAAGAGGGAGTTAGATGTGGCCCTTGGGGCTAAAGGGATCAGGGGGTATGGAGAGAAAGCAGGTACAGGATACCGAGTTGGATGATCAGCCATGATCATATTGAATGGTGATGCAGGCTCGAAGGGCCGAATGGCCTGCTCCTGCACCTAATTTCTATGTTTGTATGTACATTTATGAATAGGCAGAAAGTAATTTGATGGTGGAAGGTTGCTTCTCGGCCTGTGACTAGTGGTGTGCCTCAGGGTTCGATGCTGGGCTCGTTACTGTTGTCATCTACATTAATGATTTGGATGTGGAAGAATAGCAACTTTACTGATGATACAAAAGTGAGTGGTTTTGCAGATAGTGAAGATGGTTGTGAAAGATTGCAGCAGGATCTGGATCGATTTGCCAGGTGGATGAGGAATGGTTGATGGAATTCAATACAGAGAAGTGTGAGGTGTCGCATTTTGGGACGTCGAACAAGGGCAAGATTTGCTTCATGTTGTTCCTCTCAATCTATCGCAAATTTAATTCTCATGGCCTTATCCATGCAGAATCTCAACAATTGTGTATTTAGTGCACTGCTTTAGATATTTTAACGTCTTGCAAACATAGGTCAGTAACAACTTTTGGATGCGCCACAGAAATTGTGATTTAAAACAGTGCAGAATAATGTTCAAAATCAAAACAATTATCCACTTGTTGCCTTTAAATAACTATTATTGCTCAGCATGCAATTTAGGTCTGCATTCGCCATCCTTGTTACAGTCAAGCTTAACCTTTACGACCACATACTACAACAAATGATGGATTTAAAATTAACTTCAAAACATTTGTGCCTCAGTGGCCTCACATGGCCACGATGGACTTCTTTAGCTTAATTTCCAAAACATTTTACAATACAACATTTAAAAGATATTTGTACAGGTTCATGGATAGGAAAGATTTAGAGGGATATGGACCAAACGTGACCTGGTAGAACTAGCATAAATAGGGCACCTTGGTCGGCATGGACAAGTTGGGCTGAAGGGTCTGTTTCCATGCTGTAGGACTCTATGAAAACAATTCCAGTAAGTCAGCAGGTACAGAAATTACAAGGAAAGGCAAAGCGCAGGTTAAACAGCATTGGTGTAGGAACAGACGATCAGCTGTTTTGGGTCAGAACAGCTTGCCCTAATTGTATTAATTACAGACAGAAATGAAATTTACAATATGCTCAAATTCAGGCAAAATAAAAATCAACCGTGCCAGAATCTCAATTCTTTCCCAGAGCTGCCAAGTTTTGTCAGAGCATTTCAGTATTCAAGTACCTGAAAATCAGTATTTTGCTGAGGAGATCAGTATTATTACGCTGTGCCATTTTGCTGAACAAAATGTTTTTTATGTGCGGTCATACCCATGTGAGAGTACAAGAATGCATAACTTTGCTACCAATTGACATTGCATTCAATGCCATCTTTTTGTATACTTCTGTTAGAACGGCTGCTTCCTGCCTTTAGCACCAGATGATGATGCAGAAGCCATTTTGGAAGCCACCCTCTCCCTCTCTCTCCTTCCTCTTTCCCTCCCTCTCCCCTTCCTTTTTTCTCCCTCCCTCTCTTATTCCCTCCCTCCCTCCCTCCCCGAACAGTCTGTGACCCATAGAGCTGTGGCCATAGCGCTATGTGTAAGGGCAATAGCGCTCCAGCTGGTAGCCCTATAATTAAAACCCATAGCACTGTTCGTTTAAATTCCCATGTGCTAAACTGACAGTGCTGTTTAAACCTGTAGCTGGACAGGCAGATCAAAGCGTACAAAAATAATCATCCAGAACTTGAAATTTAAAATACTAATAGATTTAATCTGCTCTAATTTTCAGATTTATAATTTATAATTTATTACTTTTTATATCCTTACATTTTTTAAGCAGCAAAATGAAACAGGAAGTCGGGCCGATTTTAAAAAAAATCCAATTTTTATAAAGCAAATCCGTACATCCGTACTCTTATCGCATTTCCGTACAAAATACGGGAAATCCATATTACTTGGTAGCTCTGTTTTCCATATACAATGTGTGATCCTGCATGAGCACGGAGGAAATGGTAAAGCCAGCCGAATGGATTACTTCAATCCCAGTGTTATGGGCCTGTCCCACTTAGGCGATTTTTTTCGGCAACTGTCATAGTCGTAGCAGGTCGCTGAAATATAGGTGACTGGACCCCCCCACGACAATGTCTACAACAACCTACCACCCAGTTCACGTCAAGCTACCGACAACCGGTAGTTTGATGTGAACATCCACCTACGACCACACCCATGACAACCTACGTCCACCCACGACAAGGTACAACCCTGTCGGCGACAACTGAAAACAACATAAGACAATTCAGTCGCTGGTACCTGTCGCCGGTTGACGTAGGTTGTCCTAGGTAGTCACCAATGGAATTCACTGAAGTCAGCACCGGCGACAACCTACGTCATCCTGGCGACAGCCTACAACAGCACCTAGATCAGGAGAAATCAAGCTACGTCCATTGGCGTCAAGACAACTGTCGCCAAAATTGAACATTTCAAACTCCAGCAGCGACCAGAAAAGCGCTATGATTCTTTGGGCGACTGAGGAAACTACTCACCACCATACAGATGACACCCCGGCGACAGCCTAGTCACCTGTAGTCACCTAAAAAAATCGCCCAATTGGGACAGGCCCATAATGAAAACCCCAGAGATTCTGGCACATGTTACATTGTCAAAGCATTTGCTCCAATTAACCACATGTTAGCTTCAATGAAAATCTGGGGGAAAAAAACTTAAGGGGAGTGAAGAATTGCACAAAATAATTACTGCAAAAGTGTTTTATGCACGGGAAAGAGTTGAGAACAATACTCTGACAACTGTGAGCATGTTATCTTAATTTGATTATCAGATACGTAAAAACAAAAAAAATTCATATAGAAGCCACCATAAGAAAAAGGAAAATTAATGCCTCAAACTAATATAATGAAAATTTATGCCGGTGGATAATTTTGGATGTACAAGTGCACATTAAAATTAAACGGTTTCTTCCATATACTCTTATACAGGTTTTATTATTTTTTAAATTTACAGTAAAATTCCAATAATCCGTTCTCCAACTACTACTTCCCTACAGTTCAGCACATGGATCACCAGGTGCTGATTCCCCCATTCCCTTTCACGCAACGGGGACCCGATTCCCACGTTTCCTTGAAACCCACCTGGATTTTGCTCCCCATGCTCACTGGTACACTGGGAAAAGTTATCCTCTTACTGTATAACATCAAAAAAAGTGAATTAAAAGTGGAGGATAAATTGGAATAACATTCAATAGTCCAGAAAATCTGCTAGTCTAGCAGCGCCAGTCCTGAACATGCTAAATTGGAGTTTTATTGTAAATACAAAAACTTCCCTTCACAAGGAGAGGTTATAGAATGGAAATAGTTACAAAAAATCATTAATCTAAGCATTGTCTAGTCACTACTAGATGACTGAGGGGGTGGAGGGATACCCCCTCCACCCAACTATGAGAACGACATCTTATTTGTAGATGCTTACGCTCAAACCTTACCCACAAGCTGCATAATCCAAGAAACCTTTGACGGAGGTATTTACAGTGAAGACTGTCAGACAACTCTGTTCAGAAATTCTTCCAATAAAATCTATTGATAATTAGATTTCTTGTAATATTACTTTGGGAAGGTTATAAAATGGGACACAACTCAATAATTAACCTTTTTTTTTTAAATTGTAGGCATGTTTACCTAAGCAAGATATAACAATTTGCTGCTTCTTTTCAACTATCCAAAGGAATTAATTAGGCAGTGTATTCATCAGAAGATTGATGACTTCCCTCTAATAGTGATAAACACAGATAGGCCAACATTTATAGCAGTAATACATGTGATGTACAATATGTTTGACACAGGAGGTCCATGTTCAAGGCTAAATGGCTTTATAAGCCAATCTTAATACATTACAAAGAGCGATATATTTACTGAAAAAGGTGAAATGCTGAAAATACTCAGCCAGAATCAGCAAGAAACAGAGTCAACGTTTCAGGTTGGTGACCTTTCATTTGTGTTTATTTCTCCATGGATGCTAACTGACTTTCAGGATTTCTAGCAGCTTCAGTTTTTATTTCAGATTTTCTGCATTTGGTGAATATTTACTTTTATATTTACTGAAATGGCTTGGATAGACATGAAAGCGTTTTTCAAAAGAAAATACAGACGTATCCAACAAAAAGTATTCAGTCATGATTTGGAAATCATATTGCTCGTATCAAAGTTAGTTAATTGTGACAAAAAGTAACATTGTTCAACAATTTGTATGATTATAAACCTTAGAACATCCTGACTTATCCATTGAAAGATGCTTTATGTATCTTATTTGTACATTTCCCAAAAATAAATTATTAATTATTATAATCTTAAATTTGTTTATCTGACAATTTTTCTAGGTAATGCATTATACATTTTGTGGCAATACCCAAACCATGCCAATTACTTAAGACTATTGAACACATCTCACCTGTAAGGTATACCTATTTTTAAAGCAGTTGGTGACTAGCTCTCCTTTTGACAACTGGTAGAGCCATGTCAACTTCCGACCACTGTGCCGACTGGCATAGAAAGCTGTGAACCTCTGGTAACTCCGTTCCAACTGCAATAACATAAAGCTGGCAGTTAGTCGATAGTTTTATTCATTTTTACTATTATTTATAATGCACATAACAACTAGAAATGAGCAGCAAAACATATATCATTTACCTCAGATGGAAGTGCAAATGTACAAGATTGCTGAAAGGGCCAAGAACCAGAGCTTAAAACCTGAATACTGAAATCCACTGAAGGGAAAGAAAAATATATTTATTAAAGAAAATACTTGTGATACTATGTTGAATCAAAACATCAAACTACAACAAAGTTGACGAGAACACGCAAAATCGCAAGGAAATAACCCTACATTAATGCAGGCGAGATAATACTATACAATGTTTGAAATGTTTAAATTAAATTACTCTTGCTGCTATTTAAAGGTGGCAATAATCCACTTTAAAAGGTTAATCCTCCACTAACCAATGAATATGAGGATTTTTGATACTTATCGAAATGTTCACACATTACTAACTCTCTGCCTTAACCTTTAAAAATGCATTCTTAATGAAAGTTTTTTATGGATTTTATGTTGCCCTTGTTATATTTTCAATGCAGGTCATCCTCCCTGTTATGGAGGAGTTTGTGTTCTTAGAAAACGGTTTATATTGCAATTTTCCTTATCTCAAAGCCGTGTTATCTGTGCAGGCATCAAGAAATGCAAGTTGAAATAAAATTGTATTTATTTTTTTTCCACATCAATTTGTGAGAACAAATTTTTATTCGTATCCCAGATTTTTCGTTAGCGATTTGCAAATTCCATAACGTTGAATTTCCATTACCTGAACTGCCATAAAGTAGGATGGCCTGCATAATGAAAACACATAAACACTCTGTACAAAGCAACTGTCAGATCATTATTCACAACTTATACTTACAATCAAGTGGTTCCGAGTTAGACAAATGTTTTTTAAATTGTTCATTCAAGTCCTTGCTCACACCAATATCTTGAAACATTCTTTGTAGTTTAGAGGTATACTCAAAGCCACATGCTTGCTTAAATATAAAGAAAACAAATAATCAGTTAAGTTTAATTCATTCCTATGTTCTAATAAAGTATTCAATAAAGATATTCTGGATAATTCTGTTGATTGTGTAAAATTGCAAATATATAATTCTATAACATTTGTAGCATACAGTATTAAGTACTACGTTGTAATTAAATAGATACAGTAAAGTTGCAAATAAGAAATGGTGCCATATGCAGCAATAATAAATTACTCATCCAAAAGCCTGTGCTACAACAGAGGTGTTCAAAAATGATCTCTTGCGAGTGCATTTCAAAGCAACCCAATTGGCATGGGTTTATGTGTTCACAAAACACATGGCCCGTGACTTGCTTGCTGGGTTTTGCCAGCAGTTCTGTATGGAACTGCCAGTATTTACTCCTGTAGTTGTGGGAAGTTTGGGAATCCTACATGAATGTGGAAATCCTGAATATGCTGACCATGGTTTGACTGTGGGTACACAAAAAGCTGGAGAAACTCAGCGGGTGCACCAGCATCTAAGGAGCGAAGGAGATAGGCGACGTTTCGGGTCGTGACCCTTCTTCAGACTGGTCAGGGATCAGGGAAACGAGAGATATAGACGGTGATGTAGAGAGATAAGGAACAATGAATGAAAGATATGCAAAAAAGTATCGATGATAAAGGGAACAAGCCATTGTAAGCTGTTTGTGGTGTGAAAATGAGAAGCTGGTGCGACTAGGGTGGGGAGGGAGATAGAGATAGAGGGAATGCCAGGGCCTGAGGGCTGAGGGAGAGGTGGGAAGGGGAGGAGACAGCAAGGGTTAACAGAATTGAGAAAATTCAATGTTCAAGCCCAAAGGATGCTGACTCCCCAAGCGGAATATGAGGTGCTGTTCCTCCAGCTTGCGGTGTTGCTCACTCTGGCCGTGGAGGAGGCCCAGGACCGAGAGGTTGGATGCGGAATGGGAGGGGGAGTTGAAGTGCTGAGCCACCGGGAGGTCGGGTTGGTTATTGCGGACCGAGCGGAGGTGTTCGGCGAAGCGATCGCCAAGCCTCCGCTTGGTCTCACCGATATAGATCATCTGGCATCTGGAGCAGCGGATGCAGTAGATGAGGTTGGAGGAGGTGCAGGTTGAAACCTCTTTCGGACCTGGAAGGACTGCTTGGGTCCCTGAAAGGAGTGGAGGGGGGAGGTGAAGGGACAAGTGTTGCATTTCTTGCGGTTGCAAGGGAAAGTGCCCGGGGAAGGGGTAGAGCGGGAGGGGAGGGAAGAATTGACAAGGGAGTTTGCGGAGGGAGCGGTCTTTGCGGAAGGCAGACAGGGGGGGAAAATGGGGAAGATGTGGCGAGTGGAGGGGTCACGTTGGAGGTGGCGAAACTGGCGGAGGACTATATGTTGTATTTACCGGCTGGTGGGGTGAAAGGTGAGCACCAGGGGAACTCTGCGGGGTATGGAGGAGACCCTGGTGCGAGCCTCATCAATAGTGGCGGAGGGGAATCCCCGTTCTCTGAAGAATGAGGCCATTTGTGATGACCTGGTGTGGAACACCTCCTCCTGGGAGCAGATGCGGCGTAGACGGAGAATTGGGAATAGGGGATGGAGTCCTTAACAGGAAGCAGGGTGGGAGGAAGAGTAGTCCAGGTAGCTGTGGGAGTCAGTAGGTTTGTAGTGGATGTCGGTCAGGAGCGTATCACCTGCAATAGAGATGGTGAGGTCAAGGAATGGTAGGGAAATGTCGGAAATGGTCCAAGTGTATTTGAGTGCCGGATGGAAGTTGGTGGTGAAATGAATGAAGTCAGTCAGTTGTGTGTGGGTGCAGGAGGTGACACCAAAGCAGTCGTCGATGTAACGGAGGTAGGTCGGGGATGGGGCCCTGGTACGCTGAGAACAAGGATTGTTCGACGTACCCAACAAAGAGGCAAGCGTAGCTGGAGCCCATGCGTGTGCCCATAGCTACGCCTTGTGTTTGGAGGAAATGGGAGGAATCAAAAGAGAAGTTATTGAGGGTGAGGACCAACTCTGCTAGGCGGAGGAGGGTGTCAGTGGACGGGTATGGGTTGCTCCTCTGGTCGAGGAAGAACCGGAGTGCTTTGAGACCGTCCTGGTGGGGGATGGAGGTGTAGAGTGACTGGACGTCCATGGTAAAGATGAGAGGATGGGGGCCTGGAGAATGGAATGCACGGAGCCGACGGAGAGTGTCTGAGGTGTCATGAACATAGGTGGGGAGGGATTTAACAAAGGGGGATAGGTTTGACTGTGGGTACCTGGTAGCAGAGCAGGAGTTCTTGCGGGGAAATCTACTCTCAGATCCTGTTCTGATTAAACAGGTTAAACCTGACACACAATCTGCAAACCCAGTGACTTCAAATTGAGATATTCATCTGCATGAACGAGGTACTTTTTATTTTAATTATTTGTGCCACAGTAATAATCTTTATTATTTATAATGCTTTAAGTGTTTTTAAACTTGGTTAAAGTATTAATAGCTTGATATTTGGTCACTTCTAAATGAGTCTGAACATCAGAGCACTCAGAAGCACTAAAGCACCTTGGACTGACCAACATGCCCCAGTGCACTAGTCCCACCTGCCTTTGTTTGACCCATATCGTTCTAAACCTATCCTATCCATGTACCTGTCCAGATGCTTTTTAAACGTTGTGATAGTACCTGCCTCAACTACTTCCTCCTGTCCACAGAGATGCCAACCCTAAATTTAGTTCACAGTAACATTCAACCCATTTGTCCGTAACAAATGGGGTTAAATGCATTTCTCTCCGTAACATACTCACTTGGGGTTGTTGCCTGCGCACTGGTGCAGATCAGCGGGCTGCCGGCGGGCGGGTGCGGCACATGCGCACTTGGCAAGGTTGCCGGCGGGTCTGCGCCTGCGCACTGGGTGGGGGTGGGGGGGAGGCCCGGTGATGGGGCTGCCGCGAGCGGCCGGCGGCAAGAAAGTGCCGCTGATCGCGCGGGCCGGCGCCGCCCGGGCTCTGGGCCGGGCGTGGCGTGGCTCGAAATGGCGCCAGGCCCGGCAACCCTCCCGCACTGCGCACGCGCGGCCACTGGGGCCCGGCAACCCTCCCCCACTGCGCACGCGCGGTCACTAGGGCCCGGCAACCCTCCCCCACTGCGCGGGCGCGGACACTAGGGCCCGGCAAAGTGCCGCTGATCGCGCGGGCCGGCAAACCGGGGGCACATGGCGCCGGCGTTCACCACGGGAGGAACACCGGCGCGGCGGTGTTCCGTAACAGCATGTTTGGCTGCCGGAACACCGTAAAAAGGTTATTTCGCCGGGACAAAATACGGCGAATCCGGGACACTTGGCATCTCTGTGTCCATATACCTGCCACCCTTTGTGTAAAAAAGTTGCCCCTTGGGTTCTTGTTAAATCTTTCCACATTCACCTTAAACCTCTGTCCTTGGGTTCTTGATTTCCCTGGGGAAGAAACTTGGTGCATTTACCCCAGAGCTGCCAAATATTTTGCTGAGGAAATCAGTATTTTTACACGGTTCCATTCTGCTGAAAACAGTTTTTTTTTAATGTGCGGTCATACCCATGTAAGAGTACAAGATTGCATACCTTTGCTGCCAATTGTGTCTTCTACGCACTTTACTTGACAGTGCATTCATTGCCATCTCTTTGTATGCTGCTGTTTGAACAGCTGCTTCCTGCTTTTAGCACCAGATGATGGTGTAGAAGCCATTATGGAAGCCTCCCTCTCCCTCCTTCACCCTCTCTCTCTGCCTCTCTCCCTCCCTCCTTTCCCTCCCATCCTCCCTCTCTCTTCCCTTCATTTTTTTCTCCCTCCCTCTCTTATTCCCTCCTGCACTCCCACTCCCTCTCTCCTTCTTGCTCTCTCCCTCCCCTAACAGTCTGTGACCCATAGCGCTGTGGCCATAGCTCTATGGGCTTTACACATAGCTCTCTGTGTAAAGGCAATAGCGCTCCAGCTGGGAGCGCTATTTTTAGAACCCATAGCGTTTAAAATTCCCACGCGTTAACCTGACGGTTTAAACCTGGAGCGGGACAGGCCGAGCACAGCTTACAAAAATAATTAGCCAGATCTTGAAATTTAAAATAATAATAGATTTAATCTGCTTTAATTTAATTTTTAAAGTTACGGTATGACTTTTTATATCCATGCATTTTTTAGGCAGCAAGATAAAACAGGAAGTCGGGCTGATTTTTAAAAAATCCGTATTTTACAAAGGAAATCGGTACATCCTTATTCTGATCGCATTTCCATACAAAATATGGAAAATCCGTACTACTTGGCAGCTCTGTTACCCTATCTATTCCTCATGTGATCTTATAAACCTCTACAAGATCACCCCTCATCCTTTTATGCTCCAAGGAATGGTCCTTGGAAAGGATGTTTCCATTAGTGGGAGAGTCTAGAACTAGAGGTCACAGCCTCAGAATAAAAGGACGTTGTTTTAGGAAGGAGATGAGGAGAAATTTATTTTGTCAGAGGATGGTGAATCTGTGGAATTCTTTGCTACAGAAGGCTGTAGAGGCCAAGAGTGGATATTTATAAGGCAGAGAAAGATAGATTCTTGATTAGTACAGGTGTCAGAGGTTATGGGGAGAAGGCAGGAGAATAGGGTTAGGAGGGAGAGATAGATCAGCCATGATTGAATGGCAGAGTAGACTTGATGGGCCGAATGGCCTAATTCTACTCCTATTCCTTATTACGTCCCAGCCTGCTCAACCTCTTTTAGGCTTTAGGAATACAACATGGAAACAGGCTCTTCGGCCCATCGAGTCTACACCGACCAGCGATCACCCCCTTACACTAGCACTATCCTACACACTAGGAACTATTTACTATCTTTGACATGCACTCGCAAGTGATTGATTTTTTTAACACTGCTGTTGAAGCGCAATCTCCTGGATGATTGATTTATTATTTCATCTTTAGATTTAATCTTTACCGAAACCAATTATATCAAAACTGTTTGTCTTTCGAGTGTGGTAGGAAACCAGAGCACAAGGAGGGAGCCCATGCGTTCACATGGAGAACGTACAGACAGCGCCCGTAGTCAGGATCAAACCCGGGTCTCTGGCACTGTAAGGAAGCAACTCTACCGCTGTGCCACTATGCCCCCTCCTCTCCCTGCAGCTGAGGCCCTTGAGTGCTGGCAACAGCCTTGTATATCTTCTCTGCATCCTTTCCAGCTTAATGACATATTTTCTTTAACTGTGTGACCAAAACTAAACAATACTCCAAATGTAGCGTCACCAATGTCTTGTACAACTGTAACATAACCTCCCAACTTCTATACTGAATACTCTGACGAAGGCCAAAAGCCTTCTTGACCACCTTATCTACCTGTGACGCCACTTTCAAGGAACTATGTACCTACACTCCTAAATCACTGTGCTTTACAATACCTCCCGAGCCCTGCCATTCATTGTGCAAGTCCCGCCCTTGTAAAACTTCCCATAACATCTCGTACTTTTCCATATTAAACTCCATCAAGCATTCCTCAGCCCACCTGCCCAACCAATCAAGAGCCTGCCGACATCTACAATACCACTCACTTTAGATAGACACAAAGTGCTGGAGTAACTCAGCACGTCAGGTAGCATCTCTGGAGCAAAAGTAGTGTCATCTGCAAACTTACTAATCATGTCTTGTATGTTCTCATCCAAATAATTGGTATAGAAGACAAACAGCAATAGGCCCAGCACTAAACCCTGAGACACAGCAATAGGCCCAGCACTGAACCCTGAAGCACACCACTAGTCACAGGCCTTCAGTCTGACAAAAACAACCTTCCACCATCATCCTCTGCTTTCTTCCATGAAGCTAATTTTCTATCCAGTTGGCTAGCTCTCCTTGGATCCCATGTGATCTAACTTTCCAGAGCAGCCTACCATGCAGAATCTTGTCAAATGCCTTGCTGAAATCCATATAGACAATATCTGGAGCTCTGCTCTCATCAACCTGTCTGGTCACATCTTCATAAAACAGATGGTAAGCATGGGTAATGCCTTTGCTGTCGGGAGTTTGAAACTGAGGAAGGTTGTAGAAAGGTCACGACGTGAATGTCACCATTTCATGTCTTCCACAGATGCAGCCAGACCTGCGGAGTTACTCCAGCATTTTGTGTTTGTTTTTGGTAAATCAGTATCTGCAGTTCCTGGTTTTTCCACAGCTTGAAACCTGTGGAAAAACTGTGTCAAGTGTAACCACATGACACAGTTACTTTACAGAAGTCTTCACTTGGCCATTCTAGATACGTACAAGTATGTGATTGAAATGGTTCAGCAATGAGCACAGTTGGCGGGCTTCACTTAAAACCTTGGTCAACCTCATTGTCACCCGGAGTATCGAAACCACGCCAGTGACACCGCAGATAATGATGTACCAGGCTGTCATACGCATTTACATCAACATGAAACTGGGCAAAAGCTAAGGTTCTATACATCCATTTGAATTATTCACAGAACTCAAATATCTGACTTTAAAAAGTCAATTCAGCTCCGCTGATAGCTTTAGTTTGAAAAAGAGATAAACAACCTAAGAGCAATGACCAATCTTAGCCAAGATGACAGGAACACTAATGAAGAAATCAAGTTAAAAGAAAGCTGCACTGACCTTTAGTTTGGAGATCATGCTTGCTTCTGCATCATCGCTTGCACTGTTCTGATGAACCAGTCTCTTTGCTAACATCTTGGCATAGAACTTCTGAAATACATCCTTGTCTTCAATATACTTAAATACCACCATCTGAAAAATGACCAATTCAATCAATTATTGTTTTTTTAATATCACATTTAGAGTAAGAGAGCCATGCAGCACAGAAACGGGCCTTTTGGTCAAACTCCTCCATGCATACTAAGATGCCCCATCTAAGCTAGTCCCATTTTCCCGTGTTTGGCCCAGATCCCTCTAAACCTTTTCCACTCATGTACCTGACTCAACTACCTTCTCTGGCAGCTCACAATGACCTCTGGGTGATGGAGTGAATGATAATCACGTAGACAGATTTGTCTAGGATCATGATGAAGTGCTGTTGATGGATCAATTAAGGTAGTTGGAAAGCATGCTATCATTCTTGATGTATCCAATAGAGTGCTCTGACTTGGAATGTGCCCCATTTGAAGTACAACTATTCGCTGATCTGCTCCAGTAACTGAGGTACGTTTTGTACACCCAGTCGGTTTACTGACTAACTCCCAGATTCTGGTTAATGATTTAGTCGTGGTAAATCATTTAATGTTAGAGGGAGGTGGTTAGATATTCTCGTCTATAATTCAATTGCACAAAGGTTAGTGTTTTTTTCAGTCCGAGTAGAATATTATTTTAATATTATTCTCGCTGCTTGCGGACAAGATATTCCAATAAAATAAAAGCTGTAGGTGGAAAATAGTAAAGACTTTTCAATTTTCTTATACGAGTTGCACTATTGTTGTATGAACCCATAACAGGACTGGCCAAACCCATCTTGGCATCTCAAGTAAAGTGGCAACATTTTAAAAAGTTCTCACCACTTGATTGAGGGTATCTTCAAGCTCAGCCTCTTCTGGATTCTTAGAACTGCAGAACATAGATTAAGAACCAATATTAAATCAATACTCACAAAAGTCATAACTACAAATTTTCCATAACAGCAATACTTATTTTTTATTGCGGCAACAGTGATCTATGAATATATAGTAATGGCTAGTTAGGAACCTTGAAATACAGCAAGAATCAAATATGCATTTCCAAGGAATGATAATGTCATTGCACTCTTATGCAACCATATTGTGCTCAGTTAAGGAAACATTGCCTATTCTTTGCCATTCTGTCAGCACCGTGCCATGTAAGTGCTACCAAATGGGAATTTTGCGTGTGCCAGTCCTAATAGATGCCCTCCACACTAGGTTTTCCAGACTGCAACCAAATGATGAACTCCGTGGAATTCAATAGAGCTATAGAGCCACACAGCGTGGAAATAGACCCATTGGCCCAACTTGCCCGTGCCGACCGACATGTCCCATCTGCCAGTGTTTGGTCCATATCCCTTTAAACCTATCCTATCCAAGTACCTGTCCAAAAATGTATTTTAAATATTGTGATAGTATCTGCCTCAACTACCTCTACTGGCAGCTCATTCTAAATACCTACCACCCTTTGTGTAAAAAAGTTGAATTTTGGATTCCAATTAAATCCTCCCCTCCCCCTCCCGTTTTGTGGAGAAACTAGTTCTGGCCCACCTTCATGACAACAGTGCATAATCTCATAAGGCCCTACCGCAGTGACTAGTGGAGTCCCGCAATGCTCGGTGCTGGAATATATATTGTAAATAACCCCAGTTATTTACAATATATATTAACGGTTTAGACGAGGGAATTAAATATAACATCTCCAAGTTTGCAGATGACACAAAGCTAGGTGGCAGTGTGAGCTGCAAGGAGGATGCTATGAGGCTGCTGGGTGACCTGGATGCGTTGGGTGAGTGGACAGATGCAATATAATGTGGATAAATGTGAGGTTATCCACTTTGGTGGCACGAACAGGAAGGCAGATTATTATCTGAATTGTGTCAGATTAGGAAAGGGGGAGGTGTGACGAGACCTGGGTGTGCTTGTACATCAGTCAATGAAAGTAAGCATGCAGGTATATCAGGCAGTGGAGAAAGCTAGTGGCATATTGGCCTCCATTGCAAGAGGATGAGTTTAGGAGCAAGGAGGTCTTACTGCAGTTGTACAGGGCCTGGTAAGACCGCACCTGGAGTATTGTGTGCAATTTTGGTCTCCTAATTTGAGGAAGGACATTATTGCTATTGAGGGAGTGCAGCATATGTTCACCAGGTTAATTCATGGGATGGCGGGACAGACCAATAATGAAAGAATGGGTTGACTGGGCTTGTATTCACTGGAATTTAGAAGGATGAGAGGGGGTCTTATAGAAACATATAAAATTCTTAAAGGATTGGAAAGGCTAGTTGCAGGAAAAATGTTCCCGATGTTGAGGGAGTCCAGAACCAGGGGTCACAGTTTGAGAATAAGTGGTAGACCATTTAGGACTGAGATGAGGAAAAACTTTTTCACCCAGAGAGTTGTGAATCAGTGGAATTCTCTGTCACAGAAGGCAGTGGAAGCCAATTTACTGGATGTTTTCAAGCGTGAGGTCGATTTAGCTCAGGGCTAAAGGAATCAAGGGATATAGGGGGAAAAACAGGACCAGGGTACTGATTTTAGATAATCAGCCATGATCATATTGAATGGCGGTGCTGGCTCAAAGGGCTGAATGGCCTACTCCTGCACCTATTTTTCTATGTTTCTGTGCAAGGTCTCTGCATTTAGGATTAGCAGGACTTTGGACATTAATGATTATGTCATTATGTACAGAACCAGAAAAGATGAAGCCACTTGCTCCGTGGCCAGCACTGAGCAACTTTCCTCTGCAGTAAATTCAGACCTAATTGAGTAGAACGTAGGGACATTTATTTAAAACATGAGAATTACGCGAGGAACCGCAAGCCAAACAGTTGATATCACTGCCTTATTTTTAGAAACGTAGAAAATAGCTGCAGGAGTATGTCATTCAGCCCTTTGAGCCAGCACTGCCATATGATCATGGCTGATCATCCAAAATCAGTACCCCATTCCGTCTTTTCCCCCCATATCTCTTGATTCCCTTAGCCCTAAGAGGGCTTGATTCCCTTAGCCCTAACTTCATGAGTCATACCTACCGAAATGGAACAATAAAAATCTTGCAGCAGCTCACCAGGTTATCAATAGATAACATGATAACAAACAAATAAGTTTAATGAATTAAAAAAAACAACATAGTGCAAAACAAAACCCCAAAGTCCTCAGTGCAACCAAGACAGTTTGTAGTTTGGTTCATTTGGGTCCTTCATGATGCTGGTTGCCTTTTTGAGCAGCGCCTTCCAAAGATCTCTTATAGTTTAAAGTAGATGAGTGAGACCAGTTTGTTTTTTTATACACTCAAGATACTGGTGGGTACCTAGAATTCGCTGCCAGGGGAGCGATGTGAGCAAATGCAATAGTGGCGTTTAAGAGGCATATAAATAAGCACATGAAGATACTGGGAATGGAGGGAAATGGAGCACAAGCAGGCAGAAGGGATTAGTTTAATTTGAAATCATATTCGGCACAAATGTCATGGGACAAAGGGCATGTTCCTATGCCGTACTGTTCAATGTATATTAACACTAGCCCAGAGTTCAGTTATGTGAAGACATTTTGGGTAGCTGGATAATTTTCACAAGTTTTTACCTTTTCTTCAGTAGAGAGTCACAGTATCGTGCCAGTAATTCTGGAGATTTACTTGATGACTGAGCCATTTTTGTAACTGCATTATTATTTATGAAACGACCACATGCCTACATAAAACCAAACCACAATTTTAAACATCACTATAAAAATTGCTGTTAGGTCTTCACACTTTCAATTAAAACAATATCAAATAACAGAAGAAGGTTCTTAATCTTGACATTTTATATTTTTATTTAATTTATCATATATTGTTAGCATAATGCATCCTCAAATTTAACAACTTACAGGAAATAATGAAAGTCACTTTTAGAATTTGATTCACTGTTGATTTACTGAGCAGCTCAGGATCCTCATAATTGGGCACCTTCATCCCTTTATAATTCCTAAATATTTTGTTATACATCTCCATTCATTGTTTTGTTTCCCATCTTTCTATATCCTTACCAAATTCTATTGACTGCAGGTTTGAAAATTTTGGGTCGAGACCCTTCTTCAGACTTTAATCTGAAGGTCTCAACATATTCCTTTTCTCCAGAGATGCGAACTGACCCGTTGAGTTACTCCAGCTTTTTGCATCTATCTTGAGCTTTTCACTGTACCTCAGTACATGCGAGAATAATAAACTAAAATAGCATCCCTTTCCAGAAAAACAATTAACATTTTAGCTCTCCATACAATTCATTAATCAACAGATCATTAACAAAAACATTAATTCAGTTTCCCCCTCCACTCAACCTCTAGCCAGTTGAGTTCTTCCAGAATTTTACCAGAATTTTCTTTTTATGTTTTGCACTTGCTTTTATTCTGTTCTGCAGCTGTGAATGGTCACATTTTGTTTTTATTAGATGCTGGTTGCCATAAAACAACTGTCTTACCTTATCTAAAGCAGCCACAAAACCAGCATCATTGTTGAAAGCTGACATCACTAATGCATTGTACTTCTTATGGACATCCAGAATAGTTTGTACATACATTTTGGGATCCTGAGTCAAAAAAGGAAAGATACATGTAAATATAAATATTTGCAAACAAATATTTGGCCATGCTGAAAACTTACTTATTCATGTGAAGAGTTTATTTAACAACAAGGCTTCGTAACAGTTCATTTGGAACAATAATTTCAATTGTAGATACAAAATTCTGGAGTAACTCAGCAGGTCAGGCAGCATCTCTAGAGAACAGGAATGGGTAACGTTTCGGGTCGAGACCCTTCTTCAGACTGATGTCAGGGGAGGGGGTGGGACAAAGATAGAATGTAGTCGGAGACAGTAAGACTAATGGAAGTTCTAGGAAGGGGGAGGGGATGAAGAGAGAAAGCAAGGGCTATCTGAAGTTAGAGAAGTCAATGTCCATACCGCTGGGGTGTAAACTACCCAAGCGAAATATGAGGTACTGTTCCTCCAATTTGCGCAGGCCTCACTCTGGCAATGGAGGAGACCCAGGACAGAAAGGTCAGATTGGGAATGGGTGGGGAAGTTGAAGTGCTGAGCCACCGGGAGATCAGGTAGGTTAAGACGGACTGAGCGGAGGTGTTCAGCGAAACAATCGCCGAGCCTGCGCTTGGTCTCGCCGATGTAGAGAAGTTGACACTTAGAACAGCGGATGCAGTTGATGAGTTTGGAGGAGGTGCAAGTGAACCTCTGCCTCACCTGGAAAGACTGTTTGGGTCCTTGGATGGAGTCAAGGGCTGAGGTAAATGGACTGGTGTTGCATCTCCTGCGGTTGCAGGGGAAAGTACCTGGGGAGGGGATGGTTTGGGTGGGAAGGGACGAGTTGACCAGGGAGTTTCAGAGGGAACGGTCTCTGCGGAAAGCACATAGGGGTGGAGATAGGAAGACGTGGCCAGTAGTGGGATCCCGTTGGAGGTGGCAAAAATGTTGGATGATTATATGCTGTATGCGACGGCTGATGGGGTGGAAGGTGAGGACAAGGTTACGAATGGGGGGGGGGGGGAAGCAAGACCGGTGCTGCAAGATATCGAGGAAACTCTAGTGAATCTAGTAATTTGAATGGGCTCAGTATAAATCACAGATTGGAGTTTGCGAGTGGAGAGAGGGAATGAGAAGTTGGAGGTGCAAATCAATTGAGCGATCCTGGTTCCACGTTCCAGTCGTCCCAAAGAATGGGAAATTTTAATTTCAACGTATGCTGATAATTCCATGCCCTGCCACCATTGCGCAAAAACTCAATTAGTAGGTGTGAGAAAATTAATGCAGATGTGTGCAAAACAACAGTACTTCTCGTACACTATCCCAGTCGACTCAGTACTTCTGATTCGGTTACTAAAACAGTTTGGCATTTGCCTTAGTGACATGTTACTTGGAAGAAAATGATTATTAAGACTGCTCAGAAAGAAAATCAGTAACTTTATGGCTTAAACTGAAATTTAAATTGAACAGGTGTTTACTTTTAAATTGTTTACTACTCTCAATATGATTACTGGTTTACAGCATTGAGAAAGTCATGTGAGATGTATTTACTATATATATTTTGGCATCACATGTTCGTTTAATTTTCAATTCTCCATCTTCAGTTTTAAAATCAAAAGCACAATTGTCCATGCCAACCAAGATGCTCCATCTAACTGAACACAATACTCCAAGAGTAACCTTAACAACATCTTGTACAACTATAATCCTAACTTCTATACTCAATTAAAAAAAGACACAAGTGCCAGAGTAACACAGCAGGTCTGGCAGCATCTCTGGAGAGCATGGGTAGTAGGATGTTTCGGGTCAGAATCCTACGTCAGACCCAATACGTCATCTATCCATGATCTTCAGACATGTTGCCTAACGTGCTGAGTTACTCCAGCACTTTGTGCCTCTTTTTGTAAACCAGCACCTGCAATTCCTTGTATGCACATTCTATACTCAATTCCCTCATTGATGAAGGCCTAGATGTAGGAAAAAGGAACTGTAAATCCTGTCTTACAAAAAAGGACACAAGTACTGGAGTACTTTCTGAAGAAGGGTTCCGTCCGAAACGTCACCTATCCATGTCTCCAGAGATGCTGCAATGCCAAAAGGCTTTTTCACTTACCTATTTACCTGCAATGCCACTTTCAATGAACCATGTACTTATACTCCTACGTCCCTCTGCTCTACATCCCTCCCCAGTGCTCTACCATTCTCCAAGTCCTTCGATAGAAGTACTCTGATTAAAAATTGTGCAGCTTTCACAAAAGATGTGATGCGAGCATGTGGCGTTTCTAAAATATGGATAACCACAAACAATCATTTAAATAATAGAATAAAAGAATAGAAAATTCTGAATGTCAAAAACACTTTTGTTTTTAGAATTAAATGATTTGCCACAGCATTACGGCCAGAAGCAGCTTTTCTAGGAGTAAGAGACATCATAGTCACCTGAGACAGTCATCATCACTATGCGTTCTAGCATTCTTCACAAAAATACCCAAAGTTATCAAACATTGGCAAAGATAAAAATCCACACATAGCCTGGAAACAATGTTGTGAGCAGGTAGGAAAAGGAGAGAGAAGCACAACATAAATCAAAGTTTTCAAAGCAATGAAAGGAATGAATTACCAGATGCGAAAAATTAATGTAAGGATAACTGGTGTGTCAGAAAACAGAGTAACCAGAGGATCATGAATTAATTATTTTTAAAAAAATCCAATAACTCACATTCAGAGCAGCTTCTCCACACTTCTCAATGGCAGCCAAACCCTGGTTATGAATGTGTGTTTCTAGAAGTTTCTTCAGCTCTCCAAGGCCATCTTGGATTCGAGACACTAAGTTATACATTCTACCCAGATCTAGCAAAGTAAAGCAAGCAAGTGTGTTTATTTATTTTTTTGATATTGGCATCAAATATTCGACATCCAAAATCAGGGACATTATTACTTTGCTCAGTATTTTAAAAAATCAAACTCGGAAGATTTATGAAAGATTCACATCAAAATCCATTACATACACCAATCATTAACTGCCACTAAAATATTGCAACTCTGTACAGAAAAACAAGCAAATATTTAAAAACTGCTCAAGCCCTTATAAGCTAATAACTATGCTTGGCATTGTGCAAGTCATCCGTAAACATCACATCTCTACAATGCAAGTTTCTACATTAGAGCACATTAACTTTTAACATTTTATCATGCTATCTCGTAAATCATTTAAGTAGCAGGTTTACTATTGCTATAGTTAGATAATGCACTTTAAATCAGCTGCCAATATTAACAAACTATAATTCGTCCTTCTTTGTTTCTTCTCTTTGCTCACCATAAAATACTAGAGTAAAATTCCAGAGTATACACACAGATTTGAACTGTGTAAGTTCTTAAAATGGATAGATTGGGGTCAGTTGGGCCCATTCCTACACAAACAATGAAAGGCACAATTATTCCTTTTAAGATAAATCAGAGAATTCCACGATCAATCTGCTTTGCCCCTTTACTGCCACAAGTGAGGCGTAAGAGGGGTACAAGGAAGATTTTTTTTACACTTTTGAAGTTTGGACTTTCTGAGAGGATTGTAGAGGCAAAGATTCACTCAACGTTGAAGTATTGGACAAGCAATTACATTGGCAAGACATAGATGGGAATGAATCAGGTGCTGATAAATGGAAATAAATAGGTATCTGACGATTGGCATTCACAGGGTGGATCAAAGGACCTGTTTCTGTGCATCATCCAATGGTGGATTTTTTAGAGGTTGTCATTAAAAAAACTTATTTACCATTTCTACTGAAGAAGTCTATATAGTAATACAGCTCAGTTCAGAAGAAAGATAAGCTGTCCTCTGAGATTCTAAGTACAAGACAAAGAGAAAAGGAAAATAATGCCAATCTGCAGCATAATTTTCCCCTTTTCACAATAAACAGGAGTATTACCTTCATTTTTATCAGCATCTAATAAATTCTGAAACTCTGTATGAAAAATTTCTAGATGTTTCTCAATGAGTACTTGTTCACATTTACGAGCCAGCTCATCTTGGGTACTTTCATGAAGATAAACTTGTACTCTACGTTGTTCCTCCATCAACCGAGCTTCAGCCTGAAAGACAAAATCATCGTCCTGAATACAACTAACTACTCAAAATATGATACTATACAAAATTGTACAAAACTAAGTTTAAACCCTTTGTCAATTTTTGAAAATGTATCCCTAAACAGTTATAAAGACAGGGATTATTCATCAACAAATCCCTTCAGCTGTGTTTGTGCAGCGGGATATCTGAACTTAAATCTGAAGAAGATGGCAATGCTCAACAGAATAGTAGATATAAATATTTAATGTTTCAGTTTGATGACCATTTATCAGAACTGAGAAAAGTTTCCTGCAAATTAAAATAGATCACATTTCCAACTTTTCCTCATTTTGATGAAACCATCATCCATTATCATCTAGACCGTCAACCATTAATGTCATGGCTCTGCAGATACTGCCTTTTACCTACTGAGCATTTCTAGAATTTGCTGTTTATAACTCTACTCCCTATTGCCAGGAATGTGAAGTGAGCTACAATTATCATTAACCCTAAAATAGAGAAGTAAAAACAAAATTGTCAGGCTTCCCATTCTTGACAACTTCTCTTACTTTCAAATAAAAATTGAGAAACACATTATGAATAATCCTTTATTTTACTGAATGTCACATAGCTCGAGGGGGCATATTGCCTTCAACTACTTTATTTCTCATGCTCCAAATATCTTACATCCTACCAAAACTCAACAACCCGGATATTAACCTACTAGGGCATTTAATTCTTAATATTGGCAGGCTTTGGGTTCATTACTGTTACAGTCTAAATTCCTGTAATGTGTTTATGTATGGAAATCTATTAAAAAAGCGTTTTGTAATATTCAACAGGAATATAATAACAAAACGTCATCATGTTTATCAAAGTCATGACATATTCTGTGTGAGCGGGAGGGTTGAGCAAGCAATGTAAGTTTAGAAAATGAAAGGGGGAACACGTGTCAGAGAATGGGTTAGAAAGGGGTGAGGGAATAAAAGGCCACCACATAATCAAATCTATATACCTGTAAAAGTGTATTTAAAATAGTTTAATTGTACCCACCTCTACTGCTTCTTCCAGCAATTCGTTTCATATACCACCATCCTCCGTGTAGAAACATTTCCCTCTCAGGTCCCCTTTAAATCTTTTCCCTCTCACCTTAAACCAATGCCCTCTACTTTTAGACTGCACTACCTTGGTGAAAATCATGCCCCTCATAATTTTTTGTAAACCTGCATAAGGTCACCAGTCAGCCTCTTTCACTCTGGGGAAAACAGGCCCAGCCTATCTGATACCTCCTTAGAACACAACCCTTCATTCCCAGCAACAGCCTCGTGAATCTTTACCGCACTCTCTCTAGCCTTCCTATGGTATGCTGGCTGGAACTGCATACAATTCCAGGTTCGATCTCACCGACGTCTTGGATAGCTAACGCTACTTCTCATGTCTTGGAATCCACATCTGTCCGATGAAACCAAGTATGCATATGTCGTCTTTGTCAGTTAGACTACGTTTTCACTTTCAGGGTATTTATACCCTTGGTTCTCTCCAGTCTACAACACTCCCCAGGACCCCGTTATTCACTGAATATGCCCTGTCCTGTTTAACTTCCAAAAATACTTCACTTTGCTCTTGTTCGAGTTAAATTTCATTTTGCCATTCCTTGGCCTATTTTCCCTGTTCTTACCTTAAACAATCTTCTCCACTGGCCACCATCCGAAAACTTACTAATCATGCTGCCTATATTCTCATCCATATTGTTCATATATATGATAAACATGTACTGTGCTACAATTGCCCAATTCAATAAACATTTGAGATAGATAAATAGACAGTTAATAATCTAACTGCAGTTACTAACCTTCTTCATGTATTCTGTTACAGGATTTTGCTGCAGAAACTCAGTGCTTTCCCTTGTGTAAAACCTCTCTGTGTCAGCCAGAAATTGAGATTCAAATGATTCTTTATACACGGTCAATGTGGGTCCCTTTGCAAAAGCATCATCTTCATTCAGCCCAAGTTCAACTGTGATTAAAATAAATACAATGAACAAAAATGTTCAGCCTGAAACATTTCCAAAGATTCTGCTAACAGATCTACTAGGAAATCAGTTAACACATTAAGCACAAGTAGTTCACAATTACCATACGACTGAACCACTCCGCTAATCAGTCTGGTGTTGATAGTTTCACCATTTCGCTCCTTCTCAATCAACTTCAGAACAGCATTTGTAACCTGGCGAGAAATGTAATGGTCTTTAGAATAGCCTCATATATCATTATAACAGATTAAATGACTACAATACCTTTCCAAACTTTAATTATATATAAGATAGACACAAAAAGCTGGAGTAACTCAGCAGGACAGGCAGCATCTCTGGAGAGCAGGAATGGGACGTTTCTGGTCGAGACCCTTCTTCAGACTTAACTGATTTCCTAGTAGGTCTGTTAGCAGAATCTTTGAAAATTATATATATATATATATAATGTCAGCTATATAAAAGGAATTGACTCATGGAGATTTAGGCATCATGTTCAGCAGGACTTTGTAGCTGAAATCAAGACAGCTAACCCTTATTATAGCGGACCATAGTGCAGGGCATATTGGTGTATTTTATTGCTAATTGTCCTCTATAACCGAGTATTCCAAGGGGTGGTTTCGGGAGGACAAAGATCCACAAAACCTACGTTCATGGCAGAAATGGTGGAGAAGCTTAAATTGATAAAGTTGTGTTTTCAGATTTAGCTTAGTTTAAGATATGGCACAGAAACTGGACCTTCGGCCCATCGTGTCCATGGCGGCAGACCTCTTTACATTAGTCCTATTTTATCACACTTTCGCATACTGTCCTGACACACGAGATAAATATCTCCCAAAACATAGCGGCCAATTAACCCACAAACCCGCACGTCTTTGGGATGTGGGAGGAAACTGCAGCTGTTGCAGCTGCACACTATAACAGTATCGCATTGGGTCTCTGGCGCAGCGAGGCAGCAGCTCCATCAGCTGCGCCAACTCACAGATGGACAAATCTGACTCCTCAAGCCCCAGATCCCAGAATTAACGGCAGTTCTTCTTTATTCAGCGGAGAGGCCGTCCGCCAACTTTAACAGAGAATCAGCAGGGCTCGAAATTAGCGGTTGCCCGGGTGCCAATGACCACCCAACGTGCCTAAACGCAGGCTCATTTTGCCCGGCCTGGCAAGCAAATACTGGTTTATACCGATAGACACAAAAAACTGGAGTAACTCCGCAAGTCAGGCAGCATCTCTGGAGAATAGGAGGGCGACGTTTCGTGTCAACGGCGGCGGCTGTATTCCTCTAGTATCTTTTATTACGGGGCAGATACCAGGTGCGTGGTGACGAAGGGTCGGAGCGAATGACGGGTATCGAGCAGCGGCTGCGACATCGCCCCACCACCTCCTCCTCCCGCCCCCCACCCGGCGGAAGGAGGCCTCCCTCTCCCCCTCCCTCCCTCCTCCCGGCCTCGGCGTGCGAGAGGGGTTGTTTTGAAAGCGCCGTTGGTGGATTTGCAGACTGCGGCCGCTGCCTGCAAATCCGTTAAAGGCGCTTTCAATACAACCCCTCTCGCACGCCGAGGCCGGGAGGGAGGGAGAGGGAGAGGGAGAGGGGGAGAGAGAGAGGGGGGGAGGCCTCCTTCCGCCGTCTGAAGCAACTGCACCAAAGATCCTATAGTGATAGGATCTTTGAGCTGCACCGCTCGGCCCCGCACCTTGCTGTCGGAGGAGAGGAGGCGGTGGCGACGAGTTCCCAACCGTCTCCCACTTTGGCGGCGGCACTTTGGGTTGGACAAGGACGGCAAAGGCAGCAGGGCGATGTTGTCCGAGGAGTGCTGACCTTCCTTCCTCCCCACCTCCTCTGCCCCCTCCCCCCCCCCCTCTTTCTCTCTTGCACACAACCCTCCAACCCTCTTATCCTGGGATCCCTCCTCTCCATCCCGCGCTGATCCCCATTCCCTCCTCTATTCAGTCCTCACTGACATCCCCTGTGCTCCCCTCCCCATCTATTCATCACCCTACCCCCACCTTGCAGTGATTCTCCTGCCACCCCCCCATCCATCCTACACTGGTCCCCCAATTCATCCTGTACTGACTCCCTTTCCCAACCATCCTGCACTTCTCCCCCCCCCCCCCCCCCATTCATATTGCACTGATCCATCCATTCATCCCGTACTGACCCACCTTCCATTTACCCTGCACCAAACCCACCATGCATCCTGTAGAGGTCATCTTTTACTGATCTCCCATTCATCCTGTACTGATCCCCTCATGCATCCTGTACTGACCCCTTCATGCGTCCTGTACTGATCCTCTCATTCATCCTGTACTGAACCACCATTCATCCTATACTGATCCCCTCATTCATCCTGTAGTGATCCACCATTCATCCTGCACAGACCCTCCGATCCACACTGTCCTGACCCCCCCCATTCATCCTGTACTGACCCCCCCCCCATTCATCCTGTGTTGATCCCCCCCCCAACCATCCTGTACTGATCCCCCCATTCAAAAAGAATGGGGGGGGGGGGAAACAGTCTGAAGAAGGGTCTCGACCCAAAACGTTGCCTATTTCCTTAGCTCCATAGATGCTGCCTCACCCGCTGAATTTCTCAAGCATTTCTGTCTACCCCCATTCATCCTGTACTGCCCCCCCATTCATCCTGTACTGATTTCCCCCCCCCCCCATCCATCCCGCACTGATCCCCCCATTCAACACCACTGACAGCCCCCGTGCTCTCCCCTCACAATTTTACATACTTCAACCAACACGTACTAATTCACCTGCCTCAATCCATCCATTCCACACCGATTGCCTTCTCACCCCCCCCCCCCCCCCCCGGCATTTATCCACCCCGCACTGATTCACACACCCCCTGACCCTATTGTGCTTCATGGTCTTCAGAGCAAACATTGACTATGTTTGATAACGGAATGCAATCAAATGTGTTTTAATTCCCAAAGTTATTATTTGTTTTGACACCTTTAAACATATTACCAAAAGAACATTTGCTGCAGTTATGTCCTTTGGCCATCTCTTGTCAGTTAGTGCAATGTTTAACCTGTCGGATGGGTATAGTCGGTTTTAACAGCTATCATAAAATGCCTTCAGAAATTTCCTTGCAACCTGTATATTTTGTTATGGATAAATTATGTGGGAAGCCAGAGTGTTTCAGTGCCAATAGCAATAACGACCCATGCTATGGCCATGTCATGGTAATTTTCGGTCCTTCACAGAAAACATGCAGCAATCTGTAGTGTGCATGGTTAATCATATATGTTACCAAGGTCCAGGATTTATTGACGCAGGTTGATCATACACTGAATAATCCAACCACATTTGTGTTTGGAAGTGGAAAGAACTAATAGAAATTGCATTATTGCAATGTGTAAAAAGAGTTGAGATATTGTATTATAATTTTGCTGCATGTCATTGTGGTATATATCATGTCTTTTTTTTTTGTTTGTTTATTTTTGTTAGAAGTAAGTACAGTAGTCTGGTACGTAAGTACCTAATACATAAATACATATTTTCATTCTTGTACAACTTCATACTTTTGGTTCAATAATAAAAGAACAGTGAGAGAAAAAAGAAATAGAGTGTTGGAATAGATAGACAAGCGAGTAGAAACAGAAAACAAAAGAAATAAAGGACAGAGATGAGAAGTTAAAGGATTGAAAGAAAAGGAAAAAGTAAAAAAAAAGAGAGATTAGGAGAGATCTATCTATCTCATATTTTTACCCATCCGTCACCCAGTTCTAAACCATTTAATTTCTAAGGTTATGTTATGTTGCACCATATGCTTGTAAAAAGTTGATAAACGGAGACCAAATCTTTAAGAATTGGTCTACTTTGGCTAGTAAGAGGAATCTCATTTCTTCAAGATGTAGTGTTTCAGACATGTTCGAGATCCACATTTTGAATGTTGGCGTAGGTGCGTTTTTCCAAAATTTAAGTATAAGTTTTTTCGCTGTTATTAGACCATAATTAAGAAAAGCTTCTTGGAATATAGTTTACTTCCCTCTTCCATTGATCCAATATATATCATGTCTTGATTGGTGAATATGTTTATTTTGTGAGTTATTTGAAGCAGAAATAATATGTGAATGCAGACAAAAGTGCTGGAGAAACTCAGCGGATGTGGCAGCATCTATGGAGCGAAGGAAATAGACAACGTTTCAGGGCAGAAACCAGTCTTCAAAATTATTAACCACTACGGAAATAATTTTTAAAATATCCATCCAAAATTTTTTAATTTTTATGCAACTTACAAAGGTATGGATTAAATTAGCCTCAAAGTATTGACATTTATCACAGATAGGAGAGATATTAGGAAAAATTCTATTTAATTCTGTTTTAGAATAATGCAATCTATGTAGTACTTTAAATTGTATTAAAGAATGTCTGGCGTTTAACGAACATTGATGTATATGTTGTAGACTTTCATCCGAAATATCTTTCGTTATGGGTTGAACTAATTTGTTTTCCCATGCTTGTCTATATAATTCCGTCAACGGAATCTCACTATCTAAAAGAGTATTACAAATGTGAGATATTAATTTGACTGTGTTGGGGTGTTTATTCAAACATTCATCTAGAATCTCTGGTTCTCTAGTTCTGTATTCTTGTGTATGTGATTTAACATAATCTTTAAGTTGTAAATATCTAAAAAAATTATTTGAATGTAATCCATAATTCTGTTGTACCTCCTGAAATGAGAGGAACATACCTTTTCTATAAAGATGTCCCATCTTTTTAATTCCATAATTTTTCCATTGTGCAAAACCTTTATCCAATACTGACGGTTTAAATGAAGGGTTATTTGCAATAGGGAGAGAGAGTATAAATTATCCAATTTTAATGTCTTTTTTATTTGTTTCCAAATTCGAATACCACTATGTATTATTGGATTTTCACTATAGATTTTTTAAATTCAATTTTGTGGGAGTTAACAGAATCGGACCAATTTCAAAAAGCAGACAATCCTCCTTTTCCATCTTTAACCAGTCTGGTGTTGATCCATATCTTCCAACCAGAAATGTATGTTTTTGACATTGACTGCCCAGAAATAAAATAAGAAATTTGGTAAGACATTCGTCTTGGGTTTACATAAGTGTTTTTTGCTTATTCTGTGATTCTTATAATCCCAAATAAAACTTGTCACAATAGAGTCGACTTTTTTTAAAGACATTTTTTGGGAGATATATCGGAATTGATTGAAAGAGGTATAGTAGTTGAGGAAGGAAAATCATTTTAATAGCATTAATTCTACCGAGCATTGAAATGAGGTGTTTTCCAATATTGAATATTCTTATGCAATTTATTAAGAAAAGACACAAAATTTGATTTGAATAAAGAAGTATATTTTTTGGTCACGTAAATTCCTAAGTATTTAAATTTTTCATTCACCATTTTAAAAGGTGATTGTTGTAATATTATATATAAATTAGGTCTATCTAACTCTCTCTTAAATCCATCCAGTGACTTGGCCTCCACTGCCCTCTGTGGCAGGGAATTCCATAAATTCACAACTCTCTGGGTGAAAAAGTTTTTTCTCACCTCAGTCTTAAATGACCTCCCCTTTATTCTAAGACTGTGGCCCCTGGTCTTGGACTCGCCCAACATTGGGAACGTTTTTCCTGCATCTAGCTTGTCCAGTCCTTTTATAATTTTATATGTTTCTATAAGATCCCTCCTCATCCTTCTAAACACCAGTGAATACAAGCCTAGTCTTTTCAATCTTTCCTCCTATGACAGTCCCGCCATCCCAGGGATCAATCTCGTGAACCTACGCTGCACTGCCTCAATCACAAGTATGTCCTTCCTCAAATTAGGAGACCAAAACTGTACACAATACTCCAGATGTGGTCTCACCAGAGCCCTATACAACTGCAGAAGAACCTCTTTACTTCTATACTGAAATCCTCTTGTTATGAAGGCCAACATTCCATTAGCTTTCTTCACTGCCTGCTGTACCTGTAAGCCAACTTTCAGTGACCGGTGTACAAGGACGCCCAGGTCTCGCTGCACCTCTCCCCTACCTAACCTAACCCCATTGAGATAATAATCTGCCCCCTTGTTTTTGACGCTAAAGTGGATAACCTCACGTTTATCTATATTATACTGCATCTGCCACGCAACTGCCCACTCACTCAACCTGTCCTGGTCACCCTGCAACCTCCTAACATCTTCTTCAAAGTTCACACTGTCATCCAGCTTTGTGTCATCCGAAAACTTGCTAGTGTTGCTCCTAATTCCCTCTTCCAAATCATTAATATATATGGTAAACAGTTGTGGCCCCAACACCGAGCCTTGCGGCACTCCACTCACCACTGCCTGCCATTCTGAAAAGGACCCGTTCACTCCTACTCTTAGCTTCCGGTCTGCCAACCAATTTTCTATCCATGTCAACACCCTACCCCCAATACCATGTGCTCTAATTTTAGTCACCAGTCTCAAAGGCTTTCTGAAAGTCTAGATGTACTACATCCACTGGCACCCCTTCATCCATTTTACTTGTCACATCCTCAAAAAATTCCAGAAGATTAGTCAAGAATGGGCGATCGTTCCATCAGTCGTGAGGAGAGAATTATTTTGGCTCATTGGCATTACTTGCCCGATATGAACAGATGCCTCGGTTAAAACAGATTTTGTCTGCTATAACAGAAATCCGTTCTAAAGAGGTCCATAATAACAAGGTAGATAGTATGGCGATCAGTGTCAAGAACTAAGAGGAACTTTCTTTTGCTCAATCCCTCTTTTAATTCCAGATATTTGGCATAGAATAGAGTGGTCATTTGATTGTTCATGCTCACTCGTATGCATGTTTAGTTTATTGTTAAGGCAAAAAGTTTTAAATATTTCAGAAAAATTCCAATATATTCAGAAGGTTTATAATGAATATAATTCCTGGATGACAGTGGTGAAAGTGAGATGGCATGGCAGTGGTAGGTTATGACACAGCTGGCCCTCAAATTCCTTCCCTACCTATTTTGTGGGCACCCACACATGGTGCACATTATACTCGATAAGTTCTTTCAACAGACAAGATATTACTGCAAAAGTATCCTCTTCGTGATTTCTGCATGTTCCTACTGAGTGATTATATTAAGCAAGTTTAGACTTGTTGTTTGCAACCAAAGTGGCTGATAATCTATCGTTGCTTGTTTTTTTAAAAAAATGAAGTCCAAAGATTGTTAACCAGTAAAATTGACTTAGGACACCATTAAAAATTCACTTATATATCATGAAATAAATATGAACAATGGGAAAGAGCGGAAACACCTGAAATGGTGGCAAGATCTTTGATTTCTGCAGGTTACCTTGGAGAAAGCAGCATTACGGTGATCTTTGGCAAGGACCAAATATATTGACAATTGGATTTTGACTTTTAACTGCATATACCCACTGGTGACTGTTGTTAACTTCAGAGTGCAATGATGGTGAAAGCCGACAGTTTGCACCTCATTAAATCTGCCAGATATTATCAATGAGTCTTTTAAAATGATGACAAGTGTCAGGAAGTAGTAGAAATATTGATTACACCAGTATCACTAGGAACATACATTCGGAAATAACATATTTAAACCACAAGGCTTTTTGAAGAGATAGTAATGAATACTAATAGAAATAGTATTGAACAAACATATTTTAATGATAAAATACTTGCCTGCTTATTTAAAGGTCGAAATAAGCAATCCCGCCATGTCACTAAAGCAAGCTGCAAGGATAGAAAAAAAAGTATGTTGTGATTGCTGCTCATCAATAAATGGCTTCCAAATAATGTCATTATCACAAAACTGTGCAAAGTCAAATCTAAAAAATTGTATGTAAGATATGGCCTACTTTGGTTAACATTCTTGGATGACGAGTTTTTCTGAAACACGTAAAATAGAGTCATAAAGCACTGAACCAGGCCCTTTGGCATAACTTGCCCATGCTGACCAAGATGCCCCATATACGCTATGCCTCCTCTAGCAGCCCGTTCCATATACCCACCACCCTCTGTGTGAAAAAATTTCCCCTCGGGTTCCTATTAAATCTTTCCCCCTCACCTTAAACCTATGTCCTCTGGTTCTCAATTCCACTACTCTGGGTTAAAGACATTCACCCTATCTAGTCCCCTCAATTCCCCTACTCTGGGTAAAAACATTCACCCTATCTAGTCCCCTCATCAGCTTATACACCCTATCTAGTCCCCTCAGCCTCCAGCGGTCTAAAGAATAAAGTCCGAGCTTGCTCAATCCTCACCCTATAGATCAGGCTCTCAAGTCCTAGCAACATCCGCGTAAATCTTTTTTGCCCTCTTTCCAGCTTAACGACATTGTAAATCAAGACTTTTTTTTTAAACTTTAAGTCATACAAAATTTTCAAAGCAGCTTTGAATACTGTAAAAATAAATGAGTTCAGAATAGATTCATTACTTTTCTTTTCCTTTTGATCAAAGGTTAAAGTCTTTTCTGGCAAAGGTGCAATACAATATAAAGAGCTCTTGTTGAATTAATAAATTATATTTCTATTCATCACGTCAGTAACTAGAGAACATTAAATCAAATTTAGAATCAAAAGGACAAAGGGAGGATTGATATGACATGGAATACCATATCTGAAAGAATGGTGACAGCACTATTCATAAAAGCTTTTAAAAGGGGGTAGAAATTTTAAAACAGTTTGCTGAAAAACATCTATGCATATAATGCACAAAGACTACATCCAAACTGGTTTGTGGCATCAGGTTAATTTCAGTCATTAACTACAGATGCTGAAGAAGCGTCTCCACCCAAAACGGCACCCATTCCTTCTCTCCAAAGATGCTGCCTGACCCACTGAGTTACTCCAGCTTTTTTGTCTACATTTGAATGGATCAGTTTGACATACCATGGTACACTGGCAGTAATATTCAATCACATTAGGACTAGGCATTGCCATGACATAGATGAGACAAGATGATACCAACAGATGAACACAACACTTCAAATATGAATCAGAAAAGATACATTTAAGTAGAAGAAAGGTGCAAAACTCTATTCTGTGGATAGGCTGGAGCAGAAGAAGCCGAGTTTAACCCAATAGTTCTGGAATTAATTCTCGAGATTTTAATAGCAAAGCATGCCCATCAATCCTATCCAGAATTAGCAACAGCTCTTTAACAACACCATTTTTACAACACCAGGAGATTTACTAGAATGTTGCCTGGGCTCCAGCAACTATGTTACAGAGAAAGGTTGAACAAGTTAGGTCTTTATTCTTTGGAGCGCAGAAGGTTAAGGGGGGGACTTGATTATTTGAAGGTTAAGGAGGTCTTTAAAATGATGAAAGGGATAGACAGAGTTGACGTGGATAAGCTTTTCCCATTGAGGGTAGGGAAGATTCAAACAAGAGGGCATGACATGAGAATTAAGGGACAGAAGTTTAGGGGTAACATGAGGGGGAACTTCTTTACTCAGAGGGTGGTGGCTGTGTGGAATGAGCTTCCAGCAGAAGTGGTGGAGGCAGGATCGATTTTAACATTTAAAAGTAAAGTGGATAGGTATATGGACGGGAAGGGAATGGAGGGGTATGGTCTGAGTGCAGGTAGATGGGACTAGGGGAAAACAAATGGTCGGCACGGACTGGAAGGGCCGAGAGGGCCTGTTTCCGTGCTGTCATTGTTATATGGTTATATGGTTATATGTTATTTTACTTCCATGTATTCTCGATGACGCACATGTGCCCATTTTGTTTTCTCTACATTGTTAGTTGCTCTGTTAAAGGTAAGATGCCATTAAGCTGGCAAAAATTGAGAAGATTTACGAGGATGTTGCAAGGTCTCAAGGAGCTACTGGGGGAGGTTGGGAAGGCTTGGATTTAATACCTTGGAGCACACAAGGCTGAAGGATGATCTTACAGAGGTATGTAAACTCATTTGTGGAACAGATAGGGTGAATGCAGAGCCTTTTTTCCCCAGGGTAAGGAAACCAAGAACTAGAGAGCATAAGTTAAAAGTGCATGGGGAAAGAATTAATAGGAACCTGAGAGGCAATAATTTCATTTTTACACAGACTGGCTGAGATGGGGCATTTTGGTTGGCATGGACGAATTGGGCTAAAGAGCCTGCTTCTGTGCTGTATCACCCTATGACATCTACTACAGATTTCCAGTTTAAAATGGCATGACAAAGAGAATGAACTAAAGGAATGAACTAAAGGAATGAACTTAAAAGATAAATAAGCTGTAAAATGGATGAAACATTAATGCTCTCCACTTGAGAATTTCAACCCACCATTGTCCAAGCATCGAGCTCAAATGCTGGTATACTGGATTATGATGAAATTCAGCTCATATGTATTTGTCCATAAAATTCCAACAGACAGATCCGCCAAAAAAGGAGGGAACCAATTCACAATAGCCAAAAGCTGCTCATCTTTGCTGGTCCCTTAAGTCAACTATACGAAGATGCTAGAGGGATATCAGAATTTCAGAATTTTTCAGAATTTGCAATCGGCGGGACTGGTCACAATCAGATACAACTTGAAGAAATCTAGCTAAATGGCTTGGGACGAACTGCAATAGTATATATATATATATATATATAGTCTTTTCTTTGACTGGATAGTACGCAAACAAAAGCTTTTCATTGTACCACAGTACACATGACAATAATAAACTAAACAAAAAACTGTTCCCAAACCAAGCCGTTATACATGCTGACAGTATGCTTTATATAGTGCATCTGTAAATGTTTGTAAAAGTAATTACGGACATGCCAAATTTTCAGTCTTATGATCTTCTTATTGCGTATGGCGTGCACAGCCTAACTTGTTCTATTTGATCTTATTTGATTGTGCATGCCAAGTTGATTGCATTCGTTGAAACAGGGCAGACCACGTGAAGGTTGCAATCTCCCACCCCAGTCTTATGATGAAGTAGGGGCATTGGTGTGCCTTCTTAGCTGCAGCTTCTAGAGTCATAGTCAGAGAGAGATACAGTGTGGAGACTGGCTCTTCGGCCCAACTTGCCCACACTGGCCAATATGTCCCAGCAACACTCGTCCAACCTGCCTGCGTTTGGTCCACATCCCTCCAAACCTGCTCTATCCAAGCTTCAATGCGATTGGTCCGCGATAGATCATTGATGATATTTAAATTAAAGAAGTTGAAGGTCTTAACAATGTCCACTTCTGCACCGTTGATTCTGATTGGATGATGAAAAAAATAACGGGGGAGAGAATAGGATCCCTCAAAGATCGACTAAGTTGTCTATGTGGAGCCACAGAGATGGACATGGCCACAAACATACATTTCTCATCTGTACTTACCACGGATAATGACATGGACGCTTGGGATAATATGGATATCTTAAAGAGAGTCTACATTACAGAAGTGGAGGTGCTAGAGTTTTTAAACCCTATAAATGTATTAAAATCCCTTTGAACTGATCAAATATATCCTTGACCGTGTGGGAAGCTAGAGATGGAATTATGGGGCCCCTAGGAGAGATATTCGTATTTGTATAGGGAATAGACATGGCTGAGGTGCCAGAAGACTGGAGAGTGGCTAATACTTCCAAATAAGAAAAGCTGCAAGAAAAAACGTAAGAACTATAGACAGGCGAGTCCAACATCAGTGGTGGGTAAGCTATTGGAAGGGAGTCTGAGCATCAGGATCTACATGCAATTGGAAGAACAAGGACTAGTTTTGGATTGTCTGCATAACTTTGTTCAAAGGAAATCGTGTCTCATCAATTTGATTGAACATTTTCAGGAGGTGGCCAAGACAAATGATGAGGGCAACATGGTAGATGTCTACGTGGACGTTAGCAAGTCTTTTGGCAAGGTAGGCTGGTCAGGAAGGTTGGATTGCATAGAATGCTGACGAAAGATACATAGACAATAGGTGCAGGAATAGGTCATTCGGACCTTGAAGCCAGCCATTCAATGTGATTATGGCTGATCATCCACAATCATCCACAATCAGTACCCCGTTCCTGCCTCCTCCTCATACCCCTTGATTCCGCTCGCCCTAAGAGCTCTATCTAACTCTCTTTTGAATGCATCCAGTGAATCGACCTCCACTGCCTTCTGCAGCAGAGAACTCCACAAATTCACACGAAACTCCACAAACGTTTTTCCTCATCTCAGTTCTAAATGGCATACCCCTTATTCTTAAACTGTGGCCCCTGGTTCTGCACTCCCCCAACATCAGGAACATGTTTCCTGCATCTAGCGTGTCCAATTCGATATAAAGGCAGGTGACAGAGGCACATATTCTCACATTTGAGAATTACCTGAAAAGCACTTGAATAGTAAACGTGCAGGGTGTGTATCATATGCTGTTAAATGGGATTGGTATAGACTGGTCATTGATAATCAGCATGGATAGTTAGCTTAAAGGTCTACTCCATGTATACAGTGGGTTGCAAAAGTATTCATACCCCTTGAACTTTTCCACATTTTGTCACGTTACAACCACAAACGGTCTCATCAATTTTGTAATAAAATTTGAAAACCATGTATCATTTTCCTTCCACTTCACAATTATACGCCACTTTGTGTTGGTCTATCACATAAAATCTCAATAAAATACATTTACGTTTGTGGTTGTAACGTGACAAAATGTGGAAAAGTTCAAGGGGTATGAATACTTTTGCAAGCCACTGTAACTCCATGAATAAATAAAACCTTTGGTGCATTACAATTTTATGCTTCGTGCTATTTAATAGAATTTGTGTACACCGGAAAGGTTGAAATAAGAGTTAATTCAAGGCACTTCTGGAATTTTGAAGGGAAAGTAGAGTTGCAGGGGTAAAGCAAATTGCCACATAATGTTCAAGAATGATAAGCTTTTGCAGAGGCAATACCAAGAGAAAGTTGATATATTTGTCATATTAAATTTATTACATTTCAATGCCTGCAACAAGGCTTAAATTGACAGACATAATAAATACAATCTGTCATCTTGATTAAATGATGGAAGACAAATAAAATTGTTCCTTACTGAATATATTTCGTAAATTCCTTTACGTCCTTCATCACATTCACGGCGGACCCAATGTCGATTGAGATAGGCACAGATTCCGTTCAATACTTTACTAGAAAACCTGTAATCTTCCCACTGTTGGGTATAAAATTTCAACACGCTTTCATCCATCAAATCTTCACCGTCCTAGAGAAGGAAACAAAATATTATCTTTTGTAAATGTCAATTACCCAGATGCAGGAGTACAGGATGATCAATCAATTAACCAGTTAGCAAATGGATTCCTTTCCACAAATTAATTTCATCAAACCAGATGGTGACTTCCCACAAGAAACATGCCAGTTATCATTGCCAGCTAATTATAATGTGACCTGCATGGGTTTTCTCCAGGATCTCCGGTTTGTAGACTAATTGGCTTGGTATTATTGTAAATTGTCCCTATTGTCTGTAGGATAATGTTAGTGTGCGTGGATCGCTGGTTGGCATGAACTCAGTGTGCCGAAAGGCCTGTTTCCGCAGTGTATCTCTAAACTAAGCTAAACAATCACTGAGGAAGAGAATTCCAAAAACTCACAATCCTCTCAGAAAAAAAAGATGTCTTCATTTCTATCTTAAATGGGCGATTTAAATTTTTTAATTAAAGTGAACCCAAGTTAACAAATCTCCGATAAACAGACACATTCTCTACACATCGAACTCTCAAAACTCCTTGACATCTTAATCCAAATGAATTGCCTGAAGTACAAAATGTTAGGCTTTGGCAGCAAGAGCAAAATAATATGCATCTCAAAAGCCTGTCCTTACATGCAATATGATCATACTTACTCTTTAAATACTCTCCACTAATCTAGCCTCCACTGCTCTCCATTACTAAGAACCACCATGCTGTGAGAAGTAGCACCGATACACCTCTGTCACCATAAATGACTGCCCCTATTCTTAAAACTACATTCCCTTGTTCAAGATCCTTTACTGGTGGAAAAATCTCAGCATCTATCCTGTCAGGTCCTTGAAAATCTTGTTTCAATAAGATCACTCCTTAGTCTTCTAAACTTCAGAAATTGGATCTATATGCTTCGTTGCCCTCTGATCCTAGGAATTTGCCGAGTTAATGTGTTTTGGTATGCCTTCCACGCCCGTATAGCCTTTTATAAACAAGATCAAAATTAGGCACAGTACTCCAGGTGTGGCCGAACTGGTAGCCCCATACAATTGAAACAATACTTCACTATTGATCCTTTTGCAATCAAGGCTAAATATCATTTGTCTTCCCAACTTGCTGGGCCTACTGGCTAACATTTTGCAATTTGTGCACAAGAACACCTAGATTCATCAGCACTATTACTCACTTACAATCTTCCCCATTTAACTAATAATCTGCTTTTAGATTCCTTTCACTGAAGTGCAAAACCTCACATAACACCAATTACCACGCATTTGCTCACCCATTCAACCATTAGTTTACTTTAGTTCCAAAGCATGGAAAGAGGCCCTTCTGCCACTGTATTTGTGCCACCCAGTGATCACCTGTGCACTAGTTCTATCCTGCACACTAGGGACAATTTACAGAAACGAATTAACTTACAAACGCAGTCGTCTTTGGAACATGGGAGGACACTGGAGCACCCGGAGGAACTCCATGAGGTCACAGGGAGGAGGAACAAACTCCGTATAGATAGCACCCGTAGTCAGAATCGAACACGGGTCTCTGGGCCTGTAAGGCAGCAACTCTACCGCGGCACCACTGTGCCGCCCTACTTACATGATCAAATATCTACATCACAACACGCCATCTCAGCTATTTTCATGTAATTGGCAAACTTGCTTACCTTATTCTGCCTATTGAGAATTGATTCTTGGTGCATTGCACTAATTTCACAGTTTTCCTGCTAAAAAGACTAATTTCCCCATCTTCTTTGCAATAACCAATCTTCGTTTCATGCCACACACATCCCCCAATACGACGAGTGCTTATCCTGTGCACCAGACTCTTATGCGGCAGGTTGTCAACTGCTTTCTGAAAATCCCAATACACTAAATTTACATGGTTCCGCTCTGCTTGTTAAATGCCTGATTAAATACAGCAAATTTGTCAGGCATGATTTACAGTGGCTTGCAAGTCTTCATACCCCATTTTGTCACGTTCCAACCACAAACGTAAATGTATTTTATTGGAATTTTATGTGATAGACCACCACAAAGTGGCGCATAATTGTGAAGTGGAAGGAAAATGATACATGGTTTACAAATAAAAAACTGAAAAGTGTGGCGTGCAAAAGTATTCAGCCCCCTTTACTCTGATACTCCTTAATAAAATCCAGTGCAACCAATTGCCTTCAGAAGTCACCCAATTAGTAAATAGAGTCCACTTGTGTGTAATCTAATCTCAGTATAAATACAGCTGTTCTGTGAAGGCCTCAGAGGTTTGTTAGAGAACATTAGTGAACAAACAGCATCATGAAGTCCAAGGAACTCACCAGACAGGTCAGGGATAAAGTTGTGGAGAGGTTTAAAGCAGGGTTAGGTTATAAAGAAATATCCCAAGCTCTGAACATCTCAAGAGCACTGCTTTGAGCACTGTTCAATCCATCATCCGAAAATGGAAAGAGTATGGCACAACTGCAAACATAGAAACATAGAAATTAGGTGCAGGAGCAGGCCATTTGGCCCTTCGAGCCTGCACCGCCATTCAATATGATCATGGCTGATCATCCAACTCAGTATCCTGTACCTGCCTTCTCTCCATACCCCCTGATCCCTTCAGTCACAAGGGCCACATCCAACTCCCTCTTAAATATGGCCAACGAACTGGCCTCAACTACCTTCTGTGGCAGAGAATTCCACAGATTCACCACTCTCTGTATGAAAAACGATTTTTCTCCTAAAAGACTTCCTTCTTATCCTTAAACTGACCCCTTGTCCTGGACTTCCCCAACATCGGGAACAATCTTCCTGAACCTAGCCTGTCCAACCCTTTAAGAATTTTGTAAGTCTCTATGAGATCACCCCTCAATCTTCTAAATTCCAGCGAGTACAAGCTGAGTCTATCCAGTCTTTCTTCATATGGAAGTCGTGCCATCCCAGGAATCAGTCTGGTGAACCTTCTCTGTACTCCCTCTATGGCAAGGATGTCTTTCCTCAGATTAGGAGACCAAAACAGTACGCAATACTCCAGTACAACTGCAGTAGAACCTCCCTGCTCTTGTACTCAAATCCTTTTGTTATGAATGCCAACATACCATTCGCTTTCTTCACAGCCTGCTGCACCTGCATGCCTACTTTCAATGACTGGTGTACCATGACACCCAGGTCTCGTTGTATCTCCCCTTTTCCTAATCGGTCACCATTCAAATAATAGTCTACTTTCCTGTTTTTGCCACCAAAGTGGATAACCTCACATTTATCCACACTATACTGAATCTGCCATGCATTTGCCCACTCACCCAGTCTATCCAAGTCATCCTGCAGCCTCCTAGCATCCTCCTCACAGCTAACACTGCCCCCCAGCTTCGTGTCATCCGCAAACTTCGAGATGTTGCATTTAATTCCCTCGTCCAAATCATTAATGTATATTGTAAATAGCTGGGGTCCCAGCACTGAGCCTTGCGGCACCCCACTAGTCACTGCCTGCCATCCTGAAAAGGACCCGTTCACTCCTACTCTTTGCTTCTTGTCTGCCAGCCAGTTCTCTATCCACATCAATACTGAACCCCCAATACAGTGTGCTTTAAGTTTGTATACCAATCTCTTGTGTGGGACTTTGTCGAAAGCCTTCTGAAAGTCCAGATATAACACATCCACTGCTTCTCCCTTATCCACTCTACTAGTTACATCCTCAAAAAATTCAAAAAGATTTGTCAGACATGATTTACCTTTCGTAAATCCATGCTGACTTTGTCCAATGATTTCACCACTTTCCAAATGCGCTGCTATCCCATCTTTAATAACTGACTCTAGCAGTTTCCCCACTACC
The DNA here is from genome assembly GCA_035221665.1 of Okamejei kenojei. Taxonomy (NCBI): domain Eukaryota; kingdom Metazoa; phylum Chordata; class Chondrichthyes; order Rajiformes; family Rajidae; genus Okamejei; species Okamejei kenojei. Next base: position 97,661,958 of record CM069132.1, read on the forward strand.
GATGTTAGACTAACTGGTCTGTAATTCCCCACTTTCTCTCTCCCTCCCTTTTTAAAAAGTGGGGTTACATTAGCTACCCTCCAATCCTCAGGAACTACTCCAGAATCTAAGAGTTTTGAAAAATTATCACTAAGACATCTGCTATTTCTGGGGCTACATCTTCAAGTACCCTGGGATGCAGCCTATCTGACCCTGGGGATTTATTGGCCTTTAATCCATTCAATTTACCTAACACCACTTTCCGGCCAACCTACCAAGACATAGCTGTCCACCTAAACTGACAGGCGGGGCAAGGAGAGCATTGATCAGAGAAGCAGCCAAGAGGCCCATGGTAACTCTGGAGGAGCTGCAGAGATCCACAGCTCAGGTGGGAGAATCTGTCCACAGGACAACTATTAGTTGTGCACTCCACAAATCGGGCCTTTATGGAAGAGTGGCAAGAAGAAAGCCATTGTTGAAACAAAGCCATAAGAAGTCCCGTTTGCAGTTTGCCACAAGCCATGTGGGGGACACAGCAAACATGTGGAGGATGGTGCTCTGGTCTGATGAGACCAAAATTGAAGTTTTTGGCCTAAATGCCAAATGCTATGTGTGGCGGAAAACTAACACTGCACATCACCCTGAACACACCATCCCCGCTGTGAAACATGATGGTGGCAGCATCATGCTGTGGGGATGCTTTTCTTCAGCAGGGACAGGGAAGCTGGTCAGAGTTGATTGGAAGATGGATGGAGCCAAATACAGGGCAATCTTGGAAGAAAATCTGTTAGTCTGCAAAAGACTTGAGACTGGGGCGGAGGTTCACCTTCCAGCAGGACAACGACCCTAAACATACAGCCAGAGCTACAATGGAATGGTTTAGATCAAAGCATATTCATGTGTTGGAATGGCCCAGTCAAAGTCCAGACCTAAATCCAATTGAGAATCTCTGGCAAGGCTTGAAAATTGCTGTTCACAGACGCACTCTATCCAATTTGACTGAGCTTGAACTATTTTGCAAAGAAGAATGGGCAAACATTTTAGTCTCTAGATGTGCAAAGCTGGTAGAGACATACCCCAAAAGACTTGCAGCTGTAATTGCAGCGAAAGGTGGTTCTACAAAGTATTGACTCAGGGGGGCAGAATACTTTTGCACACCACACTTTTCAGTTTTTTTTATTTGTAATAAAATTTGGAAACCATGTATCATTTTCCTTCCACTTCACAATTATGCACCACTTTGTGTTGGTCTATCACATAAAATCCCAATAAAATACATTTGCATTTGTGGTTGTAACGTGACAAAATGTGGAAAAGTTCAGGGGGTATCAAAACATTTGCAAGCCACTGTACCTCCAATAAAACTGCCGACTTGGTTTGACTACATTAAGCTTACCTAAATGGCATTTAGAGGATTGAGATGATCTGCAACTTCTATGATTTTTATGCCTTATATTTTACTGCAACTTACTTAGTTATTTTACCAATTTCCCCATTACAATTACGGAACTGCTTAAAACAAATACCACCTCTATACTTTGTTTATCAGTAATAGCTTCTGGGCTTATTAGAGACTGATTATGGAGCACTGGGAAAAAAATGGTGCCTTCATCTTAATAATACAGATTAAACGTTGCATTAAATAGTTGCCGGATCAAACAGAATTTTTTCTATAGTGATAAACTATCTGCTTTATTTTTACTTAAAGAAAAGTCTTACCGTAAGAAGGTTCGTCAAATAATTTTTCAGAAACTCTTTTAGACGTTTGTAGAGTTCCAGCCCTACAAACTGGGCTCCCCCAGGGGTTTGGCCCTTCTGTTTTTTGGCAGCAGCTGTTCCTCCTCCCCGTGCTTGATTTGACTGGTGGACGCTGGTACAATAGTTATAAACATGACTGCAGTCAAGGTTAAGGGCAGTAACACAAGAAAGGTGCCTCATCTTAACAAATTTCACAATCCGTATATTCAAATGCTTTAACTCATTAATTTTCATGTAAAAACAACTATACAAATATGCATTCATGGCAGTCTTCATAAAAGGTATTTAAATTGTTAGCTCATTGTTTAGATTTAGTGTATCGGCACATGCCAATACATCTAAAAAACAATGAACAAGGGTTAACCTACTCACTCTCTTTAAACGTCAATCCATTTATCCCAAGGATTAACCTAGTGTCTGCACTGCCACCAGTGGCAAGTATTGTATTCCATAAATTCAGAGATGAGAAGTCTACACACTAATTCCATTTGTAGTCTCATCCCCACCCTGAAACTTATCTACTTTTATACTCCATATCCCATGGAAGACTTGCTATGCCTGAAAGATCCCTTCATACTACTACATCATGTTTCAGTGAGCAGTGCCAAACAGCATGCGGGATACATCAGCACCTCTACCTATCAATGAAGTGCCAATTTGGTGAATTTACAAGTCGTTTCGCTGAACACCTCCGCTCAGTCCACCTTAACCTACTTGATCTCTCGGTTGCTCAGCACTTTAACTCCCCCTTCCATTCCCAATCTGACCCTTCTGTCTTGGGCCTCCTCCATTGTCAAGAGTGAGGCCCGGTGCAAATTGGAGGAACAGCGCCTCATATTTCGCTTTGGTAGCTTACACCCCAGCTATATGAACATTGACTTTTCCAACTTCAAATAGCCCTTGCTTTCCCTCTCTCTCTATCCCCTCCCCATTCCCAGTTCTCCCACTACTGTCATTACTGTCTCCAAACTACATTTTATCCATGTCCCGCCCACTCCCCTGACATCAGTCTGAAGAAGGGTCTCGACTCGAAACGTCACCCATTCCTTCTCTCCAGAGATGCTGCCTGTCCTGCTGAATTACTCCAGCATTTTGTGTCTACCTTAGATTTAAACAAGCATCCGCAGACCTTCCTGCACAGATTAGATACAGAACTAAGAAGCTCCAAAATACAATAATCTGAATTGTAAATTCAGCACAGACATGTTGTGATAAGGAAACGGTAATTGCGCAATGACACACAGGGATTGAGAGAGTGGGAACATAGAACAGTACTGCACAGGGATCTAGATATTCTCGTGCATGAATCATGAAATATTAGCAGGCAGGCTCAATTAATCAAGAAGGTAAACAGCATTTTGACCTTCACTGTGAAGGGGTTGAAGTTTAAAAATAGGCAGGTTGTGTTGTAATTTTACAGGGCGTCACAAGTTGATGCCTTGTTGTAATTTTGCAAGGCATCACATGGAAAACTGTTTTTGATCCCCTTACCTAAAAAAAATGTTGTAACATTGGAGAGTTGTGCAAAGGAGATTCACATGACTCATTCTTGGAATGAGAAGGATGTCCTACCAAGGGAAACTAAAGAGTTTGGGTCTGTATTTCTTGAAATCTAGAGGAATGAGTACTAACATTATTCAAACATACAAGATCGTAAGGGGGCTTGACATGGTCGATGTTAGGATGTCTTTATTAGTGGGAGTTTCAAACAAAGAGAAATAATTAAAAGATAATGGGTCGATACTTAAAACTGAGTTATGTAGAAATCTCTTCTTGTAGAGGGAGGTGAATCTCTGAACTTCCCTGCCCTGGCAAGTGGTGGAAGTTGGATCTTTATAACTACATGGAGATTATACATATTTAATAGAGCAATCAATAGAGGGGTGTTGAGAAAAGGCACAGAGAAGAAGTAGTGGTAGGCTTGATGTTCCTATTTGCTCCTATTTTCTTGTGTTGTGATCAACATTCAGAAGTCCAGTCACACCAAGCTATAAATGGCAATGGACGATTAAATTAATAATAAGGAAGTGGAGGCTTCATGAATAATTCCATCCCCAACAACAATAATATGGTGTGAATCCAAAAGGTAAAAAAGATAATCTCCTACAACAAATGTTGAATGGACAATCTATTTTTGCCTCCTCCCAATATTCACAATATCAGAAGCTAGAGCGATTAGTTCCATATCAGTAGAACTGGCTGAATATACTGTGCCCCAAAAGGTTATGATGTCCTAGAAAATTCCCTCTCCAATGTAAAAAAAAACTTTCCACCACAACTCGCCATACCTCTAGTCAAACTGTTCCACGACAGTTACAATACTAGTTTTTGCTGGATAAAGAAAAATATTATAAGAAAAAAATTACTAGTATTTCATATTATTAATCACATAATATTTAGCATTATACTTAAAATGAGAGACAAAATAAATAGTATTAACAGTATGAGTATATTGCTAATATTATAAATGTATTATTAGTATCATGTATTCTTAGTTATATAAAATATATAACCTTGAAATTTATAATTAAGAACAATACAAATAATATTAATAGTACGAATTGATCATTAATATTATGTATTTTTACTATCGTAAAATAATGTACTCTGTTATTATTTTGTTTCTATAATAAATAAATTTAAAAAAAAATAAAAATAAAAAAATAAATAAAAAAAACTTGTCAGGTATGCACTGGTCATAAAAGCTGGACAAATCCCAGCCAATACTATCCAAACAATCTCTTAATCATCAGCAATTTGATGGAAGAAACTGTGTAATCAAGCAACACATGTAACTGGCTGGAATTGAAATCTCTCCATGCAGATGAGGATTTTAAATTAAGGTTAAGATCATAAGTGATAAGAGTAGATTTTGGCCAATCAGCCCATCATGTCTACTCTGTCATTCAAGCATGACTAATCTATCTCTCCCTCCTAACCCCATTCTGCTGCCTCCACCCCATAATTAAAAATTAAGTTTTGTTAAAAGCACATCAGTATTAACCCGTCTGCTTAATAAAGTTCTTAAGAATAAGACTCGTGCCATCCTTTCCCAGCCAGACTCTAAACTGCCCGAACTAGGGACATCCAAATTTGCATTGGCTGGTTACGTTTACTGCCAATGAGGAGAGATTAAGCAGACAAGATCTGTATTCTGAGGTCTTGTATTCTGAGACCTGATTCAATGCCCAACAATACTGGATTAACAAAATCAAGTCAAATGATAAGTACTTAGCAGTGACTAAATCACCACCCAATCTCCCAAAATCTTGTTATCGTCTGGAAGACACAATATTAGTAAAGAGCATAGATGATTGGCACTCCATCTACCATTATAATGGAGATCTAAAGCTACCAGTACCATTGACAATATACACTACAGCAATCCATACAGATCGTTTTGATTACATTTGCCAAACCCTAATCTCTTCTATATATAAACAAAAAACAAGCACAGGAAGTGCAAAGAAACACTATCATAACACATAACATTCTTATTTGGAAATGTGCCAGCACTTGCTCATTATTGATTGGTCGAAAAGCCACCAACCACACTTAAAGGATAGTGAGAGTTACTTCACTATTAGGATTGCAGATCACCGTACAACCCCACCTTCTCAAGGGAAATGAATACTAGCTTATTTGTAACACCTATATCCGGTATATTCATAAGCAAATGGAGAGATACGCAACCTCCTAAAATTTCCATGTCATTAAATTTTCTTTTGATTCCGTCGTTAATATTCTAGTATAGTGTTATCTCTACTTAGTTCATGAATTAGTTAACCAAATAACTATTGCAAATAACAGATCAATCCGACATGGAACCTAACACACAATTATATGAAGACATAAGGAATTGCAGATACTGGTTTACAAAAAAAGGCACTAAGTGGTGGTAACTCAGCAGGCCAGCATCTCCGAGAACATGCATAGGTGACGCTTTGGGACCCTTCAACACGATAAGGAGAAAAAAAATACAACTATGGAAAGTGTAGGATCCTGCTTCTGCATTTTGCTGTTTAATTTCAGATCTGATTTACATTCCTCTCATTTTCTTTATTGTGGTTGTTAATGCCTTAACCAAATCAGTACCCCCAAGTGCTTTATTAGAATATTAAGGATATTTTGTAGGTATCCATATTTTCCACCGGACCACTGTCCCACTGCAGTGTCCAGGACCCTGGTGAGACCACACCTGGAGTACTGTGTGCAGCTTTGGTCTCCTACTTTGAGGAAGGACGTTACTGCTATTGAGGGAGTGCAGTGTAGGTTCACCCGGTTAATTCCTGGGATGGCAGGACTGACATATGATGAAAGAATGGGTCAACTGGGCTTGTATTCACTGGAATTTAGAAGGATGAGGGGGAATCTTATATAGAAACATATAACATTCTTAAGGGATTAGACAGGCTAGATGCAGGAAAAATGTTCCCGATATTGGAGAGTCCAGAACCAGGGATCACAGTTTAAGAATAAGGGGTAAGCCATTTAGGACTGAGATGAGGAAAAACTTTTTCACCCAGAGAGTTGTGAATCGGTGGAATTCTCTGCCACAAGGCAGTTGAGGCCAATTCACTGGATGTTATCAAGAGAGATATATTTAGCTGTTAGGGCTAAAGGAATAAATGAATATGGGGAAAAGGCAGGAACGGGGTATTGATTTTAGTTGATCAGCCATGATCATATTCAAAGGGCTGAATAGCCTGCTGCTCCACCTATTTTTCTATGTTTCTATGGTGTACGGCCTAGTTCAGTTGCTCAAATGCCCAGAAACGAAGGAGGCTGCAGAGGAGGCAGTGCCTCTAATATCAAAGACCCACTGCATGCAGACCATGTTCTCATCTCACTGCTCCCATTAAGAAGATGCAGAAGAACAGCATCATTATTAACTTATTGTGTTATTGATTATTATTATATGTGTATTATTGTTTAATGGCCCTATTAAGCAGCAGCAAGTAATAATTTTGTTTCTTTGTTGCCAGTACATACGACAATTAAGCACTGTTAAGTGTTTTAACCACTTGTTTTCCTATCCTTTACTTTAGTAAACGTTAGAGATACAGTGTGGAAACAGGCCCATCAGCTCACCGAGTCTGCGCCGACCAAGAATCACCCCGTACACTAATACTATCCTACACACTAAGAACAATTTACAATTATACAGAAGCACAATTAAGGTACAAACATACAATTTTAGAGTGTGGGAGGAAACAAGAGCACCCAGAGAAAACCCACCTAGTCATAGGGAGGACTTACAAACGTTGTACAGACAGCACCCATAGTCAGGATCAAACCTGGGTAGCTGGCGCTATAAGGCAGCAAGTCTATTGTTGCGCTACTGTGCCACCAATCCTGGTTGAAGTGATTTTCTTCCTCATCTTCTGATTCTGTTAAAATGTTTTTAACCTTCCAATTTTTAAGTTTTACGAAGGACCCAAATCATTGTTCAGTTATTATTCTCTTATGCTTTTCCAGTTTATTGGGTGGGATAGAGAAGAGTAATAAATGTTAAACATTTAGGACAATGCTTTGAGTGGATTAACCGCAAATTCAACATGGGAAGCTAACAAACAAAAGCAAATAGATATTTCTCTAAAATACAATCTGCAGAATTGAATAACACAATAAAAGAGCATTTGTCTTGTATATCCAATGCTCAAACAGTTCTTGAATTGCAGCAATTGTACAGATGAAGGTACTCCCTCATACTGATTCAAAGGGTGGAGATCCAGGATTTAGACCATTGTTGAAATAATAACATATTTCCAGGTCAGGACAGTCTGCTTCTTGAGGAGGGAACCTGAAGATAGTGATCATTCCTTGGCACCTGTGGCCCTTCTCTCTTCTTAAAGGTAGAAGTTATGGGTTTGGGAGGTGCTGTTGGGAGTATCTCTGGAGAGCAGCTCCATTGCATTTTGCAGGTAGTACACAGTGGAGCCAAAGTGCTTTGCTGATGGATGGGGTGCCAGTCAAGCAGCCTGCTTTATCCTGGATAGTGTTGAGCTTCAATTGTTGCTCAGCCAAGTACAGAGCATCCAATCACATTTCTTATTTGTTTATAATGGAAAGATTAAGGTTGCCAGGTGAAGAGTCACTCGACACAGGAATGCCATATTTTGATTAGCACTTGTAACCACAATGAAAATACACCAGGTGAGTATCCAGTCAGAATATTGATGGTACTAGCCTGAATATCTTTCTGGTCAGAAGTGTCCATTTGCACAGCATTGCTCGTTACGTGTGCCACTTATCAGCCAATGTCTGAAAATTGTCCAAGAATTGCTGCACAAGCAGTTTGGTTGAATTAGGAGCTGCAAATTAAATTGAATGTTGTACAATCATCAGCAAACTCCCCATTCCTAACCTTCCTATGGAAGGAGGGCATTGATGAAGCCACTGAAAACAGTTCAGCTTGACTACAGGTGCTATCAGTATGGAGTTTGTATGTTATTTTAGTTTAGTTTAGTTTATTGTCATTTGTACCGAGGTATAGTGAAAAGCTTTTGGTTGCGTGCAAACAAGTCAGCAGAAAGACAATACATGATTCTCCCTGTGGCCACCTCTAAAATAAAATGTAATATTTGTACCAAAACAGATACTAGGTTTTGAAATGGGTGGTCCTGGCAAATCATTGCAATATCTGTCAAATTAAAGATGTCCTTTCCCATGCCAGTAACCCCAATTTTGACGGCCAGTTTGGCCAGGTTGGGGAATGAGAACCCAGAAAACATAGAACACTTCCCATAAATCAGGAGCCACCACTTGACAAAGGCAGACACCAATGATGAAATTAAAGAACACCTTCAATGCATCAAAGCACCTTTCCCCTTTTCAGAAGATCAGGATTTGAGCAAAATCTCTGGTGTTTGGGGCAGCAGTGATCCTTTTACACATTTCTGAGGCCTGCAGTGGGCATCTCAAGGGATTGCCAAATATCCCCCATTTTCACTGGAAAGATAAATGCACCAATGCCTTGGTTATCTCCATGACCAACATCCCCAGCCTTGAGGCCTGGTTAGTTATTCAGCTATGCTGGGCAGGCCTCATCATCGTGTCCCCATACCAGACTCCCAAAGCACTCTGTTTCAAGCTTTATTATCAGACAAGACAGATAAATGGATGAAAAATGTGCTCAGTGCTACCATGCAGTTCAGCATTCCCACCAACTCCCAGGAAACTCTGGCCTACACCCATTCAAAGTGGAAAAGGAACATGGATTGTATGGGTAGAACAGGTTGACTTGTGATGTAAATAGTTCCAGTTCTGGAATGCATGTTCTACAATTAGGTACAGCATGGTTCTAATGCTTTTCCTGTACATTGCTGTGAACCATGTCTTGTTATTATGTGTGCTGAACAGCATTCTCTAATGGTGGTAATCTCAGGAGGACATTTAATGGATCAACCATTTGCAAATTGCTCAGGCCGCAGCTTCGCCTGATGGGCCCCAGTATCATTGAACATCCTCTCCCCATATAGTTATTTCATTGTCTACTGTGATTCCAAACTCAATGTGGTGCGCTGCAAAACTTTAATCAGTGAAATCACTTTGATTTGTCTATTGCATGCTGCTTATCAAGCATGTTGTCCTGTCATGCAACTTCATCAGATTGACACTGGCATGCCCTTCTGCATTGGTCATTGAATCAAAATTGATTTCCCCCTCCTCTCTACCATCACCCCCACCCCCAAATCAATATGAGGAAGTTGTGCCTTTTTTTGGTCAGAGTTGGAATGTTTTCTCTTGAACGCTAGAGGTTGTAGGAAAACCTGTTGGGAGAATATAAAACTATGAGAATCATTGATAGGGTAGACCGTGAGAACCTGGTAAAATTAAATACTAGAGGGTATGGCTTTAAGATGAGATGGGGACATTTTAAAGATGCATGGGACAATTTATTTTATAACAGTGTGTGTGTGTGGCCAAATGCAGGGAAATGGGACTAGCTCAGTTATAAAACTTGGTCAGCATTGATTGGTTGGCCTAATTCTGTGCTATATGACCCTTAAATTCTCTTTTTTGGATGTGGTTGGATTCAAACTCGAGCTTCTGGACAACAGTCTGAAATTGTAAGCTGCAGTATCCTCAAAGGATCCCAAATGTTAGTAAACAACATAATGTGCTTATAAAATGAAACTGAGCCCATGTACAAGTTTATCGTGTTTGCATAACAGTGTTGGCCACACAGCCATTGGACACAATTACTGGCATGAAGAAACAGTCTTTTTTTTTAAGTCTTTATGTTAAATACTGGTAGCATTGTTATTTTTAGATATTTGTTCAGACAGCTGCATCAGATTTTCTACAGAGACATAAGTGTGGACAAAAGGAGAGCTTGGCCTATTCTCTTATTGCATGTTCCCTTGCTTGTGTAACAATATCATCATTCCATCTCAATTTCTACAAAATAATTTTTGAAACGGCTGTTGATACTGCATGCAGCCAAAGAAAACAATGTTAATTACTGCAGAAAGTAGAAAGAACAATTGCCATTAATATAGTGCCTTTAATAAGGCAAATACACCCCAAGGCAATTTGTAGAATTAAATATACAACTTAAAAAATATTTTAAATGATTCTGTGTATCTTAAAGATGGAAAAAAAGGTATAGAGTTAGAGGCGTGGAAGGGAATTCCCGACTGCAGAATTATTAGGTGAAGATATGGCTGTCCATGCTTGAATATGTGATTATTTAATAAGCACTGATAGTTATTTATTTGTCTACTGTGGTGGGCTACAGAATTTAAATCAGTGAAATCACTTTTGACTTGTCTATTGCATGCTGCTTATCAAGCAAATTGTCCTGTCCTGCAACTTCATCAGGTTGACACTTTATTTTCGGGTAGTACTGTTGCTGCTCTTGACATGTACTTCTGCATTGGTCATTAAATCAAAATTGATTTCATAGTTTGTAAGAGTGAGAATTTATTGGGCCACTTTGCCAGTCTTTGTCCTATCCCCCTCTTCCCCACCCCCATATCAGCCTGAGGAAGTGTCCCAATCCAAAACATCACATATCCATGTACTCCACATAGCTTTTAAAAATATTAAAATGATTTAATTTACGTATAATTGAAATATCTTTGAAGTTTTCTTATAGTTAAAGAATTTAAAGCTAAAACCATTTTGTTTTCAAATTCCCAGAAATAATGTTTAAAAAAAATTTGAGCAGGTCCAGCATAAATTGCAAATGATTCCGAATATTTGAACTAGGATTAAGATCAGATATAGAATTTAACCATGGGAGGATTCCCTAGGGCAACACCAGGCAATCTACCTCTGAGATCCCATGGCGACTTCATTAATCTGAATGGAGAATCTTGACCTGAAAGTTTTCCGTTTAGGTTATTTTAATTATTTAGTTGCCATTGGTGTAGATCAATTTAATTTAATGGTTGGTGTGGACATGATAGGCCAAAATTCTGTTTTATATTGCACAATTCTTTGTGTCCACGTTGGGAACGGGGTTAGGGGTTGTCTGGATATCTCCTTGTATTAGTTATTTTCTTTCATATGTTTACTACCAAAAGAATCTTTTCTAAAACTGGAAAAGTCTGTTTTCTCATTTGATACACTCAGTATCAGCAGGTACATTATGTGAAGATTAAAGATCCTTTAGGTACGCAGCATCACTAGGGCATGCTTTGATTATACTGGTTTCTACAGCAGTTATCCTACTGTGAAAATTACATTATCATTTTCCCTTGTATACTGCCTTAATCCCACTGATTTCTCCAATCTCAAATAACCCTTGCATTTCCTCTCTCTCCGTCCCTCCCCCACCCTACTCATCTTGCTAGTTTCACTGTTTGTATCCCTTCATTATCACCTTTTCCACAGCTAACAATGGATCATCATAAGCTCCACCTTTGTCATTGGTGCCCGCTGTTTGTACCTCTAGTTTCCCACTCCTGACTCGCACTGAAGAAGAGCCCCGACCCGAAATGCATCTATTCCTTTTCTCCAGAGTTGCTGCCTGACCCGCTGAGTTGCTCCAGCATTTTGTGTCTATCTTCCCACAAAAAGCAATCTATTCTTTTGACTTGTAAAATACTTTGTCAATGTAGCATCCATTGATAAGTTTAAAGTAATCTAAACCAGCAATGGATCTGTACCATTGTAACTACACATGAGAAGATGATAAACAAATATTATGCTAACGACCATTGAATTTGTTTGTTTCTGATGAATCCTTACATAACCCGAGGACTCCCTGTATTCTGCATTGTCCTCAACTTAAATGATGCTGACATAATGCACCCAAGGTGGAAATTGCTCAATTTGCCCAAGGGCTGCAGTAATGCAAACATATAAAGCACAGGTCCACCACTGATTTTCCGGCAACTGGATGTCCGGCACCTCCTTTAATCATGTCGAAGTTATGAGAGTACACTTGAAATGCCCCCACCAGAAGCCCACACCCCACTGAAAATGCAGTGCCTAGGCAGGTGAAACGGCATATCTTCACCTCATCTGAACTTCCGCACCGATCAGAGGGTTGAATCTACCCCCTGATCTTTATAGAATTAGAGATAATCCAGGGAACTATAGGCCAGTAAGCCTCACATCAAACTATTGGAGAGCATTCCTTGAGATAGAACTTACTCCCATTTGGAAAATAATGGGCTAATTAAGGGTAAACTATTGGAGAGAATTCCTTGAGATAGAACTTACTCCCATTTGGAAAATAATGGGCTAATTAAGGGTAGTTAACACAGCTTTGTATGCTGCAGGTCATGTTTCACTAACTTGATTGAGGTTTTTGAGAAGGTGACAAAGGAGACTGATGAAGGCAGGGCGATGGATATTGTATACATGGATTTTAGTTAGGCTTTTGATAAGGTCCCTCATGGTAGGCTGATCCATAATATTAAGATGTTCAGGATTCACAATATCTTGGATTTATGATTCAGAACTGGCTTATTCATAAGACGACAGAGTGTTGTGGTGGGAGATATTCTGGCTAGAGATCTGTGACAAATGGAGTTCCACAGAGATCTGCACTTGGACCTCCGCTGTTTGTGATATATATAAATGACCTAGACATAAATTTAGATGGGTTGGTGAGTAAGTTTGCTGAGGACACTAAAATTGGAGGAGTTGCAGACAGTGAGGAAGGCTGTCAGAATATTCCACGGGATATAGAACAGCTGCAGAAATGGACAGAGAAATGGCAAATGAAATTTAACGTGAGCAAGATGGAGTTTATACCCATGATCTACCCCCAGATTCCATAACAATTGCTTTGAGAGGCTGGAACCCGTTAACTCTAGCCTCCTAGACAGCTTTGATCCACTGCAGTTTTCCCTGAATTGCCCAAGCCCTACACTCATTGGAACATTTTGATAACAAAGACACCCATGTCAGACCTCAATTTATTAATTATAGCTCTGTCTTCAATATGATAATCCCAACAAAAATAATCTCCAAATGCTTGGAACTAGGTGTCAGCAGCCCCCTCAGCCACTGGCTTCTTGATTTCCTGACCCTTAAACCACAAGCATTGAAGATCTGCGCCAAACCATCTTCCACGATAAATCTTAACATTTGAGACCCGCAAGAATATATGCTAAGCTCCTTACTATACTCCCTGTACATTCACGACAGCGGCACCAAATTCTGTTCTAACTACATTTACAAGTCAGCAAATGACACCACCTTAACGGGCCAGATCTCAAACAATGGCAAGACGGAATACAAGGAGGGAAAAATGTGCTTTGTAACATGGTGTCAAGATATCAACCTCTTTGTCAATGTTAGCAAGACGACAGAGATTGACTTCAGAAACAAGGTGGAGCACATGCCCCAAAAAGCATCAATGGTGCAGAAGTGGAGATGGTCAAGTGCCTCAAGTTCTAAGGCATAAATATCATCAACAATTTGTTCTGGACAAACAACACTGAAGCTACGGCCAAAAACAAAAATAAATAAAATAAAAATAAATTAAAAAAATCACACCAAAACGTGAAACTACCCAAAATGGCACAAAAACATTATCTAAATGACGAGAGCCAGCATAGTTCTGAAATGCAGAGGAATCTGCATATACTTAAACATGAACCTTCTGAATTCTGTACTCTGCATATCGCCAACTTGGTCAATTTAACATTTTTATCAAGCCAATTAAACAAGCCAATTAACCTACAAACCTGTACGTCTATGGAGTGTGGGAGGAAACCGAAGGTCTCGGAGAAAACCCACGCAGATCACGGGGAGAACATACAAACTCCATACAGACAGCACCCGTAGTCGGGATCAAACCCGGGTCTCTGGCTCTATATTTTTGCTGTAAGGCAGCAACTCTACCGCTGTGCCACCGTGACTGACATGATTCACAAAAAGCCAATGTGCAGGTACAGTGATAAAATAGGAAAGTTAACAAAACATTATTTATTACTTGGTGAATTTAATATTAAAGTAGGAAAATTACGCCTGTAAATAGGGCACTGGCAAGATCTCATCAGGTGTACTGTATACAATATTGGCCCAGTTATTTAAGGAAATAAGCTAATCCTTGGAAGTAGTTCATGAACAATTTAACAAATTATACTTGGACCCAATAAGTTGTCTTATAAGGTTGGACAGGCTGGCATTGTCTCCAGTGGAGTTCAGATTTGGCAGTGTGAATACAGAGTGAATGTCTTGTAATCAGAGAATCTAGAACAAAGTGTCACTATTTAAAAATAAGGGGTTACCTATTTAAGACCAAAATGAAATGAAATGTTCTCTCGAGAGATTGTGAATGGTTGGAACATTCTTCCTCAAAGGGCAGTGAAAGCAGACTGCCTGAAGAACTCTGGTAAAAGGCAGAATGAGATAGATTCTGATAAAGGCGGGGTGAATTATTATAACGTGAATGTGTCACAATCAGATCAGTCATTCGGCACAGAAACAGGCCGTTTGGCCCAACTCGACCATGCCGAAGAAATGTCGCATCCAAGCTAGAAATCCATATCCCTTGAAATCTTTCCAATCTATGTACTTATCCTAGTGTTTTTTCTAAATGTTGTCGACATACCTGTTTAAATTACCCATGACAGCTTGTTGCATATACCACCAACCTCCATGTGGCCTCTTTCCCATAGCAGTGGTGACAAAGCATAAAACAATACTCCAAGTCCAGCATCACCACAACTTGTACAATGGTAACATAACATTGCCTTGAATGATGATGGCCAACATGCCAAAAAACCTTCACTATGCTATCTTCCTGTGATGCTACTTTCAGCGAACTGTGCATTTGTACTCCTAGATCCGTGTACTATACAACTCTCATCAGAGCCCTGTTGTTCAATGTGACCTTGTTTGACCTCTCGAAATACAACACCTCCCATTTATCCGGTAAACTCGTAATGCCATTAGGCAGGAAATGATGTTGGATAGACTGATGGAACTGAAGGCTGATAAATCCCCAGGGCCCAATGTTCTGCATCCCAAGGTACTTAAGGAAGTGGCTCTAGAAATCGTGGGTGCAGTGGTGATAATTTTCCAATGTTCTTTAGACTCATGATCAGTTCCTGTGGATTGGAGGGTAGCTAATGTTAGCCCAATTTTTAAGAAAGGCGGGAGAGAGAAAACAGGGAATTATAGAACAGTTAGCCTGACATCGGTGGGGAAGATGCTGGAGTCAATTATAAACGATGAGATAGCAGTAACAGGATCGGTCCGAGTCAGCATGGATTTACAAAGGGGAAATCATGCTTGACTAATCTTCTGGAATTTTTTGAAGATGTAACTAGGAAAATGGACAAGGGAGAGCCAGTGGATGTAGTGTACCTGGACTTTCAGAAAGCATTTGATAAGGTCCCACATAGGAGATTAGTGGGCAAAATTAGGGAACATGGTAATGACATGGATAGAGAAGTGGTTGGCAGACAGGAAACAAAGAGTAGGGATTAACGGGTCCCTTTCAGAATGGCAGGCAGTGACTAGTGGGGTACCGCAAAGCTCGGTGCTGGGACCGCAGCTATTTACAATATACATCAATGATTTGGATGAAGGGATTCAAAGTAACATTAGCAAATTTGCAGGTGGCACAAAGCTGGGTGGCAGTGTGAACTGTGAGGAGGATGCTATGAGAATGCAGGGTGACTTGGACAGGTTGGGGGAGTGGGCAGATGCATGGCAGATGAAGTTTAATGCTGATATATGTGAGGTTATCCACTTTGTTAGCAAAAACAGGAAGACAGATTACTATCTAAATGACGTCAAGTTGGGAAAAGGGGAAGTACAGCCGGATCTGGGGGGTCCTTGTACATCAGTCTATGAAAGTAAGCATGCAGGTACAGCAAGCAGTGAAGAAAGCGAATGGCATGTTGGCCTTTATAACAAGAGGAATCGAATACAGGAGCAAAGAGGTCCTTCTGCAGTTGTACAGAGCCCTAGTGAGACCACACATGGAGTATTGTGAGCAGTTTTGGTCCCCTAATTTAATCCCCACATTCTTGCTATTGAGGGAGTGCAGCGTAGGTTTACACAGTTAATTCCAGGGATGGCGGGACTGTCATATGCTGAGAGAATGGAGCAGCTGGGCTTGTACACTCTGGAGTTTAGCAGGATGAGGTAGGATCTCATTGAAATGAGGTGGGATCTCATTGAAACATATAAGATTGTTAAGGACAATCTTATATGTTAAGGAATTTGGACACGCTAGAGGCAGGAAACATGTTCCCAATGTTGGGGGAGTCCAGAACCAGGGGCCACAGTTTAAGAATAAGGAGTAAGCCATTTAGAACGGAGACGAGGAAACACTTTTTCTCACAGAGAGTGGCGAGTCTGTGGAATTCTCTGCCTCAGAGGGCGGTGGAGGCATGTTCTCTGGATGCTTTCAAGAGAGAGCTAGATAGGGCTCTTAAAAATAGCGGAGAGGGGATATGGGGAGAAGGCATGAATGGGGTACTGATTGGGGATGATCAGCCATGATCACATTGAATGGCGGTGCTGGCTCGAAGGGCCGAATGGCCTACTCCCGCACCTATTGTCTACTGCCATTCCTTAGCCCAAACCCCTTTGATCAAGCTCCTACTGTAATTCTTGATAATCATCTTCATTGTCTACAATGCTACCTATTTCAGTGTCATCTGCAATTTACTAATCATGCCTGGTACATTCTCATCCAAACGTTGGCATAGATGACAAACATCAATGGGCCCAGCACTGATTCATAGTCACACCACTAGTCACAGGCCTTCAGTCAGACTTTACTGGATTTTGGAGGAGCAGGCTTGAGGGTATAAGTGGCCCATGCATGCTCTTAATTCATAAGTCTTATACTCAGAAGCTGTTTATCTCTCCACAGATGCTGTCTGAACTGTCGATTTCCTGCATTTTGTTGTTCGGGGGTTCTGGATTTGCAGTATTTTTTCCTTTGTTTCTAGCCACTTCACTGATATCACCAGGGATCGCCAGTTCTCAGCAACTTTGAAGTAAACAGCAATAACTATGAACTATTCCATGCTTTCCTTCACAATTGTGGAACTTCATATGCCCATTCTAGTGCAGAGTGGCAGTGCAGCATGAATAGTTTCATTCTCGACTTTTCTACTTCAAAGATAATTAAATTATAATTTTATTTGCATACTAAATAATCCACGTTAAAAAGATATGTTACCTCACTAGTAAATCTTGTAGTAAAGCATAATGAATTCTTCAAATCAAGATATTTTCAGTTACACTACCTTGAGGGATCCTGCTGCCTATACTTGAACTCTTGGAGAATTAGCTAGTAGACAAACTGATGCCAACAACAATGCTGATTATGCAACAGGATACGTGTAGAGTTCCATGTATCTAGATTTAGCCATGCTCTGTCTGGTGTAAACTTGTTGAATGCCAGCTCGAAGATCATCCCATATCTGATCCAAGCCTATCTGCTTAAGACCATGTGGATTTTGGCTCTTGTTTGATGACATTTTGTTTCCTTATAGGTTTCTATAGCAAGGTTTACAGTCAATAAAGCTATTCCTCCATGAGATGTCGCAGTAAAGATTCCTGTCGGCTTCCCACTGTTAACATCCAATGAACTTCACCTCCTCCAAAATTGGACAGAATCTACCTCTTCAAACCTGTAACAGAAATAACAAGTTTCAAACAAGGAATTATTGCGACGCATTTTTATTATTTTTAAGGATTATTAAGAGACATTGCTCAAACTGCATTTTCATGTGTTTTGGACCAGATTATAGCATTCTGAATTAAAAATGTAAAGCTTATAATATTTCCGACCTAAATTGATGCAAGATATTTTTTTAAAACAAGTACCATGACTAACAGGTATAATATAGTATCAGTTTTTATTTCAACTTGCAGGCTGGCCAAGTCTATGGTGTCATATCAATCATTGATGCTATTTGATGACATCATATAGCTAGCTCGTCTATAGTGTTAAGAACATATTTTACATTTAACATTACAATTTAGAACAAATGTACATCTATTACAATTGGGAAGATATTTAACATCACAAATTGAAAGTAGTTGGCAGACAAAATGTTGCTGAATATTTGACCTGATGTTTGGATATTCAAAAGAAGGCTTATTAAATTTAAAAACAGAATTTTTCATGAAATAATGGTGAGTTCAGTGCGCCCAGCATTAATATATACCTAGCGAAGATGTTCTGCATGTTGTAAAATTGACAAAAGTTAGATGAATTATGCTGTTGCCATAAATTTTGCAAAAATTGTGATCTGCTGCAAATCTCCCATGCGTCAAGAAATGACTAGCTGTTCTTTTAAAACAGATATAATTTAATTGAAATGGTGTTTAATGAGATTTAAATTCTAAAATGGCACTTTTAGAAATTAGATTAGAATTTGGATTAGAAAAGGAGCAAGGAAAGTAGTCTTAGCTCTGCATTAAAACCAGTTTATCTTAAGGACTTTTTCAGGATTTTTTAGAAATACATCTCAATATAATTACTGTCCATATTTATATTTTTAATTTGACTCAGATTAAAGTTATTTACATTTCTGTTTCTTTACACTTATATTAATTGGTTGCTAAGACAATTGATCACTCAACAAAATCCCAGATATCCCACTTCCACACAATATGCCGATATCAATTCATACACATATCTATTTGCAGCCTAAATAAATGATAAAATTACAAGTGTCAAGAGATTTGCTACATCATCTGCCATAATCTCAAATTCAACATTATTTAAATGAGCACGTGGTTTGTGGTGCTATAGCAATCCAGATGTAAATCAGCAGGCTTTACAAATCAGTTGTTTTGGGAGTGGGGACATTACCCTCAATTTATTAAACGTGGGATTTCATTGCAGCTCTATGAGTGTCCTAACAAATCTCTGGCGGCTGTCCTTGCAAAAGCTGTAGGAATTCAGTTATCAGAAGCTGTCAAACTGCAGAGTAATAACTCGACATGTTCAATGGTACCATTGTTGTTTACATCAATGAAATCAATAATGAGCGCGAAATGGGCAGTCCACAAAGAAAAGGAATCTACAATACATAGACCGCTAACCTATTTGAGCAAAAATGTTAATCGTTAAACCCATTGTTAACATTGATTCAACCACCCATAGTAAAACAGTGGGGAATTTGGCATGGGTTATGCCCACGAAAGCCAAATTTGGGTGGCTATGTTTGAGATCATCAGCACTTTCCACTTAGGTGGCATGAAATGTTGCTTAGCAACTTATTTATTCAAGTCTGAAAGTAGTTCTGACTGAAAATGGGTGCTTCTGCCTGGTCACTGACATGATGTTTTGAGCATTGAGTAGCCACTTTCTCTTCATCGTTTAATTGCCCATCATGCTACACAACAGGATTTGGCATAATTGCAAATTACGACGTGCAATTGCCTTGATCTGCCTATTGCATGCCATTTCAGTTGTTTCCTTTGCATTTGGACCAGTGGCGTTTCGTTTCTGGGTTGGTACTTCAAATTTAATTATGTCCCGATATTGTTCGTAGCATTTTCTTGTATAGGGTATATGGAACAAACTTCCAGAGAAATAGTTGAAAAAAGTACATGGAGAAGAAAGACTTCGAGGCATATGGGCTAAACATAGGCAAATAGGACAAGCTTAAATGGGACATCTTTGGTCGGCATGGAAGAGCTGGGCCGAAGGGTCTGTTTCCGTTCTGAAGGACTATTACTTCTCATATGGTCATGTGAAGGTAGCAGAATTAGGCCATTTGGCCCATCACGTCTACTCCGCCATTCAATCATGGCTGATCTATCTTCGACACAAAATGCTGGAGTAACTCAGCAGGACAGGAGGCATCTCTGGAGAGAAGGAATGGGTGACATTTTGAGTCTTCAGGCTGATTTATCTCTCCCTCCTAACCCCATTCTCCTGCCTCTTCCCTGACACCTGTACTAATCAAGAATCTATCCCTGCTTTAAAAATATAAATCCACATCCTCCTGTGGCAAAGAATTCCACAGATTCACCACCCTCCCATTAAAGAAATTCCTCCTCCCCCTTCCTAAAGGAACCTCCTTTAATTCTGAGGCTTTGATCTTTAGTCCTAGACTCTTCCATTAGTGAATACATCCTCTCCACATCCACTCTATCCAAGCCTTTCACTATTCTGTACATTTCAGTGAGGCCCCCCCTCATTCTTCTAAACTCCAGTGAGTACAGGCCCGGCGCCATCAAACGCTCATCATATGTTAACCCACTAATTCCTGGGATCATTCTTGTAAACCTCCTCTGGACCCTCTCCAAAGCAGGCACATACTTCCTCAGATATGGTGCCCAAATTGGGTTAGACTCTGTTCTGCAGGTAATGGCATAATAAGGACCACAAGGTTTTCCAGTAAACATCCGGAGTTCCAGACCCCTTCCAGGGGTGCCGCTGAGAAGCTGAGGCCAGACTCTCGCTGGCCGGAGGTGGAACCTTGCGAGTCGACGAAGCCCGTGACCGACGGTGCCTGGGGCGGCGGATGTCCCCTAGGTCGGCGCCACGGAGGCACCTGGAGAGGACTTGACAGCTATTGTGGAGAAGTCGGTGTGGCAGCTTAATATGGCGCCGACCGATGGACGAGGAAGTGAGGACGCTGCTGCCGAGGGAAGGAACAAAGGAGGAACTGGCGTGGGGGGGGGGGAACAAAGGAGGACCCGGCGCGGGGGTATTATGAATTACTTTGTAACTTTGTAAGCGCCCTTTATGGCCGACTATTTGCATACCTGCAAGCAAAGAATTTAACTGTGACTTGTCATATGTAATAAGTAGTCAATTCAAATTCAATTAAAACTGGAATACAGTACATCTGCTGGTTTCCACAGCTGCTCATGGATATCCAGTATTCAGCAGCCAATTCAATCCTGATCCTTCGCAGTGATAGTGCCACATACAGTGTGTTCTCATTTGGATAACAGAACCAGGTCTCCTTTGCAACTACCTAACTGTAACTGCATCCAATGCAGTCCTTTTCTTCAGAGATCAGACTTCTGGATTTTCAGTCTTCAAGCACAATGCTAATTGGTACATTGGCATGAAATTACTGAAACTCACTATTTTACTGGCCAACAGATACTCATCAATTCTACATCCAGAGGTCAGTCACAAAATAAGGGACGAGCCGTCCAATGCAGAAAATATAAATGTATTCATCCAGAGACGTGAAGTTTTAAAATTCTCTATCAAAGGGGGCTGTGGAGGCTGTCCTTCAATGTAATCAAGACTGAGACAAATGGATAATCAACAAATATGGAATTCGTGTGGGAAAGTGGTGCCAAGGTAAAAGATTAGCTAAGATCTTAATGAATGCAGAACAGACATGGTGCGGCAAGTGACACCTAGTTCCATCTCTTAAACATTTTGATGATAGTCTTCAATATTTTGGAAGTAAATAATATCCCAACCTATTTTTGTACATAAAAGCTATTCAACCTTCTGTATCTTGTTTACAACTAAAACACCTTTAAGTATCGATATACCGCTATTTTCTTGTATGTGGTATATGGAGTGGGCTGCTGGCTCATTCAATATTCCCGGGAATCTCATTGCTTCCAAACTCACAGCATTTATTGACAAAGCCTGATCCAAAACTGCCCCAGGATCTATTCAAAATAGGTAGCAAAGTCAAGCAATGTTAGAAATAAAACAAGGTAGTCTTAGTGAATATAGTCATAGATTCAAAAATGACATCCAGATTCTGAACCGTTATCTTAGCTTTGGACAGATGGCAGAGGAATGGAAGAGACTGCCAAGGAAATGAATTTGCGGGAAAAACCGGCACAGTCCCACACCACTTCACATCAATGACAGCGATGTGGAGGTGGTCAGTAGCAGTAAGTTCCTGGGGGTGCAGATCACTAACAGTCTGACCTGGTCAAATAACATCTCATCAACAGTTAAGAGAGCACAGCAGCGGTTGCACTTTCTGAGCCAGATGAGAAGAGCTCACCTCCCCCATTCCGTCCTCACCACTTTCTACAGGGGCACGATAGAGAGTATTTTGACCAGCTGTATCTCTATCTGGTTTGGGGACTGTAAAGCCTCTGACTGGAAGTCCGTGCAGAGAATGGTGAGGACAGCGGAAAAAATCATCTCCCCTCAATCGGGGATATTGCGACCAAACGTTGCATGTCTTAAGGCCAGCAGTATTATAAAAGACCCCACACATCTCCATTACGGACTGTTCACTCTGCTGCCCTCGGGCAAAAGATATCGTAGCATAAGGAGCAGAACATCAAGGTTCTGCAACAGCTTCTTCCCACGAGCCATCAGACTCCTGAATGCCATGTAATGGGTTGCCACCATTGTATTTATCCTTTTATCCGTTTATCCATTTTATCCTTCTGTTTATTTTCGTGTGGCACTGGGAGCCAAATGCAACGGAATTTTGTTTGGAATTGCATATATCGATGTATTTCAAAATGACAATAAAGTTTGTTTGACGTTTTGACGCGAAAGGGACCAAAAACCAATCATTTTGGACTTACCTTCAACCAAACAGATAGAAATCTCTGATTATCCAATACTGACTTGGTAGGTTTGTAGTTAGAAATTTGAGACAATTGAGGTCAAGCCTGGGGATGGGGATGCAGAATTGAGTTTCTTCTGCAAATTTGTGGGAATGAATGCATTGTTGCTGAATGACATTGCCAAGAGGCAGTTAGTAAACAAGTAGTAAGTGGTAAGACATAATCCCTGGAAACACCAGAAGCAGTGATTTTAATTGTTGTTTTATAAAATTATATATAGAGTAAAAAATGGTATAGCTTTCCTTGTAATTTTTAACAAAATTATGATCACTAATCTTAAAACTCTGAAACAAAATTCAAGCATTGTGAACAACAGTAGCAATTGTTCAAATTTGGCAATATGCCGACAAGCTCAGATGACTTCTTAAAATAATCTTAACTTCACCCCTGGACATTGTAGGATTTACTTTAAATTGTTTATAATACCAAAATTAACATTCAAATAGTTCTCTTCATTTATAATAATGATGTCACAATCAGAAGGTCAGAGCAATGTAAACGTCTCAGTGCTACTATTGGTAGGCACAATCCTATATAAGATTATTTTGGATTACCTACCCAGGATGTGCTGTAACAATGAAAGTTATCAATCCATTGATTTCATTGTTTGATGGTTTTCAGTATACCTGCATCACATGCTTCAGTTACCTCTTCTGTCACACATACAATAACTAAGATGAGTCACATCACAATCTGAATTAGGTTCAATGAGCCATGACAACATGCCAACATTTACCTACCTAAGCACTACTATCTGGGTGAATGTATATGTAAAAGGATGTGACAAGAATGACAGTGGGAGAGCCTTTATGATGCAAGTGACTATGTTGGGGAGAAATGTAAAATATTGTGCCTTGTAATATAATGGTCTATCATCAATAATGAATATCAATTGGAATTTCACTGCACAAATTCAGAGCTTTTAAGAAATTTCTGCACACAGCAAAAAAAACATGAAGTTAATGTTGACATGTGGAACCAAGTAATCATAGTTATTCAATCTATTGGTGTAGATTTGCTGATGAAATGCCACAGACATGACATTTTGACTGATTCAACATAGATGCTGCCTCACCCGATGAGCGTCACAGTCATTCAGCGCGGATACAGGCCCTTCAACACAACTTGTCCAAGTCGACCAATATGCTGCATTCCAAGCTAGACCAAAGCTTCATGTATTTTCAGCTTTAGATTTAAATTCCACGTCTCCAGATTTGTTTTACTTCAAAAAGATAGAAAAAGTCTACCAATAGCATATATAATTTATTCCTCATATCCTCTCCCCACATTAGCACTGCAGCAAGCAGGCACAAAAAAACAAGAAGCATTTACAAAGCACCTTCTGCACGAGAATACATGTGAATGCATTTTACAGGTGTATAATAACACAAGGATAACATTTTAACAGGCAACTATTAAATCTGGAATCTTAGTACTTCATGTACAGCGTACTGCAAGCCCATTTTAGCACAATCTGGCCATGGCATGTTTTTCTATATTCCTCATAGAATAAGAATTTCTCACCTGACTTGAGGAATAAATAGGAAAGGTTAGGGTTAGGGACGTTTTGCTTCCACCAGATCTGCACTTCCTAATGTCCCTGTCCCACTTAGGAAACCTGAACGAAAACCTCTGGAGACTTTGCGCCCCACCCAAGGTTTCCGTGCGGTTCCCGGAGGTTTTTGTCAGTCTCCCTAATGGTCGAAAGTGGTTTCCTTTTTAAAAATCGGTAATTTTTTTGTCGAAGCCGGTTGCGATGCTAGTTGAAGTGGTTGCTGGAGGACAAAAACCTCCGGGAACCGTACGGAAACCTTGGGTGGGACGTAAAGTCTCCAGAGGTTTTCATTCAGGTTTCCTAAGAGGGACAGGGGCATTACAATTGCAATTAACAACTGCGTTTGCCATGGGTTAAACTGACATGGATAAACTCTTGTTTCACCTATCACATAACAAGTGATGTAATAACTTTCCAAATGGGAACAAGATCTGCTGAGGTATGGTAAAATGCAAGAAACTACAACCAACAATGCTGCATCAAAGTGGAGTTCTACTACAAACCCACTGACTCCCATGGCTATCTGGACCAAAGATCTTAGAGCAGACCAAAGATCTTAGAGCAGGGCAAGATAGACCACTCCTGCGAAATGCAATGGGCTGACGTGTAGTACGCAACGGAGCGGAACATGGGGATTTGTTTCGGCCATTTCAGTAACCGGAACCTACCCAACCCGGCTCACAGTGTAATCAACGTTGCGGGGGGGGACAGTATGGGGATATAGGACAGTATGTGTGTGTGATATAGGGTTAGATTCATAATTCTTGTTAAGGAATAAAATGTTTATAAATGTTGATTCTGGTAATTTTCTTGAATATCTGATAACGACACATCAGCAGCATATGGCATCAATATTGCCACGGGCCGGTTCAAACTCCGCGGCCTGGGGCGGTCGAAGCTGTCGCCCTCCACTCCAGCGGACGAAGCTGTTGCCGCGGGAGCTCCGGAAAAACCAAAGATCGTATAGCGGAGCTATAGGATCTTTGTCTAGGAGCCCTGGGATCCGCAGCGCCCGCCCGCACAGTATAGCACAGCCCATGAGTGCCCGCTTGCCTGCCCGCACAGCTCAGCACAGATCGCACGGATGAAGGAGAGCCTGAACTGCACAGCAGCGCAAAGCCCGTCCGCCCGCCCGGTGAAGGAGCGAATGTCCACTCACCCGCTCCTCGCAAGCGCCAGTGTGGTCTCGGCCGCCGCCGCCTCTCCTCACCTTTTAAAAATAAAACCGGATATTCTTTGGCCTGAAAAAACCCCCCCAAAACGAAGCGGCCGGAAAGGGAGAGCGAGTGTGAGGAGCGGCCATCAAGCAGCAGCAACAGCGGAGGAAGTGGGACTGCTATAGCGCAACTTTCGCCATTTCAGTAAACCCGACCCTATCCGACCAGTTATGGCAGCTGATGACAGTGTCATGTATAGTGGAAGAGGAGAACCCCCTTTTTTTTCGCGCAAGCGTGTTCTCCCCTCAGACTCCGCCAAACAAACACACACACAGGGTATGTCCGACAGATCGGTGCAGGCCGAGACCAGGAGGAGGGCGAAGGTTGACATAAAACGGGTCATGGCAGCTATCGAAAAAGTTCAGAAATGCTAAGGGGGATATTTAAAAAAAACAAAACACCCGACCGAAATAGATCTTCAACCAAAGATCTATTTTGGGGGGGGGGGGCCGGCGATCGCTCAGTGTCCATGCCGGAGGAGGGGGGGGGGGGGGGGGGGAAGGATTTTCTGGAGCTCCTCCCCAATGGCAATATTTTGTATGTTCAAAGTTAATAAGGAAGACTAGGCAGGAATATCAAAATGATCACCTGCAGCTGAGTGGAAAAAAAAGATGATTTGTGTGGTATTTGGTAAAATAATAGCAATATGAAGACGCCATGACCAAAACAAAGAGCGGAGACAGAAGCCGGTTACGGAAATGGCGCTAAAGATTACCCATGATCTACTACGGCTTTTTCATCGAGTGGACTATCTTGCTCTGCCCTGATCTTTGATCTGGACTACACTTCTTCCCACCCTGCTTCCAGTATGGACTCCCCTACTCCCAATTCCTCTGTCTACACCACATCTGCACCCAGGATGAGGTGTTCCAAACCAGGGCATCGGAGATGTCCACTTTCTTTAGGGAACGAGGGTTTTCCTCTTCGACTATAGATGAGACTCTCACCAGTGTCTCCTCTATATCCCATAGCTCCGCTCTCACTCCCCATCCCCCCACTCGTAACAAGGACAGAGTCCCTCCTGTCCTCGCCTTTCACCCTACCAGCTGTAACATACTATATACATATATATACATACACATACATACACACACACACACACACACACACAAATAAAATATATATATTACTCCGAAATTTTTGCCACCGCCAACGGGATTCCACAGAGACCGTTCCCTCTGTAACTCCCTGGTTAATTCTTCCCTTCCCTCCCAAACCACCCCTGCCCCTGGTACTTTCCCTTGCAACCACAGGAAATGCTACACTCCCCCCTCGACTCCATCCAAGGACCCAGGCAGTCTTTCCAGGTGAGGCAGAGGTTCACCTGCACCACCTCCAACCTCATCCATTGCATCCGCTGTTCCAGGTGTCAACAGCTCCACATCGGTGAGACCAAGCGCAGGCTTGGCGATCGCTGTGCCCAACACTTTTTTTAATTATTTTTTTTAATTTTTTAATTTCAAAATATACTTTATTCAAATGATAAATATATACAATACATTAACCTTGCGGGAAATCCATCCGACATTTTCGGAGGCTGTACAATAGATCAATACAGTTTAGACATTTCTTTCCCCTAAATTTCCACAAATCAGTCCCCCACTCGTGCCACAATGGCGTGGGATACCTTCCCTTATATTGAGGGGCGTCTCCACCATACCGTACCCCCCATGTCCAGCAGCGGAAGGGCGTTAGACTGTGGCCCTCACCCACTGAGCCTTGGCGTTGGCTGCACCGAGCTTCAGTGCGTCCCTCAGCACGTACTCCTGCAGTCTGCAGCGGGCCAGTCGGCAACATTCCCTGACGGACATCTCGCTCTGCTGGGTGGTGAACAATGCTCGGGCAGACCAAAGGGCGTCTTTTACCGAGTTGATGACCCTCCAGCAGCACTCGATGTCAGCCTCTGAATGTGTCCCTGGGAACAGTCCGTAAATCACCGAGTCCTCTGTGACGGAGCTGTTCGGGATAAAGCGTACCAGGGACCCTTGCATTTTTCTCCAGACTCTTTTAGCAAACCCACACTCTGTAAAGAGGTGGGCAACCGTCTCCTCGCCATAGCAGCCGTCCCGAGGGCAGCGTGTGCTGGCAGTGAGGTTCCAACGGTGCAGGAAGGATCTGACTGGGAGGACTCCCCTCACCGCCAGCCAAGCCAGGTCTTGATGCTTGTTGGTGAGTTCTGGTGATGAAGCATTTTGCCAGACAAGCTGGGCAGTCTGCTCAGGGAACCACGCCACCGGGTCCATAGAGTCCTTTCCCTGCAGTGCCTGCAGGACATTCTGTGCTGACCACTGCCCGATGGACATGTGGTCAAAGGTGTTGGTCCGGAAGAACCCTTCCACCGACGACAGATGGGGCGGCAATGTCCAGCTGACTGGCACATTGCGTGGCACCTGCGCCAGGCCCATCTTCGCAACACCGGGGACAGGTAGAACCTCAGCAGGTAGTGACACTTGGTGCCCAAGTGCCTTGGCTCTACACTCCGCCTGATGCAGCCACACACGAAGGTGGCCATCAGAATGAGGGCAATGTTGGGCACGCTTTTACCCCCGTTGTCTGCCGACTTGTACATTGTGGCCCGTCGCACCCGGTCCATCTTCGACCCCCAGATGAACTGGAAGATGGCCCGGGTGATCCCTGTGGCGTATGAGGGAGGGACAGGCCACACTTGTGCCAAGTACAGCAGCCCCGAGAGCACCTCACACCTGATGACCAAATTATTTCCCGTTATGGAGAGGGAGCGTTGCCTCCACAGCTCCAGCTTCCTCCCCACCCTGGCTATCCGCTCCAGCCAATTTTTGTTACATGCCTCAGCCCCCCCGAACCAGATCCCCAGCACCTTCAAGAAGTCAGGCTTGATGGTGAAGGGGACGGAAGATCTGTCGGGCCAGTTGCCAAAGAGCATGGCCTCGCTCTTCCTGCGGTTCACCCTGGCTCCCGTGGCCGACTCAAACTGGTAGCAGATACTAATCAGTCTGCGAACTGACCCTGGATCCGAGCAGAAGACAGCGACATCGTCCACGTACAGGGAGGTCTTTACTTGAATGCCCCCACTGCCTGGCAATGTCACTCCTCTTATGCCCGCATCCTTCCTGATGGATTCAGCAAAAGGTTCAATACAGCAGACAAACAAGACAGGAGAGAGAGGGAAACCCTGCCTAACTCCAGACCTTACAGGGAAACTGTCTGATTCCCACCCATTGATTTGGACTGCACTATGGATGTTGGTGTAGAGCAGTTTGATCCAATTCCTGATTCCCTCCCCAAAACCCATTTTGGAGAGCACGTCCCTCATGTACGTGTGCGGAATCCTGTCGTAGGCTTTCTCCTGGTCCAAGCTGACTAGGCAGGCATCCACCCGTCTGTCCTGCACGTAGGCGATGGTATCTCTCAGCAGCGCTAGGCTGTCTGAGATTTTCCTGCCAGGTACAGCACAGGTTTGGTCCGGGTGGATCACCTGTCCCAGAGCAGACTTGATCCGGTTGGCGATGGCCTTGGACAGGATCTTGTAGTCTACATTCAAGAGTGTTATGGGTCTCCAATTCTTTATGTCCTTCATCTCCCCCTTCTGCTTGTAGATTAGGGTGATGTTGCCCTTCCTCATGGAGTCTGACATGCTACCAGCTAGAAGCATGTCGTTGTACACTTCTAGCAGGTCCGGGCCCATCCAGTCCCACAGAGCCAACTTCCAGGAGTTTTATTTGAGTCAAAGGAACGGATGGAGCCAGTCAGCTCCTCTAGGGTCAGTGGTTGGTCCAGACTCTCGCTGTGCCCAACACCTCTACTCAGTTCACAATGACCAACCTATGGCTCAGCATTTCAACTCCCCTCCCATTCCAAATCCGACCTTTCTGCCCTGGGTCCCCTCCATGGCCAGAGTGAGTCCCACGGTAAATTGGAGGAGCAGCACTTTATATTTCGCTTGGGTAGTTTGCACCCCAGCGGTATGAACATTGATTTCTCCAATTTCAGATAGTCCTTGCTTTCTCCCTCCTTCCCCTCTCCTTCTCAGCTCTCCCACAGCCTACTGTCTCCGCCTCTTCCTTTCTTTTTCCCGCCCCCCCCCCTCCACATATCAGTCTGAAGAAGGGTCTCGACCCGAAACGTCGCCTATTCCGTCGCTCCATAGATGCTGCCTCACCCGCTGAGTTTCTCCAGATTTTTGTCTACCTTATACTGTTTCAAAGAGTGAGCAGAGCAATGTCGAGCTCCCTGGTTTTATTAATGACTAAAGTAAGTGGGACCCGTTGGGTCCCAGTCACACGGGAGGCCTAGTCCCCCCAATGCAACCCATTCCCCAACGCAATATTCCACCACTCAC
Organism: Okamejei kenojei; assembly: GCA_035221665.1. Lineage (NCBI taxonomy): Eukaryota > Metazoa > Chordata > Chondrichthyes > Rajiformes > Rajidae > Okamejei > Okamejei kenojei. The sequence continues at coordinate 97,691,752 of CM069132.1, forward strand.
CTGTTCCCCCAAAGCAATATTCCACAACATCCATAGCCCCCAACTGCACAGGCGTGGCTCATTTCCCCAGTAAGGTGTGTGTGTGAGCTGGGGGGGGGGGGGGCGGCAGGAGAGCATGTTGTGGGGGAGAGTGTGGTGCGGGGGAAGGGCGATGGGGGGGTGAGGGACAGTGGTGATGGAGAGGGGGGTGTGGGGGTGGGGGAATGGGGTGATGGGGAGTGGGGTGCGCGGGGGAAGGGGAGGTGCGGGGAAGTGGGGTACATGATGGGGTATGGGGAAGGGGGTCGCAGCAGATGCAGCTCGCATTCTGCTCACCCCGCACCTTCAACTTTCAGCTCCAGGTCCCACTCCGACTTCACTCAGAGGCTTCCGGTTCAACTTTACAACTCCCGCTCGTCGTGCTGGTCGCCGCAAAAGCAGCCCGCACACTGCTTTCTGCCCCATGCTGCTCATGGACTCAGCCCCGCCACTGGGACTTTATTCTCCGCGGGTACCGGAAGGGGCGTTATCTTCATTGTGACTGACAGGTAGGAAGACCAATCTGCAGATCACTCGATTTTTTTAAACCTTCAAACCTTTTGTAATATTCCACCGATCGCAACAAAACTTGGTGCGCTTGTAGAAGAGAACAGTAAGGTGGTGAAAAAAAAATCCTAGCGACATAGGGTACCATTTTTGTGCACATTTAACCATATATAATATAACAATATAACAATGACAGCACGGAAACAGGCCCTCTCGGCCCTTCCAGTCCGTGCCGACCATTTGTTTTCCCCTAGTCCCATCTACCTGCACTCAGACCATACCCCTCCATTCCCTTCCCGTCCATATACCTATCCACTTTACTTTTAAATGTTAAAATCGATCCTGCCTCCACATCTTCTGCTGGAAGCTCATTCCACACAGCCACCATCCTCTGAGTAAAGAAGTTCCCCCTCACGTTACCCCTAAACTTCTGTCCCTTAATTCTCATGTCATGCCCTCTTGTTTGAATCTTCCCTACCCTCAATGGGAAAAGCTTATCCACGTCAACTCTGTCTATCCCTTTCATTTTAAAGACCTCAATCAAGTCTCCCCTTAACCTTCTGCGCTCCAAAGAATAAAGACCTAACTTGTTCAACCTTTCTCTGTAACATAGTTGCTGGAACCCAGGCAACATTCTAGTAAATCTCCTCTGTACTCTCTATTTTGTTGATATCCTTCCTATAATTAGGCGACCAAAATTGTACACCATACTCCAGAATTGGTCTTACCAATGCCTTGTACAATTTTAACATTACTTCCCTACTCCTATATTCAATACTCTGATTTATAAAGGCCAGCACACCAAAGGCTTTCTTTATCAGCCTATCTACATGCGATTCCACCTTCAGGGAACTATGCAGAGTTATTCCTAGATCTCTCTGTTCCACAGCATTCCTCAATTCCCTACCATTTACCATGTACGTTCTATTTTGATTTGTCCTGCCAAGATGTAGCACTTCACACTTATCAGCATTAAACTCCATCTGCCATCTTTCAGCCCACTTTTCCATATGGCCCAAATCTCTCTGTGGACTTTGAAAATCTACTTCATTGTCCACAACACCACCTATCTTAGTATCATCTGCATACTTACTTATCCAATTTTCCACCCCATCATCCAGATCATTGATGTACATGTCAAACAACAGTGGACCCAACACAGATCCCTGAGGCACCCCACTGATCACCGGCTTCCAACCTGACAAACAGCCATCCACCATTATTCTCTGACATCTCCCATTCAGCCACTGTTGAATCCATCTTGCTACTCCGCCATTAACACCCAAAGATTGAACCTTCTTAACCAACCTTCCATGGGGAACCTTGTCAAAGGCCTTACTGAAATCCATATAGACAACATCCACTGCTTTACCCTCATCAATTTCCCTAGTAACCACTTCAGAAAATTCAAGGTTTGTCAAACATGACCTTCCAGGCACAAATCCATGTTGACTGTTCCTGATCAGACCCTGTTTATCCAGATGCTTATATATATTATCTCTAAGTATCCTTTCCATTAATTTGCCCACCACTGACGTCAAACTAACAGGTCTATAATTGCTAGGTTTATTCTTTGAACCCTTTTTAAACAATGGAACAACATGCGCAGTACGCCAATCCTCCGGCACTATTCCCGTTTCTAATGACATTTGAAAATTTCTGTCATAACTCCTGCTATTTCTACACTAACTTCCCTCAATGTCCTGAAATTGTTCAATATCTCCCCCATCTCTTTTGGCTCTGCAGATAGCTGTCCATTCTGGCTCTCTAATGGTCCAATTTTATCCCTCATTATCCTTTTGCTATTAATATAGCTGTAGAAACCCTTTGGATTTACTTTCACTTTTCTTGCCAAAGCAACCGCATATCTTCTTTTAACCTTCCTAATTTATTTCTTAAGATTCTTTTTACATTCTTTATACTCCTCTAGCACCTCATTTACTCAATGCCTCCTATAATTATTGTAGATATCTCTCTTTTTTCAAAACAAGTGTCCAATTTCCCTTGAAAACCATGGCTCTTTCCAATTTTTACTCTTTCCTTTCAACCTAACAGGGACATAAAGATTCTGTACTCTTACAATTTCCCCTTTAAATGTCCTCCATTTCTCTTCTACATCCTTCCCATAAAACAAAGTGTCCCAATTCACTTCTTTTAAATCCTTACGCATTCCCTCAAAGTTAACCTTTCTCCAATCTAAAATCTCCACGCTAGGTCCAGTTCTGACTCTCTCCATAAATTATATTGAAACTAATGGTATTGTGATCACTGATCCCGAAGTGCTCACCAACGCATACCTCCATCACCTGACCTGCCTCATTTCCTAACAGGAGGTCCAGCACTGCCCCTTCTCTGGTCAATACCTCTATGTACTGCTGCAAAAAACTATGCTGCACACATTTTACAAACTCCAAACCAGCCAGCCCATTTTCAGAATGTGTTTCCCAGTCTATTTTTGGAAATTTGAAATCTCCCACAATCACTACCTTGTGCTTACTACTAATATCTGCTATCTCCTTAAATATATCTTTTTTTAAATGTCTACTGGAAGAGGACAAGATGAGAGTTTTAGTAATAGTATAGATATTTGCTAAAACTCCAGATTGTGTGAAATCTTTGGACCCATATTTAGCTACTGTAACCTCTTTGCTCAACCTACAATCAATTTTCTCCAGTATTTTTGCTCAATAAAGGCTTTCACCTAATTCAGTGACACAAAACAAAGTTCAATATACAGTTTATAATCTTTGCCACTGTTCTTTAAAAAAAAAGGTTATTACAGTGTATCTCAGGTTAATTATGAAAGAGGCAAATGTGAGAGGGAGCTGCAATAAAATCTGCAAGAAGGAACTGCAGATGCAGGTTTAAACCGAAGATGGACACAAAATGCTAGAGGAACTCAGTGGGACAGGCAGCATCTCTGGAGAGAAGGAATGGGTGACGTTTCGGATCAAGATATCTGAAGATAGGCCTCGAGCCATTCTTATACATTATTATAAAATATACAATTATTTTACCTTTTGCGCAGAAGAAACGACTAGATAATACTGACTTTAATTACTGTTGTGTGCGAAGGAACTGCAGATTCTGGTTTACCGAAGATAGGCACAAAATGCTGAAGTAACTCAGCGGGACAGGCGGCATCTCTGGATAATATGGGTGCCATTTGGGTCGAGACCCTTCTTCAGACTGACAGGGGAGAGGGAAGCAGATATAAGGAAGGGTAAGGTGTGAAAGCAAGACATCAAAGAGGATGAGCGCTTGGCCTCACTCTGACAGCAGAGCCCAGGACAAAAATTTCAGTGTTGGAATGGGAGGGGGAGTTAAAGTGTTTATCAGCTAGGAGATCAGGTAGGTTTAGGCAGACTGAGTGGAGGTGTTCAACGAAAAGATCGCCGGGCCTGTGATTGGTCTCGCCGATATTTAGGAGACCATACCTGGAACAATGGATGCAGTAGATACGGTTGGAGGAGGTGGTGAACCTCTGCCTCACCTGAAAAGGCTGTTGGGGTCCCTGGATGGAGTCAAGGGAGGAGGTATAGGGACAGGTTTTGCATCTCCTGAGGTTGCAGGGGAAAGTACTTCGGAGGTGATGGTTTGAGTGGGAAAGGACGAGTAAACCAGGGACTTGCGGCGGGAACAGTCTCTGCGGAAAGGGGTGGAGATGGGAAGATGTGGTTAGTAATCCTCCAACCCTCCACAATATGTTGGAGGATTATGTGTTGTTGACTGAAGGGGTAAATGGTGAGGACAGTCCCTGTTGTGAGAGGGAGGAGGGGAGCAAGAGCTGAGCAATGGGATATTGAGCAGATTAATTAAAGGCAACCCCAGGTAATGAAGAATGCAGTTTCCAAGAACCGTTCGTAAGCCAATTTTTCTATCAGTCAGAAATGTTTTCTATCGCTACCCATATTGTATTGTTCAGCATAACCTACTATAATTCGTTCATTTCACCCTAATTCTAACCTTAATTAAACTGATGGAATATATACTGTATCCAGTTGTTAATGAATACCACAAAACATTAACCACACTACCACCGTGAAACATTTTATGGGTGAATTTGCATAAAGCTAGGTTTCTCCAAGTAAGATCTTCAGTAATCTGAGAAGCCCTTACAATTATTTTCAGTGACAGCAATGGAATCTTTCAAGGCAACTAAATAATAGATAGAAACTGAAAAGTGACCCAGCTGCAGCATTCTTGGCAAAAAAACTCTCATTGTTTACTACAAAAAGGGGATCTGTAACTTAGATCCATTTACTAAATATTTCCTCAATGATTGATTTATAATTGAATTTATAATTTGTAAATTTAGGAATAATGACAACAAAAGTTTTCTCATCTGAAAACAGCTATTGATACAAGCAATGATCACGAGCTAACCTTAATAGCAAAATTCATAACTAAAATAATAAACAAGTGATAATTAAAGGCTGATACAAAGTGACAGGTTTTGTATATACCACAATAGATTTCCTATAGGCACGAGCACAGCAGGAAATGTGAAAAGTGTTCGACTAAATTGCATTTATTTCAATGCGAGAAGGCTCTCAGATAAGGTGGATGAACTCAAGACATGGGACTGAAATATTATTGTCATAGAAACAGCTCAAGGAAGGTCAGGGCTGACACTCAATGTTTCAGGATACAAGTACTACAGGCGTGAGAAAGGTGGAGAAAGAGAGACAAGGGAGTTACATTTGTGATTAAGGAAAACATCAGGCAGTAGCCAGAGGTAAAATTACTGAGGAATCATTCAGAGAGGCTTTATGGGTGGAGCTCAGAAATAAGAAAGGGATGATTACCTCCTTGGAATTGTACTATAAACCTCCAGATAGTTAACAGGAATTGGATGAACAATTAGACCTGGAGATTGCAGACAGCTGCAAGAATAATAGGTTGTCATAGCTGAGGATTTTAACTTTCCCAGTATAGGCTGGGACTGCTGAGTGCCAAGGGATTAAATCAGGTGGAATTTATTAAGCAGGTTCATGAAGGTCCTCAGTGGATATTTGTTCTGTTTTTACTGTGGAGCAAGACAAGAAGACTAGGGAACTCTAAAAAGTTAATGGGGATGTATTGGAGATAGTCTGTATTACATTCAAGGTGGTGCTGGATGCCTTTAAACACAAGCTTAAAAGACATAAGAACAGAATTAGGCCATTCAGCCCATCGGGTCTGCTCCACCTCAGTCTGGCCTGCTGGGTCTCCCGGTTGCTAACTACTTTAATTCCCCTGCCCATTCCCACACTGACCTTTCTATCCTGCACCTCCTCCTCTTGACCAAAATCAAGTGTAGTATCTGTTTGTATCAGTCGAGGACGAGGATCGCAGATCTAGCACCGATCGAAATTGGAGTTCACGTTGATGACCAGGAGTCTGTCAGTTGCTGGCTTAGAGGTGGATCCATGATGGTTGGGTAACCAACCTAGCACCTCATCCAGTCAGAATGGCAGCAGCAAATGGAATGCGACGACAGGGTATTTGCAATACCCTGCGGGTGAGCATGAAGAACCTCAGTGAGGGAGCTCCCTTCTCAGTGGGACCTGTTCGTCAGGAAGGTCTTACTGGAGCCATGCAAATTTGCGGGCAAGGTGATTTACTGTTTCCAGGACTTCAACGGTTACTTTGATGTAACTTTCAAGTATCCAACGGGATGGCAGAAATTGATGCAAGACTTCCGGGAGAAGGGGAACGAAGCTCTGCTGTCGCTGCTGAATGTGCAGCCACTCTTCACCTTCCCCACCCAGAGGAACCCACATTTTAACCCACATGTACCCGTCGTGGATGTCCTGATCTTCCTTGCTCGTTATGTCGAGGGAGCAGGGAACTGTGCGGATGCCATGTACACTTTACTCTTAACTCATCTGCATATTCCGTTATTGTACTTTGATTCATTTTTGAACAACTTCAGAGTGCACTACAATCATGCACCATTTTGCTGTTTAGCACTCGTGTTTGTTTTTATTGTTACATTTATCAGCACTGCAAGTATATAGTTGGCTTTTTAAGCTTTGAGTGAACAAGGAATTTTATCGTACCCTGATGTATATGACAATAAATTAATCTGAATCTAAATCAGAGTTAAGATGACGATACACTAAAGAAAGGACTTCTTCTTGGCACTGATGAAATGAATCAAGCAACTTATTGCAAGATCGGGACCACACTAAAGGGCAAAGAATACCACAAAAAGTGTTGTTTCATTAAAGAAGTAACAGACATTAAAAAAATTGACGCCTTTGTTCAGTATTCTGAACAAAATGAATTCACAGAAGATAAAGTGAACAATTCAACTTCACCTTGGACAAATACATTTTTTTCGTGAGGTAGAAAGTACATGAATATAAATTTTAGGCATTCAATTGATTTAGAGTTCATGCCCAACTAGAAAGAAAAAGCTACGATACAGAACAATAGGTCAAACCAAATGGGATCTCTGGCTGCAAAAATTATGGAGAGATATTATAAGCTAAAAAAAAAAATGTAAGAGTAAATTCCATTGCAATACAATCAAGGTTAACATACTGAAATATTGAGTGTTATTCACAAGTCTTGTGATATACAATTTGGCTCATGATAGTACATGTGATCCATTCAGCAAAAAAAGTACAAAGAAGGCTGGAAGACAGCAAATATTAAGTATGAGTAAATTCTTAAAATTTCAATAATTTTCTCTGGTATTATAAGGGGACAAATAAAATTAATCTTAAGTAGTCAATGCCTTTTGATTTTATTCAGCCAACATAGCTAGACTTAAAAGGACATAACAAAATTACAATTCTTATAATCAAATTGCATTTAGCCTAAGATTTTTAAGTGGAGAGAATGCAAGAAGTGTTCATAATTATCACAGAGCTCAAAAATACTATCACACTAGATTCAAAATAGTATAAACTAAAAGCAATATAAATTAAAAATATAAACATAAACATTCCTTCCATTACATGGAGTAAATGTGCATTTCTTATAAATATATCCTCCAACTCAATTTTATAAATTGCATAAATATACTTAACAAAAATAAAGAAGATGGTGATATTCTATATTTTAGTTAACTAAATCAGCATTTGTTGCCAATATACATGGATGCACAACCAAGAATCTTCCCCAAACAATGCACGTGTAATTAAAATGTGAAAACTTCAAAAGACAATAGATAATACGTGCACGAGTAGGCCATTCGGCCCTTCTATGTGATCATGGCTGATCATCCACAATCAGTACCCCGTTCCTGCCTTCTCTCCATGTCCCTTAACTCCGCCATCCTTAAGAGCTCTATCTAACTCGCTCTTGAAAGCATCCAGAGAACCAGCCTCCACTGCCCTCTGAGGCAGAGAATTCCACTCGCAACTCTCTGTGTGAAAAAGTTTTTACTCATCTCCGTTCTAAATGGCTTACCACATTCTTAAACTATGGCCCCTGGTTCTGGACTCCACCACCATTGGGAACATGTTTCCTGCCTCTTGCGTGTCCAAACCCTTAATAATCTTATACGTTTCAATAACATCCTCTCTCATCCTTCTAAATTCCAGAGTATACAAGCCCAACCACTCCAATCTATCAACATATGACAGTCTCACCATCCCGGGAATTAACCTTGTGACCCTACGCTGCACACCCTCAATAGCAAGAATGCCTCAAGTTTGAAGACCAAAACTGCACACAATACTCCAGGTGTGGTCCCACTAGGACCCTGTACAACTGCAGAAGGACTTCTTTGCTCCTATACTCAACTCCTCTTGTCATGAAGGCCAATATGCCATTTGCTTTCTTCACTGCCTGCTGTACCTGCATGCTTACTTTCAGTGACTGATGAACAAGGACCCCCCAGATCCCGTTGTACTTCCCCTTTTCCCAACTTGACACCATTCAGATAATAATCTTCCTTCCTGTTTTTGCCCCCAAAGTGGACAACCTCACATTTATCCACGTTAAACTGCATCTGCCATGCATCTGCCCATTCACCCAACCTGTCCAGGTCACCCTGCATCCTCATAGCATCCTCCTCACAGTTCAAGCTTTGTTTCATCTGCAAATTTGCTAATGTTCTGTAATCCCTTCATCTAAATCATTCATGTATATTGTAAATAGCTGCGATCCCAGCACCGAGCCTTGCGCTACCCCACTAGTCACTGCCTGCCATTCTGAAATGAACTGTTAATCCCTACTCTTTGTTTCCTGTCAGCCAACCAATTTTCTATCCATGTCAGTACCCTACCCCCAATGCCATGTGCCCTAATTTTGCCCACTAATCTCCTATGGTGGACCTTATCAAATGCTTTCTGAAAGTTCAGGTACACTACATCCACTGGCTCTCCCTTGTCCATTATCCTGGTAACATCCTAAAAAAATTCCAGAAGATTAGTCAAGCATGATTTCCCCTTCGTAAATCCCTGCTGACTCGGACCGATCCTGCTACTGCTATCCAAATGTGGCTCTATTTCATCTTTTATTATGCTATCTTGCTATAAAGATAATCACGTTAGCAAAGTAGGAGGAAAAGATAAGCCATTTCAAATTATGTATGAGCATAACACTTAGATAAGCCTAAATATTGAGGGCAATTGATCCAGGGCATTACTGAAATCAAATGGACACCAGAAAACTGGATCTTGGTGGTTACCCAACAAAATAGTAAAAATGAAGATCCAAGACCAGAAAGAAAGCTTTCTTGAGGTTTGTTCCATCATATTGAGCTCTTCCACAACCTCACCTTTTCAATCAAGAATCTCTCCCCAAGACAAATCTACATACATTTTCAAAGCTATTTAATATGTTGCACTCACATCGGGGGATTGCTAGCAAAATTGAAGGGGCTAAAGCAGTATGGATTTAAATTGCTTAAAATCCAAAGTTGTGGTAAATGGTTGCTTGCTCAGACACGAGGATCCTGCCAGGTGTGATCCCTGAAGTCAGTACAAGGGACATAGCTTTTTATTTTAATTAATACATGGGTCACATTTTCACATTTGCAGAGGACAAAGCTTGGGAATGGGTTAGGCAGTGAGAAGAACAGTAACTAAAGGATCTATATTAACTAACTCAATGAATGAAAACCTTGATAAGATGAAAGTAAGGGAGAAACAAAGAATTATACTGTTTGAGAATGAGAAACACTGTTCTCCTTAACGAGCACAGTTCTTTTATGTGTGCAGGAACAAAGAGATCTGCATGCATATATGGATAAATCCTCAAGTGTGGTAGTACTTGTTGAGACTGGTTACTCTTATGGTATCAGAGTACAAAAGCAGGAAATTTATGTTGAACTTGTGCAAAACTATGGTAATAACACAAACAGTCCTGCACCATTTCTAATCATCAACGATGACTTTGCTAAACACACAAGATCAGATTTTATTCTCAAACATAGTCCTCCAAAACTTTTTTTCCTATATATAAATGTTGCAAGTTAGAGAAGAAAATGTTGTCCCTCCTTAAAAGACCTCACAAGGGTGACATTGAGCTGCCTTCTTCAACAGCGCGTCCTTCCAGTAAAAGTGCTTCCAATGTGTTGCTATGAAATGTCAGGATTTAGTTGGTGACAAGAAATTTATTTCAGATTGAAATGGTGTGCAATTTAGAAGAGAGCATGCAGGTAGTTCCAATACATCTGTTGTTCCACTCATTAAAGGCTGCTGTTTTGGGAGGCGATGTGAGAACAGCCTACATGAGTAAATGTGCATGTTGTTAACGATGCACATCTCAACCTCTGTGCACAAGTAGTGGAAGGAATCAGCATCATTTGCAGTGGGTGAGGCACCAATCAGGACAGTAAATTTCAGGTCAGCATTAGTCCATGTATTGATCAACAGATGTATTGGAACTACCTGCATGCTCTCTTCTAAATTGCACACCATTTCAATCCAAAGCTGATGGTTCTTGCCATTAAACACTACAACCTCCAAATAAGCTGAACTACATAGGCTTGGAGGTATTGGTTTTACACACACATTTTTTTCCTCATTTATTATTGTTGACAGAGTACAGAATATTCTGTTGTGCTACTGCAAATAAGAATTTTATTGTTCTGTCGGGAGCATATGACAATTTAACATTGATCCTTAAAAATCCACAAAAAATCCAATCAGTGATTGGCTAGCTGTGACTATGCGTTGCCCAATTGCTTTTATCACCTTTCTAATTATTCAAAAACAGATTGGCTGGCCTGTAATTATTTCGAAGATATTTGTCCTGCTTTTATGGACAGGTCATAACTGGTCAATTTTCTATATTGTTGGATACCAGAGTTATTTTAAATTAGTTGTTTCAGTTAATACAACAACCAGGATATTGTCTTGATAGTCTTTACTCAATCCAGTGCAGTCAGCCATTCATTGGTATCATAACGTGAATTAAATTGTTTTAAGAAAGCTTCTGAAGGGTTCTGAAATTTTAGATTGAGGAGACACGAAGGGTGATCTTTCAAGAATCACTAGATTCATGAGTGGTCCAGATCAGAAGCAGGGATTATATTGGTTGGTATCAACCAGGGATTGTTGTCCTCAAATTAGTCAGCCATTCAGATCAGCAGAAATGTTTTCATCCAGAGGACTATTTAGACCTCAAGGGTTTTGGATATGGGGTTAATGCAGATTCAGTTTGGTAGTCATACTTCAGGTTTCCGTCAGATAGTCAATGGTGACGGCACCAAACAATTCTTGGTGATGGACAATGATATGGCCTATCGAGAGTACATTGCATGCTCAAACAACTGTAGGTGCTTCTTTCAGATGACGTTCAATGTTGACCCCTCCTGATTCATCAGCTGAGGAAAAATAATAAGTAATCGGGATGCAGTTTCCTACTTTATATTTAGCCAGATAATGTGAAATATTATGAGAGGACTCCAGGTCCATTTCCTCCTGTCATTATATCACCATCATCAACTGTAGCAAGTCTGCTGTTCTGATGTAACAGGATGTACTCAAGGATTGAGAACACTGCCAGAACTGAAAACTCTTTTGTCACAAGATGAAAGGTCATCAACCTGAAACACTAAGTGTTTCTCAATGCATGAATGTTACCTGATCTGAGCATTTCCAGATTTTCTATGTGTAAGAAGGAACTGCAGATGCTGGTTTAAACCAAAGATAGACGCAAAAAGCTGGAGTAACTCAGCAGGACAGGCTGCCTCTCTGGAGAGAAGGAATGGGTGACGTTTCAGTCGGAAGAAGGGTCTCAATCCGAAACATCACCCATTTTTCAGACTGAAGAAGGGTCTGACCCGAAGCGTCACCTATTCCTTCTCTCCAGAGATGTTATCTGTCCCGCCGAGTTACTCCTGCTTTTTGTGTCAAGATTTTCTATTATATATTATGGATACTGTTAGTTTCACTCGAGTACAAAACATGTAATTACATTGCCTAGATAATGAACAAGTTCAATAAAGTTATAAGCAGTATCATTTTTAACCGAGACTAACATTACTTCCATCACAACACAGTAGAAAGATCAAACAAACAACCATTCCGTTTATATCCACCCGCTTAAGTATTTGAAGTTAAAAACAATAATGATCCCTATATAATAATAGTACAGAAGTCTTAAGAAGGGCCTGACTCGAAAGAGCGCCTTTCCATTCCCTCCCTGACCCCGAGTTCCTCCAGTACTTTGTTGTACGCAATACTCCAGCTTCCAGAGTGTCTTGTGTCTCGTATATGCGCCAGTACTATTGGGGGAACTCTGGAGAGGTAAAATGCAAGGACTGTTTTGTGGAAAGCGATCCAGAAGTCTCCGAGAATTAGATTAAAAAATGGTCCAGGGCTTGATAATAAACAGTCGACCTCTTCCTGCCACAATTTATTCCGACAATTACGCGAGTTTCACGATCGTTCAAATATCCGTTTAAAACAAGATTGCAAAGCCACGGTTCACTTCCATTTGGAAAACCCCGAGCCGTTTGACTGAAGGAGGCCGCAAGCAGACATTAATTGTAAAACACAAAGTGTTGGGAGGAGGGAAGGGGAGCTGGGAGGAGGGAAGGGGAGCTGGGAGGAGGGAAGGGGAGCTGGGAGCAGGTGCCGACCCGCGGCTAATTCTCGCACAAAGACCCAAAGCGCCGAGTCACCGGAAACCGTGGCGGCGACGCTTGGACGGCGGCCTCTCGCCCCGCGGGGTCGCCACAATCTGTGGGAAACGAGCCACAGGAGGCCTCCCGCTTCCTCCTTATGAATGCGCCACAAACACGAGGGAGGCCTGGGCCTACGCTTCCTCCTGCTCTCCCCAGGCAGCCCGGGCCGGCGGGCCCTTCCTTCCTTCCTTCGCTCGCTCACTTTCTCTCTTCCCCACCGCTCCCCTCTCGGGCCTTTTAACAACCAGCACGTCAACCGTTCGCAAACCTCCCACCTAAACTCGACAAATTAACGCCTGCGACACCGCGGGCCGGGCCGGGCCGGGCTGGTCCGGGAGCTCGGAGTTGGGGAGCTGCCGCGCACAACATGGCGGCGGCGGCGGCGGCGGGCCGGCCTCGGCCTCAGTGAGCGAGCGAGCGAGTCCAGCGGCTCCAGCCACCGTGAGTCAGGGCGAACCAGGCCGGGAGCCTGCAACCTGCAACGCGCCCTCCTCCCGCCAGCCCCGACACTCACCATCGCTGCTGCTGCTCCTGATGCCGCCGCCGCCGCCGCCGGCTCTCGGCCGCGTCGTCTGCTTTTCCAGTGATTTAATTTTTCCAACCGACCCAGCGCCTCCACTCCGCAGACTCCGCGCCGCCCGCCCGCCCGCCCGCCCGCCTGCCTTCCGCCTGCAACAATGTCCACAAACAACAGTTCCGCTGCTCCCACCCGACCCAGGCTCTCACTCACTCACTCACCCTCTCGCTCACCCTCTCGTATCTGCGACGCCGCTTGTTTGTTTCCCCTTCAGTATGTTTCTACCTAACAACAGGTCTGTGAACCAAGCACGCTTTGTTATTCCCGACTAAAAATAAACACATCTAAGATCATCTGAGCCTCTCAGTGAAATAACTGGTTTGGCGAAGACACATCTGTTCCAAGTGGTGGGGTTTTGTTTTAAATAAAGAAACTTCAATGTAATTTGATTTTAGGCAAAACGAAGGCGAACTATCGGAATTTCCTTTAAAATGCAAGAAGCCATTCCCTAATGGTAATGTGATCAACAAAACGTGTTGTGATCGATAAAACTTGGTGTTCAGTGAGTTTTGGCCTCCAGGTAGAATACTGTATTCACCAAATTATGTGTTTCTAACTACAACAAATATAAGCAGAAAGATTTTAAAAATTGGTATTTTTACTTCAAAATACACCAAAATAGAAAGATTAAATGAGAACGCTTGAAGTTTGATCTTTATTTTATGAGAAGTTGAAGTGAGGGAATACGTGAAGAGCCCGCCAGCCCGCATGCGTGCCAATCTTCAGAGCAACTGTATGAAACCACAGACCAGTTGCAGAACTTACACTATAGAAAGATTAGTGAGCCTCGAGTTACCAGATGATCTTTTATGAGAATCAGGGTTGGGAGTGGAGAGCACATATTCCCTCACTTCTCGTCTTCTCTGTATAGTTCTCGTTTAATCTTTCTATTTTATTTCGAAGTCACGTGAGTGACTACGTGAAGCCTTCAAAGCTATGTGGTTTCATGCAGTAACCCAATCTGTGTGTGAAACACGAAAACAGATAAAACCATAAATGGTAGAAAGACATGGGTTATTAACAACATGATGTTAACTTGCATACATGACCATTGCTCTTAATTGGACCATAGTCCCAATTGGCTTTGAGTTCAACAATAACTCATGCCACACGGTACAGAATTCTTTCTGCAATAATTCAGACATATTCAACCAAAATTTTATAACTTCTGAAAGTGCACTATGTAAACCTCCTGCTGTTGCAAGAAGATGGACAAATGGGAATATCCATTCTATTGGCCACCAATGAGCCACCAACAATCTCTTGAAAACTATTAATTAACAATGAAGAAAGTATCCTTCATCGCATAGATACCCGCAAGCTCAGTGTACCTGTATACATAATAATGCCCCCAATCTCCGATCTGGTGGATATGGTGGCAACTCCAATTTGTACCCAACCATGCCCATTTAGCTTCATGAGATCATATAGAAGACAACCCCTAGGTAGAGCCTAAACTTCGAACTACTGGTTTTGTCATCAAAACACCAGATATATCTGTGCCTCTCGTGAGGAGATATGGCAAAGTATGCATCTTCAAGATCGATTGAGGCCCTCATCCTCAATTGCTGAAAAACATTATCCATTTTAGAGTGGGTAACGAGGCACATGATCAGACTAGCCAAATCCTAACCTGATTTGGCGTGCTCCACTTTGCTACAAACTTGAGAAATATCAGAAATATACCCCTCTTGTTCTTGGGTAGACTAAACATCTCTGTAGCCACTTGGATAACCATCATTCCCTTTATTGACCATACGGAGAAAACGTTTGGCTTCTCTTGCCGCGGAAGATGCATTTATCTACTTATTTATTTTACTCATAACATATAAGCAGATATTGATGACTAGAGCAGAAACACAACATCCAGTTGATGTGGGAATACACGATCCCTGTCAACTCTTGTCTGTCAGAGTCACCACAAAACCTCAGCCTTCTTCCTCAGAATGGAAAATAGCATAATGCAACCCTGAACCATGAGTTGCTCCGCAGTCCTCTGACTGAAGCCACCTCTCAGTCGCCAGCATGCGCAACACTCTGTCTTCCACCAGCCACTCAATCCGGAAGCCTACAGATTATTGCATTTTTTTTTTTTTTAATTCACAACATGAACCTGCAGGTCAGATAAAAAATGCTACATGCCAGACCGGCTTTCTGCTGGTAGCTACTTATCCTAGAGAGGATGGCAATGAAGTTTCCAACGAACTGGCAACTCTACTAACTGAGCTGAAAGAATTAAACATGTGTTGAGGGAAACCTCAAACTACCTCACTCTCTCAATCACAGATGTTGAGGCAGAGCTTCCCTGGTCAATATGATCCATATGACCAGCCAGTTGCAACTTAGAGCCTACAGAGGTTGCCATGCAAGGCACCCTACCAATGTATTTGCATCAACCTGACCTCTCCAGAGACAGTGAAAAGTACTAGACAGCCCATGCTGCCAGTGAATCCAAACCCGGGCAACAGTTGGCTCAATTTCGGAATTTACGGTGGTTAATAAAGAGACCTCCTTACAAGCCAGCGTTTCTGAGCCGAGGTCGACCTGCTTGTTGGAGCTTCCGTGAAGTTCCATTGCAGACCCATCTGCCACATTGTCAGCTTTACAGTGCAGGTCACGCTACCAGGTATTCCCAGTCTGGTTTGACACACCGCTCCTTCGACTCCTTCTGGTCCATCGGAGCCTTAGCGGAGCGCAATGAACAGGCCACGCCTGCCATAATTCCGAGCCTGCCTCGAAAGGCAACTCCGGCCATAAATCTGAGCCTGCCTCAAAAGACAACTCTGGCCATAATTCCGAGCCTGCCTCAAAAAGCAACTCAGGCCATAATTCTGAGCCTGCCTTGAAAGACAACTCTGGCCATAATTCCGAGCCCGCTCCCTGCGGCCTTCTGCCTTTATTGGAGCCTTTGCTGGAGCTGACTGTGCAGATCGAGCTGCCAGCTTTTCCCAGCCTGGACCAACAGGCTGCTCCTTTGGCCAGCTGCTCCTACGGAGCCTCAGCGGCTCACTGGACAGGTCACACCTGCCATACTGCAAGCCTGGTTCAACAAGCTGTTCTTGCGAGGCCAGCTAGTGACTCCCGACTGCTCCTTTCCAGGTTTTCAATGGCGCTTCCTGCTCCTATGAATACAGGGAGAAAAACCCGCCGGAATACTGGAGCTCACCCACATAGGATGGTACTCCACTCCTGCAGCCGCCTAACCCCTGCAAGTCTTCACTTGCTACATAAGTCCTCTCTGAAGAGATACTATGCAGGCTGCACATTACTGGCCCTGTAAAAAATGAGCCATTTTGGAAACTATCTCATGCCTTATAGCATTTTGCGAAGGCGAACAGCCACAACTGTGTTTTACTGAGAAGTGTTAATACAGCTTTCTGCGCTTCCGAGAGATGACATCCATCTTTTGACTTCCAAAAGTCCGTAATGACTCCAGGGCAGATATTGGACTTGCCTATATATTATCACTGGGATATCTCAACAGATAGAATAGACGTATGGAACATCCAAAAAATCTGGCAGTTTATGTGAACTGCATATGTCCCGGATACTTTTAGCCAGATCTTCCTCCAGTGAATCTCCTATCCCCAAAGGGATGGCAAATATGTCACAAGAGCTGGTAGCTCCCGCATATCATTGATAAATCATGGGATTCAGATATCCTGTTAACATTCCCATAATCGGATTCACCTCTGTAATATTCTACAATACTTCCCTCATCAGAGTGGAAGGAATACTGCAACCCTGAGCTAGGTGTTGCCACAGGCATATGGCTGGAGCCGCCTGTTAATGCCTCTGGTGCACTGAGCATATTTTGTTCACATGATTAAAATGAAGCATATCCCCCATTAGTTCAGGGATTCGATTGCTTTATCGATATCCACATAGTTAGAGTCACTTATAAAGGAATTTCCAACAGTCACTTCTACAGAGCTGAAATTATCATGACGCAACCCTGAACCAGGTGTTGCTCCCACAGTTTCTGACAGACACAGCTCAAAAAGCTTCGTAAGCCAGGAGCTCCTTGCTCCCTTCTGGAGCCTCAACGGAGTTTCTTAGGAGAGGAAATAGAACCCAACCCTGAACCAGGTGTTGCCTCATCAGGCCTCTGGCTGATTCCCTTTCGGAGCATCAATCTGTACAGGCATTGCCCGTGAGATGCTCCAAACAGCCGCCTGCTCCAGTGGAGCCCCATTCTGCCACGATAGTCAGAGACGTGACCGGGCGGCAGTCGTACCGCCAGCCCTATTTATAGCTGCCAGTACTATAAATAGAGCATACCCTATACGCTGCTCTACAGCGTATGCTGAACTGACCTCAGCCGGCAGCAGCTATTTTTAAAATGCTAGCTGCTGCGGAAGCCCCCACAGCGAATGCTGACCCGGCATCTGAGCTTCCATGGCAGTCGCTGTCGTGGCTGTGGCTTATTTTTTAAAACCCCCAACTGCTGCTAATCCTTTGCAGCGGTCGCTGACCTGGCCACGCCGGCAGCCGCAATTTTGCATCCCGCCAGCGCCTTACGGAGCCTCCACGGCGGCCTCCAAATCCGCCCGCCTGCCCCCGTTCGGAGCTCCAACGGCGGCAGCTGCACAGGCTGCGCCCGTCAGCTATTCCACTGAGTCCGTCAGCCACTGCCTGTCCCGCTGAGTTATTCCAGCTGTTTGTAGCTATCTTCTGTTTAAACCAGCACCTGCAGTTCCTTCCTACACTCTTTGTTAAGCGAAACAGGTCCTATTCTCATAATATTATTCACCTCTACGAAGTATTTTCTTCACCTCCGTTGCTGCAGAGAATACAATCCCAGTTATCAAATCTTTCTTCAAAGTGAAAAAAAAAATCCAGACCTGTCAACATCTTCATAAATCACACCTGGATCCTCTCCAGAGCAATTGCACCCTTTTGTCCCGGAAAACAAAATTGGCTTACCTGCCAGAGCAGTTTCGAACTGCTCAGATTCCCGCGCCATGCGTCAACGTATTAATGCGCATGCGGGCTGGCGGGTTCTTCACGTAGTCACTCACGTGACTTCAAAATAAAATACGGCTTTCCGTCATAATCAACGTCCAAATAAAAAGTTATATTCCCTATTCTGTAGGAAACACATCTCAAAGTTATTCCCACTGAGACAGGTCATTCAGCCCATCAAAGTCCTATAGCAGGCACGTGCCGTCAGGGTAGGCAAGGTAGGCACTGCCTACCCTGACTAAAATTACAACATGGTAATAACTAAATATAAATAGTAAAGGCATGGGAGAATTATGCCTATGTAGGAGATTGATCTCTTAGGTAGGCATAATTCTCCATGCCTTTCATCCACAGCGCTTGTAACACGGGAAGCTCTGTGCAACCCACGTGCCGTCAGCGCTGCCTGAAGCCGTCAATGATAAGCGGGGCTGAAGGCAGCAGAAATTCTGCCTTTGCAGCACTGCGCATGCGCATCGGTCTACTGCGCATGCGCAGAGCAAGTTTCTTGGCGGGGTTTTCAAATATGGTTTGTCAATATTTTAAGTGTGTGTTAGGTAACAAAGAGAGAAGAATGGAGCTTGTGTACCAATAATGTGGTAAGTACATTTTGTGTTTATGTTTTTAAATACTGTATTTCCCGGGGTGTGGGGGGGGGGGGGGGGAGAGCTCCTTTCACAGTTTTTGGGGAGTCTGGCCCGGGGTAAGGTTGCAGGGATGGCACGAATGTTATGAATGAGGGGATTGGGATAATGCCACTTGCGACGCTCCTTGCACGGAGGCGTGGAATGCCACCACATTGAGGCCGGAGGGGGGAAGAGAAGTAGCTCAGGTGGCTGAGCGGCCACCGGGCCGGACAGCGGAACCAGCCGCCACCTTAGCTCCTTCTGCCGGTCCCCGCTCACCTCTGGCAGCTTTCCGTCTACAAACCACTCTTCCGCTGCTCGCTGGCCTCACTCATGTCCTTAAATTCCGACAGCGCGATTGAGGTTACTCAGCTGTGGGAATTTAAGGATTTGCAGGAAGCCGCTGACATGAGCGAAGTCGGCAAACGGCAGGTGACAGGTGTTCCGACGGAGAGCACTGCCTGAGATGAGCGGGCCGGCAGAAGTGGCGGCCAGTTCTGCTGTCGGGTACCGGCGGCCACTCGTAGCTACCCGAGCTGCTTCTACCCCAGCTACAGTGCGGGGGCTTCGTGCCCGGAGAGCAGCGGCAGCGGTGAGTAAGTGCCCTCCCCACAACTGTACCACTGACACAGACTCTCCACATGCTGTGAAAGGAACTGTTCCCCCAATTGGTCTAGGACTAGGAAGCCTTGGGCAAATTGAAATGTCACTGTTTTTATTTATTTAATTATTTAACGGGAGCGAACAATCTGTGCATGCGCGGTTTCATTTTTTTTTTTAGCAGACTGAGTGCCTACCCTGAGTAATTACTCATGGCACGTGCCTGTCCTATAGCTATAGCCCCCTCCCCCCATCGTTCATGGCTGACCATGGGTGATGTGTCCTAGTTGTTGGCTGCTTGCTCCAAACCTCAGCTACAGCAATGCTGCTTGTGGCTGAAGACACCAATGCGGGAGTGACAGCAGGGCTGCCAACACCGGGTGAGAGTTGAGAGTGAGAAATTGCAGTTACGAAGCCCAAGGGGGGTTGTGTGTGGTGGGGGGGAAGGTGGGGGGGGGGGGGGAAGGGTTTGGGGGGGTGTCCCCATGGTACGGTAGGGAGCTTTTGCATTTTTCTGCTTGAAATTGTGCAATCTAGTGCATACTGTAGCGAGTCTTTTAACTTACACTTGAATTCAACATTTATGCTTTAAATTGGATTAGGTATGAATAAGTTTAGGCTAGATTACATTCCTAATTACATTCCACAGCAGTGTTAGGCTCTGATCAACAGGTGCAGTGCATGAATGACCTTAATATATTCATGAATGGAAATCAGATTATAATTCATGCTGTTATGCATATACATACATATATATATATATATATATATATATATGTGTATGTGTGTGTGTGTGTGTGTGTGTGTGTGTGTGTGTGTGTGTGTGTGTGTGTGTGTGTGTGTATGCATATATGTGTGTATATTTATGTATATATGTGTGTGTATATATATATATATATATGCATATATATATGTGTGTGTGTATATATATATGTGCATGTATGTATATGCATATGTGTATATGTATATATATATATTAATATATACTGGCCTTGAGGGGATACGACATATATATATATATATATATATATATATGTGTGTGTGTGTATATAATACATATATGTATATATATGTATATATATAGGAAGAAGGGTCTCGACCCGAAACGTCGGGAAGAAGGGTCTCGACCCGAAACGTCGCCTATCTCCTTCGCTCCTTAGATGCTGCTGCACCCGCTGAGTTTCTCCAGCTTTTTGTGTACCCTCGATTCTCCAGCATCTGCAGTTCCTTCTTTAAAACTATGTATATACATATATGTGTATATATATGTAGAGAGAGAGAGAGAGAGAGAGAGAGAGAGAGAGAGAGAGAGAGAGAGAGAGAGAGAGAGAGAGAGAGAGAGAGAGAGAGAGAGAGAGAGAGAGAGAGAGAAAATAGAAAAAAATAGAAATAGAAAAAGAAAAAACAGCAATTTTAAAAAGACACCACACAACAGTAAATTGGTACAGTAATGTTAGTCTCTGGTGAAATAGGAGTTTACAATCTTAATGGCCTCTGCGAAGAAACTCCTTCTCATCCTCTCCGTTTTCACAGCATGGCAACGGAGGTGGAGTGGAAGATTGCAACCATCACGTGGTCCGCCCTGTTTCGACTAATGCAATCAACTCAACGTGCACAAACAGAAGATCAAATAGAACAAGTTGTCCTACAACTTTAGGCTGTGCACGCCACACGAAAGAAGAAGAGGTGTTTGCCTGACCGTAGCAGCTGCAATAGTCTGTTGCTGAGGCGTAAGGGGTCCCCCATAATGTTGCTACTCTGGAGTTGCACCTTCTGATGTATAGTTCCTGCAGGGGTGCGAGTGTAGTTCCCCTAGTGCGTTTGGCCAAACGCATTACTCTCTGCAGAGCCTTCTTGTCCCAGGCAGAGCAGTTCCCAAACCAAATTGTGATGTTTCCGGACAAGATGCTTTCCACAGCCACTGAGTAGAAGCACTGGAGGATCCTCATAGACACTCTGAATTTCCTCAATTGCCTGAGGTGGTAAAGGCGCTGCCTGGCCTTACTCACCAGTGCGGCAGCGTGTGATGTCCATGTCAGATCCTCTGAGATGTGGACTCCCAGGTATTTAAAGCAGCTCACCCTATCCACAGCATCCCCATTTATCTTTAATGGTGTGTACGTCCTCGGATGTGGTGCCCTCCTAAAGTCCACGATCAGCTACTCCCTTTGACATTAAAAACAAGACAAAAATAATGCCACATATTCAACATATTCAATATGGTTCAATTAAATTAAGATATATATGTAAAATATATATATGGAAACAGGCCCTTCAGCCCACCAAGTCCACACTGACCAGCCATTTACCATACACCAGTTCTATCCGACACGCCAGGGACGATTTACAGAAGCCAACTAAGCCTGCACTTCTTTCAGATGTGGGAGAAACCGGAATTCCGGAAAAACCCCATAAAGTGGAGAATGTACAAATTCTGTACAGACAGCACCCATAATCAGGATCAAATCTGGCCCTGTGGTGCAGTAAGGCAGCAACTCTACCGCTGCGCCACCATGCCACCCCATTAAATTATTTTTTCTGTAATATATTTATTATGGTGTCACGTCAATAAAGATGAACACGTGATTCGGATTTCTCCCCTTAGTTGGATAACACACATCTCCAGTCATTGTGTTTTACAACTATATGGCTGGTTTTCAACCTATTCAGTCTGAAAGTCTCAACCCGAAACATCACCCATTCTTTCTCTCCAGAGATACTGCCTGTCCCGCTGAGTTATTCCAGATTTTTGTGTCTACAGTTTAAACCAGCACCTGCAGTGTTTGTTAAGCGAAACAGGTCCTATTCTCATAATATTATTCACCTCAACAAAGTATTTTCTTCATCTCTGTTGCTGCAGAGAATACAATCCCAGTTATCAAATCTTTCTTCAAAGTGAAAAAAATCCAGACCTGCCAACATCTTCATAAATCACACCTGGATCCTCTCCAGAGCAATTGCACCCTTTCTACAATGTGTCATAGTCTTACAGCATGGAAACAGGCCCTTCATACCAACTTGTCCATGCAGATCAAGATGCCCTGTCTAAACTAGTCCCATTTATCCACATTTGGCCCATATCCCTTTAACCTTTCCTGCCCACGTACCTGTCTAAATGTATTTTAAATGCTGTCATTTTACCTGCCTACTTCCCCTGGCAGCTTGTTCCACATACCCACCATCCTCTCCGTGAAAATGTTATCCATCAGGTTCCTATTAAATCGTTCCTCTCTCACTTTAAACCAGGGGTGTCAAACTCATTTTAGGTCACGGGCTGGATTGGGCAAAATGCGACTTCATGCGGAACGCATCAGTTGTGCATGCGTGAACGCATCCTTTACATTAATAAACCATTTGAAATCGAACATTAGCAGACGCAAATGTAGACCTAACAAAACAAATTGTAAATGTAGGCTACACAACCGCACCTAATTTTCATTAGCCTGCTTCCAGCAATCAAATTCAGACAATGAACGCAGTCAGCCTCTAATTTTCTGAAGAAGGGTCTCGACCCGAACCGTCGCCTGAGTCTGAAGAAGGGTCTCGACCCGAAACGTCGCCTATCTCCTTCGCTCCTTAGATGCTGCTGCACCCGCTGAGTTTCTCCAGCTTTTTGTGTAACCCCCCAGCCTCTAATTTTTATTGTTAAAGAAGGAACTGCAGATGCTGGAGAATCGAGGGTACACAAAAAGCTGGAGAAACTCAGCAGGTGCAGCAGCTTCTAAGGAGCGAAGGAGATAGGCGACGTTTCGGGTCGAGACCCTTCTTCAGACTGGTCAGGGATCAGGGAAACGAGAGATATAGACGGTGATGTGGAGAGATAAAGAACAATGAATGAAAGATATGCAAAAAAGTATCGATGATAAAGGGAACAAGCCATTGTAAGCTGTTTGTGGTGTGAAAATGAGAAGCTAGTGCGACTAGGGTGGGGGAGGGAGATAGAGATAGAGGGAATGCCAGGGCCCGAGGGCTGAGGGAGAGGTGGGAAGGGGAGGAGACAGCAAGGGTTAACAGAGTTGAGAAAATTCAATGTTCAAGCCCAAAGGATGCAGACTCCCCAAGCGGAATATGAGGTGCTGTTCCTCCAACTTGCGGTGTTGCTCACTCTGGCCGTGGAGGAGGCCCAGGACCAGGACCGAGAGGTCGGATACTGAATGGGAGGGTGAGTTGAAGTGCTGAGCCACCGGGAGGTCGGGTTGGTTTTTGCGGACCGAGCGGAGGTGTTCGGCGAAACGATCGCCAAGCCTCCGCTTGGTCTCACCGATATAGATCATCTGGCATCTGGAGCAGCGGATGCAGTAGATGAGGTTGAAGTGAGCGGACATTCGGACACTTGGTGATGTCCGGGGAGCGTTTCCCTCTGCCCCCCCCCCCCCACCGTCTCTTCCCACTCAACCCCTCAGGAATGCGGGCCGGCCCAGGTGCTCTGTGTCCAGCTCGGGTCCGAGGGAGGTGAGGGACAGTTACCCGGTGGTCGGGCATCGGAGCGGAACCTTAAGGGGCTGTCCTACTGTGGCGACCTAATCTGCTAGTTTAGAAGAGTTTGCTCTCGACTCAAACTCACAGCATGGTCGACACGTGGTCCTAGGAGGTCCAGTGAGGTCATTGGAACTCTCCTCCATGCTCGAGGGAAGTTCCCGACTACTCGCGGCCTCAGCTAGGTCGCGGAACAATTTTCAGCATGTTGAAAAATTTACCGCGAGTAAAGATTGGTCGGCATGATTCTTTTGAACTTGTAATGCAGTGGAGTGGGGTCCCTATGTAGTTACAGGCAGTCAAGGGCAGCCGCAGGCAATCTCCTTTGCTGACTGGGCATTTTAATTGGTTTTCAGGAACAAAAGGAAAACCAACCGGTAGGTTAAATGCCCGCTAAACTTTATTAAACATTCTCTGACTTCTTAAAAGTGTCTCCACTCCTTCTCCCCTCCTTCTCTCCCCTTCTCTCCCCTTCTCTCACCTCCCCCCCCCCCCCTCTCCGCGTTCTCTAAAGGACTTGCCGTACACTGTGCAGCCAACATCCTTGTAATGTAGCTGGGGGAGGCCAATGGTTCTCCTACCAGATGTCAGCTCTCCATAGAGGATGGCTTTTGGAATACGGACATCCTCCATACGGTGGACATGGCCCAGCCACCGCAGTCTGTGCTGCCTGAGTAGAATGTACATAC
The DNA here is from genome assembly GCA_035221665.1 of Okamejei kenojei. Classification (NCBI taxonomy): domain Eukaryota; kingdom Metazoa; phylum Chordata; class Chondrichthyes; order Rajiformes; family Rajidae; genus Okamejei; species Okamejei kenojei. Next base: position 97,716,283 of record CM069132.1, read on the forward strand.
TGGGAAGGCCAGCGTGAGACAGGATCTCGGCGTTGGACACTCTGTCTTGCCAGGATATGCCCAGGGTATGGCGGATGTTTCTAAGGTGGAAGGTGTTGAGTCTTCTCTCCAGTCTGGCATATGTAGTCCATGTCACACTGCTGTACATCAGCGTGCTGTTGACACAGGCGTTGTAGACTGCTATTTTTGACTTCACTGTCAGCTTTGGGTTGGTCCACACGCGAGTTGTGAGGTGAGCGAGAGAGAGAGCTGACAGTGAAGACAAAGATAGCAGTCTACAACGCTCGCCCCACCAAGTCCATGCTGACGTGAGCATTCATACACACAATTCAATGGAAGGGTCCCATTTCCCCCAGCAGCCTGATATTTGCTCCACACTAATCCCTTTCTATTTGCCCTACTTTTGTTCTATCTCCCTCTACCCCTCGCCTTCATACTAGGGCTAATTTACAATAGCCATTTAACCTAACAAGTCGTCAAGGTAAAATTATTGTCATAAGCACCAGCACAATGAGGTTAATGAAAAGTTTAGCTTAAAGATACAGGCCCTTTGGCCTGTGCCAGGGTCCGCACCGACTAGCGATCCCAGCATATTAAGACTATCCCACACACACAAGGGAGATTTTTTTTTACATTTACCAAGTCAATTTACCTACATACCTGTACGTCTTTGGAGTGTGGGAGGAAACCGAATATCCCGGAGAAAACCCACGCCGGTCACGGAGAGAACGTACAAACTCCATACAGACAGCACCCGTAGTCAGGATCGAACCCAGGTCTCCGGCGCTGCAATTAAGGCAGCAACTACCGCTGCGCCACCGTGCCGTCTCATATAGACTAAGATAACACGCAGGACATAAATTATGCATAAATTCTACAAGAAACGAAAAACATTGTGTAAGGAATACAAATAAATTAGTTCAAAACGCGATTAGAAAGCAAGCCCTTGGTAGTGCAGGAGATGATCCATGGTTCCTTTGCAGAGGTAATTTAGGGTTGTGCAGGTCGGTTGAAGGACTGGACATTTGTAGGAAAGTAGCTATTCCTGAGCCCAGTGGTGTGAGACTTCAGGCTTCTGTACCTCCTGCCTGACAATTGCAGCAAGACCACCCTATATGTCTTTGAGGTGTGGGAGGGTACATAGCACATAGAGGAAATCCACATTATTACATAACATGTAAACACCACACGGACAGCATTGTATGTCAGGTTAAACCCAGGTTATTGAACTCGTGAGACAACAACTCTACCTGTTGTCCAAAGATTGACACGAAAAGCTGGAGTAACTCAGCGGGACAGGCAGCATCTCTGGAGAGAAGGAATGGGTGACATTTTGGGTCGAGACCCTTCTTCAGACTGGTTAGGGTTAAGGGAAACGAGAGAAATAGCCAGTGAAGAGAGATACAATCACTGAATGGAAGATATGCAAAAAAGTAATGATGATAAAGGAAACAAACCATTGTTAGCTGTTTGTAGGATGAAAATGAGAAGCTTGTGCGACATGGGTGGGGGAGGGATGGAGAGAGAGGGAATGCCGGGCCTACCTGAAATGAGATAAATCAATATTCATACCGCTGGGCTGAAGGTTGCCCAAGCGAAATATGTGATGCTGTTCCTCCAATTTGCATTTAGCCTCTCTCTGACAATGGAAGAGTCCGAGGATGGAAAGGTCTGTGTTGGAATGGGAAGCAGAATTAACGTGTCCGGCAACCGGGAGATCAGGTTGGTTCAGGCGGGATGAGCGAAGGTCTTTCCGCAAAACGATCGCCCAGTCTGCGTTTGGTCTCGCTGATGTATCAGAGTCCACATCTTGAACAACGGATACAGTAGATTGGAGGAGGTGCAAGTGAACCTCTGCCTAAACTGAAAGGACTGTCGGGGTCCCTGGACAGAGTCGAGGGAGGAGGTATAGCGACAAGTTTTGCGTCTTCTGCAGTTGCAGGGAAAGGTACCTGGGGAGGGGGTGGTTTGGGTGGGAAGGGGGAAGTTAACCAAGGAGTTGCGGAGGGAACGGCCACTGCGGAAGGCGGAAAGGGGTGGATATGAGAAAATGTGGCTAGTGGAGAGATCCCGTTGGAGGTAGTGGAAATTTTGGAGGATTATGTGTTGAATGCAGAAGGAAATAGACTATTGACTGAAGTCTATTACAAATCCACTGACTCCCTCAACTATCTCGACTACAGTTCTTCCCACCCTGCTTCCTGCAAAGACTATCTCCTACTCCCAATTCCTCTATCTATCCGCCCTTGCTCCCCCGCCCTTTAGTCTCAACAGAGACAAACTAAAGTAACACGCAGCTCATAATCCTTCAAAATTTCCGCCATCTCCAACGGGATCCCACCACGAACCACATTTTCTCATCTCCACCCCTTTCCACCTTCCGCAGAAACTGTTCCCTTCACAACTCCCTGGTTAACTCATCCCTTCCCACACAAACCATCCCCCCCCCACGTACCTTCCCCTACAACCGCAGAAGATGCAACACCTGTCCCCATACCTCCTCCCTCGACTCTGTCCAGGAACCCCAACAGTCCTTTCAGGTTAGGCAGAGGGTCACTTGCACCTCCTCCAACCTCATCTACTGTATCCGTTGTTCAAGATGTGGACTCTAATACATCAGCTAGACCAAACGCAGACTGGGCGATCGTTTCGCGGAGCACCTTCGCTCAGCCCGCCTGAACCAACCTGATCTCCTGTTTGCTGGACACTTTAATTCTCCTTCCCATTCCTACACAGACCTTTCTGTCCTTGGTCTCCTCCATTGTCAGAGTGAGGCTAAATGCAAATTGGAGGAACAGCATCTCATATTTTGCTAGGGGAGCTTACAGCCCAGTGGTATGAATATTGATTTCTCTCACTTCAGGCAGCCCCAGCATTCCCTCTCTCTCTATCCCTCCCCCACCCAAGTCACACTAGCTTCTCATTTTCACCCAACAAACAGCTAACAATGGCCTGTTTCCTTCATCATCGTTATTTTTTTGCATATCTATAATTCATTGATCTTTATCTCTCCACATCACCGTCTATTTCTCCCGTTTCCCTTTTGCCTAACCAGTCTGAAGAAGGGTCTCGACCCAAATGGGTCTCGTCACCCATTCCTTCTCTCCAGAGATGCTGCCTGTCCCACTGAGTTATCTTCAGTTTAAACCAGCATGTTTGCATCTATCTTTGGTTTAAACCAGCATGTGCAGTTCCTTCTTACACATTACCTGTTGTCCATATCCATATGAGATCCATATCCTCTCATCCTTCTTAACAAAATAAATATTGATTGCAGAAATTGATGATCCAAAGATCACCACCTTTTTGCCAAATAAAGTTTAGTTGGAGGGAATTCTGAGAGACAGGATTTACCAGCATTACCAGCAAGGACCAATTGGAGATAGTCAGCTTGGCTTTGCGCAGCAAGTAAATCCCTGCGGGAATCCCTGATGATAGAGGGAATCCTTAATTATAGAGGCAACGCCTGATGTAGATGCTTTTGATGGGGAGAGCTGTGCCCATGATGAACTGGGCTTAATCCATTTCTCTGTGGCCTCATTCCATTTCCCACATCCTGCAGGAGGGGCAACTTACTGCCCTAACTGGCACCTCTATACAACTAAGACTACTGTGGAAAATAAAAGATTTTACCTTATCGTTGCTCAGCCTCCTTGTTGAAGCCAATCAAGACAAAATCTCAGCATTTCAACCTCAGCAAATGTCACTTTCAATTGTATTGCATACATTTATCTCCTTGACACAAGTTCTTCTTCTTGCATATGGCATGCACAGTCAAAAGTTGTAATACAACTTGATCTATTTGATCTTCTGTTTGTGCACGCCAGGTTGATTGCATTTGTTGAAACAGGGTGGACCACGTGCAGGTTGCAATCTCCCACCCCTTGACACAAGCTTAAAAAAAAAGAATGTCTGACTATGAGTTGTCGTCACAAATACAATATGCAGGCACGATGGCGCAGCGGTAGAGTTGCTGCCTTACAGCGCTTGCAGCACTGGAGACCCGGTTTTCGATTAAGACTATACCTATAGGTGCTGTCTATATGGAGTTTGTACGTTCTCCCCGTAACCTGCGTGGGTTTTCTCCGAGACCTTAGGTTTCCTCACAATCCAGACGTACAGGTATGTAGTAAATTGACTTGGTTTGAATGAATGAATGAATAAGTTTATTGGCCAAGTATGTTCACATACAAGGAATTTGCCTTGATCCTCCGCTCGCAAGTGACGACGACATACAGTGACAATTAAGAATGACACATTAAACATTAATAATAAAACAAAAGCTGTTTTTATGTCTGGCTGTGGCAGCTTTGACAGGTCCAGAGGGAAGTGATTCAAAGAGTTTGTGGCCAGGGTGAGAGGGGTCAGAGATGATCTTGCCCGCTCGCTTCCGGGCCCTTGCAGTGTACAGTTCGTCAATGGAGGGAAGGTTGTAGCCAATAACCTTCTCAGCTGATCGGACGATTTGCTGCAGCCTCCGGGTGTCGTGCTTGGTGGCTGAGCCAAATCAGACCATGATGGAGAAGGTGAGGACAGACTCTATGATGGCCGTATAGAATTGGACCATCATTGCCTGTGGCGGATTGAGTTTCCTCAGCTGCCGCAGGAAGTACATCCTCTGTTGTGCCTTTTGGACTGTGGAGTCGATGGTGGCCCCCCATTTAAGGTCCTTGGAGATGATGTTTCCCGGGAACTTAAAATACTCCACAGATGTGACTGTGGTGTTCTTGATGGTCAATGGGGTGAGGGGAGGGGGAACATTAATTCCTAGATATTTGAGTTTGTCTGTGACTATTTTAAGTGGGAATTGTTCTAATATATTTAATTTTATTCCACTAATAGGCATAATTTCACTTTTATTCCAATTAATTCTATACCCAGAAAATGTACTAAACTTAGTTATAACATTAAATAGATTGGGAATACTAATCTCCGGTTTTGTAATATAAATTAAGATGTCATCTGCGTATAGAGATATTTTATTCATTGTAGTTTTGGTATTATATCCATATATTTCTGGTTCTGATCTAATCATTTCGGCTAATAGTTCTATTACCAGAGCAAATAGTAATGGTGATAACGGGCATCCTTGTCTACAACCCCTACAGAGATTAAATTTTGCTGATAACATTTGATTTGTTAATATTCTTGCAGTTGGATTTGAGTATATGATTTTTACCCATTTGGAAAATCTATCCCCCAGTTGAAATTTCTGCATTATTTTAAATAACTATGGCCATACAACCCGGTCAAATGCTTTTTCAGCATCTAAGGATATGATTTTTGAGTACATGACATTGAATAGACGTCTCAGATTATAGGATGAATAGCGTTTTGGAATAAAACCTGTTTGGTCATGATGTATTAATTTATTAATCATTAAACTTAGCCTCCGAGATAAACTTTTAGTTAGTATTTTTTGATCAGTATTTAAAAGTACTATTGCTCTGTATGATCCAGGGTCTTCCAAATCTTTATCAGCTTTAGGGATAAGTATAATTGTAGATTCATTTAATGATTCTGGTAACTTTCTTTGTTCACAAGCATATTTATATATTGTATGTAAGCGTGGAGAGATCAGATCATAAAACTTCTTATAAAATTCAACACTTAAGCCATCAGGGCCTGCGGCTTTTCCATTATTAATGATCCAATTGATTCTTCAATATCTTTTACTGATATATCAGCATTTAACAAGTCTCTACCTTCCTGATCTAAACTGTTAATATGACATTCTTGTAGGAATGTTTCCATTCCATCTGATTGTCCTGCTAGTTTAGATGAGTAAAGATTTTGATAATATTGTAAAATGTATCATTGATATCTTTTGGTAAAGTCAATATTTCTCCTTGTTCAGATCTAATTTTATGTATCATTTTCTCCTCATCTAATTTTCTAAGCTGGCGTGCCAGTAATTTTTGTGGTTTATCCCCAAATTCAAAGTGTACTTGTTTAGTCTGTTGAAAAAGTTTAATAATCTGATTTGAGTATATTTTATTTAGCTTATATTTTAATGATGCAATTTTATTACTTAGCCCCTTAGAAGGGGATATTGCATTTTCAATATCTAATTGTTTTATTTCATTTTCCAACTTTTGTTGAGTCTTTCGATTTTCCTTATTAAAGTATGCGTGTGCTGATATTATCGCACCACGCATAAATGCTTTAAATGTATCCCAAAGCAGTGATGGTGAAATTCCAGGTTTGTAATTAGTTTCAAAAAACAATTTAATCTGTTTTACCAAGTAATCCTAACAAGCCCTATCATTTAATATTTGGGGGTTGAGTCTCCAGTTAGAGGTTTTAATAGTTATGTCTTTTAATTTTATCTTAAATGTTAATGGAGCGTGATCCGAAATAATAATATTATGATATTTTGAGTCATATGTAAATTGGATTAGTTTTGAATCTATTAAAAAATAGTCTATCCTTAAGTAGGTTCCAAATACAGGGGAAAAGAATGAATATTCTCGACCAGATGGGTTATCTGTTCTCCAGATATCCTTAACATTTGCTGTGTTAATAAAATATTTTATAAGTGTACTTGACTTAGAAGTGGTTTTCCTTTTCATTGATGATCTATCTAAATAATTATCTAAGGTACAATTAAAATCACCTCCAATTATTAGATTATGTTGTGTGGATATAGGGATATTGTTAAATATTTTCTTGATGAATAATGGATTACCAAAATTAGGACCATATATATTCATAAGGATTACTTTTTTAGAATATAATTCACCTGTAATTATTATATCTACCCTCAACATCTTCTATTATTGAGCTTTGTTTACAAGGTATACCTTTACGAATAATTATTGCTACCCCTCTAGACTTATGTGTAAATGAAGAGTGATATACTTTGGAAATCCATTTTGCTGTTAATCTATACTGTGCGTCTTTTTTAAGGTGTGTCTCTTGGAGAAAAATAATATCAGATTTCAATCTATTTAATTGAGCTAAAACCTTACCTCTTTTAATTGGCTTGTTAATTCCCTTAACATTCCAACTACAGAAGGTGATTCCATCACCCCCAATCCTAGTGTTTATACATTTTATTATTAAGGTGGTTTATAATGGAGTAGATGTCTCAGCTCATCTAACCCAATCCTATACCCAAACATCAGATCGATGAAATTTAATATCTGTGACATTGTCTCGTACACACGTCTCCTTGAATTAACTATATAATACCAATCATACTTAAATCCATTTAGTATATAATATGAAATGAAATACATAATATAAAAATAATAATAAAAAATGTGAGTACAGTAAGTGATGTTAATAAAGTGTAAGGGGGAAAAAAAAGTGACTACAACTATAGTTAGTGCAGTTATTATTGGTGTAAGCCACACTAGCGTGGCTACTAATCTACGGACTTCCATGAAAAAAAAAGATCTCGATCACATTCTAATTTCTTGTTACCTTTGAATAAGATTTGCTTAATATAATCTATATGATAAAATCAGCTCAAGGAGATCATTCCCACATATTCTATGCCTGCCTAAAAACACATCTCGATAATTACCACATCAACAACGGTTTCTCTTCTTCCTTTGCAATATCTTCATTAACTTTAAAAGATCTAACACTGAAGTACACCTTTGTTCATGTGGTTAGTCTCCATATGCTGATTACAGCTCACTCCACCTGCAAAATTTTATTAAATCTAGCCAACTTCTAATGTGTCAGAAATTCAATCTTGGAAGAGTTATAACTTTTCTAGCTCAATACCAAAGCCTTCATCACTGTATCTCTCACTAACATTGGTCCCTTGACACTAAATGTAACATCCCAACCGAACCAGAATTTTTGAAAGCTTGCTGTACAATACAATTCTGAACTGAACCTAAGCTGCCAGTGTCTTTCAAATTTGAAGTTTTCTATCCTACAGGGCCTGTCCCACTTGACGATTTTTTTGGCGACTGCCGGCATAATTGACTGAAGTACCAGGTCATCGAAAAATTTGCGGTGTGATGCGGTGGTGACGCGACGTGAGGGACGTGATGACGTATGATGCGCGGTGTTTTTTCAAATGTCACAACATTTTTTTTGTCGCCGCTGGATTTTGAAATGTTCAAAATCCTTTGGCGACGCTGATATGATGCCGGCAGTCGCCGAAAATATCGCCAAGTGGGGCAGGCCCTTCAATCTTCTTAACATTGCCTCCCTCTCAGCCCTTATGCATGCATTTGCCACTTATCAGCTTCAGTGTTCAATTGAGATTGCAACATAATGCAGGAGGGCCCTCATTTTCCTTCATAGACTGCCTGTGGCATTTTGAGGACCACATAATGCAGCACATGGGAGCGGCACAGTGGCACAGCGGTAGAGTTGCTGCCTTACAGCGCCAAGTGTTCACTGTACGGAGTTTGCACGTTCCCCCTGTGACTGCGGGGGCTTTCTCCAGGTGCTCCGGTTTCCTCCCACACTCCAAAGACGTACAGGTTTGTAGGTTAATTGGCTTTGTAAAATTGTAAATTGTCCATAGTGTGTAGGATAATGTTTGTGTACGAGGTGATCAGTGGTCTGTGCAGACCTGGTGGGCTGAAGGGCCTGTTTCCATGTTAAATCTCTAAAGATTGGTACTCATAAGAAGTCTCAATGAATGGTTCCATTAATTTCCAAATATTTCAAAGTGCTGAATCCAATTCAGCAGTTATACTGTACATTAATAACGCAAAGAACAAAGGGCCGGTAAGGGTAACCGGGGTCTAGTTTCAGCGCCCTCACGGTCGGCTACGCGAGGCTCCCTTGGAACTCAAAGGCTGAATGATGCCTGTGCGAGGAGAGGGACAACAGTTCGCTGGATGATCTGGATTAAGACAATGTCCTTTATGCCCAACTGCAGCTTGGACTTTGATAAGGGCGCCAAAATCTGACAACCCTTGTAAATGGTCTCAGAAGGCTATTTCTATACACACTATACTCAATATGGGATTGTACTTATGTATGGTAATAATTTACAGAGCTGTATGCAGGAAAATGATTGCACTGTATCTCAGTACATAAAGAACAATTGAATAAGGTAATATCACAAAGAATATTCATTTAAACGTCTCCAAAGACCTAAAAGTAAAACACCACAAAGCAGAAAATAGGATTCAAATATAATAAAATTGGCAAGGAAACCTCAGATCAGAGCAAAATCCCTTGGCAGGATGTTGTAATGTAGGTCTACAATTGCCCCTATGTATGCCATGCTCAGGCTACCCTGAGGGCTGAAGGAAAAGTAGATGAGCAATTTTCCCCCAAAATAATAAAATCTATCTTTTATTTTCAAAAGAAATATTGCACATACAGTAGATCTGTGACAGAAACAGTATGTTTTTTTCATATAGTGCAATGCGCTTGTATCTCTGCAATCAATTTCCAGAAAGAAACAAAGGTTGTGAAGTCTGTGGCTTTTCAGAAGACTGGATTATTATTGAATGCTGTTGTGAAGACTACGGCTTTACTTACAATACAGCAATCAGAATTCCATCCCTGGTTAGTTGTGAAGCACCAACAGCCTTCTGCTGCTGTAATTAGTAGTCCCATGAAGACTGAGGCCATCAACCAAGATGCTAATTCAGGCCACACCCCTGAGGCATCATTAATTTTAAACAAAATTACAACAGTTTTCACAGACAAGCAGAAGATTGAAATCATACTAACACAATGGATTTATTCCATTTTAACAATGCTCTCAATAAAAAAATCTATCTGAAGCTTAACTGAGAGCATAACAAGCACTGTAAATTTGTATTTGGCATCTTTGGAAATAATTGTTGTGCAACTTATTTGACTAGCTTATCTTATTGTATGTTTCTACTCTAATATCAATATTTAAAATAAAAACTTATCTACCATGTTTACCAATTTTTTTTTAACATTTTGGGGTGTTTTCTCCTTGTTGATTTTCTCCTCAAAAAGCAGGTTATTAAATGTATATGATCATTTGAAGCGGAGGGGCAAATTTTGAATGCAACTTGGAGCCAGGCTCATATAGCATAGCAACAGGCCCTTTAGTCCACCATTCTCATACCAACCATTGTACTTACCTACACTAACCCCATATACCTGCACTTGGTCCATAGTCTTCTCTGCTTTGGTAGTCCAAATGTCGTCTGGACGATTCTTATTTTTTGTGAGACTACCTGCATCAACTACTAACTTAGGCAGAGAGTTCCAGACCAACCATTCTAACTGAATTTCTGCCCACCCCCCCCTCATATTCAATTTAAACTTCCTTATTTTTTATTTATGCCCTCTTGCCATAAGCCCAGGAGTAAGATTGGGGACAGGCAGGGTGGCAGTAGGTTGGACCACATTATAGCATTTCATTCAGTCTCATTTAGGTAATAAATCATCTTAATATTTTTTTAACTAAATGAAGAAGGGTCTTGACTCGAAACATCTCCCATTCCTTCTCTCCAGAGAAGGAATGGGAGATGTTTCGGGAGATGCTGCCTGTCCCGCTGAGTTACGCCAGCTTTTTTGTGTCTATCTTCGGTTTAAACCAGCATCTGCAGTTCCTTCCTTAACATTTTTTCTCATTCTTACCATTTTTATGGAACAAAAACAGAGCAATAAGATATAGTAATGGAAATAAAAAATGCTTGGACAACACCAGTGAAGAGAGAAACAAAATCACTATTTCTGGTAAATGACTTTTCATCAGAATTAGGAGAATCTGCAGACAAAGCATATTTTATGGTGTGGTGAAAGCAGTAAGGGGAACAATAGGATTGTGACCAGGGAAATCTGGATGGCACCAGGGAGGAACTGGATGAAGGTGAAGGCTAATTCACCATAAATTATTTGACTGGATAAAATATATGTAGAAGATAAATGAAATCAGAAAGAAAAAAAGTGTAGGTAGCAGGCATTTGAGTGGCCATCAGAAAAGGTGAGAGGAATAGAGAGACTGTGCAGGATTCCCCTGTTCCTATTGTTTGGTTACCAACGTGGGAGGGGGTGAAACCTTCGGAGAGCAGCACCAGCAATCAGGTCTGTGGCACTGTGACCAGATATAAGGCTCAGCAGGCAAGGGTGGAGTTAGACAGAACGACAGTAAGAGAGAGGAGACTCAATAATTAGGGGGACAGACAGGAAAATCTGTGGCCACAAATGTGATGGCAGGTTCGTACGATGCATCTCGCGTGCCATGGTCAATATTGTCTCTTGGTTGTGAACATTCTCCAAGGAGGGGGTGTACAGCAGTGGTTGTCATGCACATTGGCACCAACAATATAGATAAAGGTTTGAGGTCCTGCAGAGTAAATACAGACAGTTACTGTAGGAAACAGGTTACAAAGCAGGACCTCATAGATAGCAATTTCCCATGGATTACTCACAGTGGTATTTGTTGGTGAAGGCAGAAGTAGAAGGATAGACTGGATGAATGTGTAGCTCAGGAGCTGGCGCGGGGGGCAGGGATTCGAGTTCTTGGATCATTGGGGTCTCTTCTGATGCAGAGTTGACCTGCCGAAGAGCGGGTTGTACCTGAACTGGAGGGTAACTAATATCCTGCGAGGAAGCATTCTAAGGAAGTAGAGGCGTTGGTGTGCTTTCATAACCATTACTTTGATATGGCTGGTCCAGGACAAGTTGCTGGTGATATTTACAGCTGGGAAGAAACTCATTCTGAATGTGGATGTTTGCATTTTCACACTTCTGTAACCTCTTGCCTGATGGGAGAGAGAAGAGGGAGTGTCTGGGGCGAGACTCATCCTTGATTACTCAGGTGCCTTGCCGAGGTAGCATGAAGTGTAGATGGAGAGGATATTCTTGGCGAATCATCCAGTGAGGCTATGTGGGTAGAACTTAAAAACAAGTAGTAGATAATCGCATTGATGGACTGTATTATGGGTTTCACAATAATCAGTGGGAATTAAAGGAGCAGGTGTGTAGGGAGATTCGAAAATAGGTGGAGGGGCAGGTAATGTAGAGAAAGCAGGGACTCTGCTGAAGGACTTGTACAGGTTGGGAGAATGGGCAGAGAAGTGGCAGATGGAATATAATGTAGCAAAGAGTGGAGTTGTGCATTTTGGTAGTAGGAATAAAGACATAGACTATTTTCTAAATGGGAAAATAATCCAGAAATCGGAGGTGCAAAGGGACTTGGGAGTGCTGGTGCAGGATTCCCAAAAAGGTAATTTGCAAATCATATCGGTAGTAAGGAAGGCAAATGCAATGCTAGCATTTATGTTTAGAGGGTTTGTATACAAAAAAAGGATGTAATGCTGTGTCTCTGTAAGGTGCAGGTCAGGCCACATTTGGAGTATTGTGAGCAATTGGGGGCACCATAACTGTGGAAGGATGTGCTGGCACTGGAGAGGGTCCAGAGGAAGTTTACAAGAATTATCCCAGGAATGAGTGGGTTAACATATGATGAGCGTTTGATGGCACTGGGCCTGTACCCGCATTTTTGCAAGAGTAACCATTAATTTTGAACTAAAACTCTTCAAGTTCTTTTTACATTTTCAAGAGAATATTTCATAACATTTCACTTGTGCCCAAGTAATATTTAGTTTGGATGTTATTTCTACAAAAAAAACCTTAAATGTAAAAACCACAAAGTGCTGGAGTAACTAACTCAGTGGGCCGTGGCAGAGCAGCAGCTATGGAGGACATGGATTTGTGATGTTTCAGGTTGGGACCCTTCCTCAGACATTTTCTTCAGGGATGTTCTCTCCTTTTCAAAGTGTTTCTACTTTCTAAATCAATTTAGTCCTGGTGCTATTGGAAACTAGTTTACAACTTATTTTATAGTCTGATACAAATTGGGTAAAATGGTTAGGTTCCTTTTTTTCAGTATTTGACACATTGAGAATGATCAGTGGTTTAAATGAATCATTTTTATTTTCCTTTTGAGACACCATTCAAACCTGGCAATGATTATTTGAAACCAAGTCATGTTCTCTCCTTTACAAAGCATTTCCACTTGAACAATTACAGTTCCTTTCTGCTTTCAGCAATAAACTTAAATGTATGAAACATTGTGGAAGAATTCCCTCTTCCAAACCCAAAGGTCAGTGTATAGCTTTCTCACATTTCTCAGGAACCTTAGTAGAAATAATCAGTTTGTCACTACAAAAAATTTCCTTAGTTGGTTAATGAAGTACTGTATTTGCTCTCTCTCAGCATCGGTTGCAAAACACACTATGTCTCCTGTCTACAGTCAGAGTTAGTTGGGCAAGTCGGGTGAGGTTGATGATGGCCTTGTGACCATCTACAACATCATGAATTTCTGTAGCATCCTAAAAATGGAAAGTCCTTACATACTTCAGGTCCAATCAAATATATATGTCAGCCTTAAAGATTTGCAAGCAAACCATTGGAAAACTAGCAACTTAAGTCAAGTCATTTAAATAATTTACACATTAGATTATTTTTCCCAATAAGTCTGTGGCTCACAAAAAAAGGGCATGATGTTTATCAGTCGATAACTATTTTGGGCGCTTGGTGACTGTGCAAGATTCTGTTTTCTGGTTTCACAGCAAGTGTTTTCTACAAAAGAAACGTACAGACACCATGGCAGTATTTGCACATTGTTGCTTAGCAACTCAATTGTGATAAAATTAAAGGTTATTTTAAACCGTAGTAAGCAAGAAGAGCAGCATTAAACTGTTGAACACTATACTGTAATTATATCTGCCTTGATAAAGAAGTTATTTAATTATTTCTTATTATGTAATTTTGAAATTATTCAAATTAATCTCATTGGAACTAAAGACGTTATGGACATTTACATGGTTACCAGAAAACTATATTTATGCCAGTGTAAAAATTAACATAAAGTTAACAAAAAATGAGGTCAGCTTAATTACAAAAATATTGGGCCTTATGTTGGAAAATCCTTTTCTTCTATGGCATGAGACTTTTCTATTTTAATTTTAGTTTTAGAGGGTCATTCCAGGGAGACACAAGGCAGAGAAACCAGTTTGCAGTGCTCTCCTCTGGAGGGTAATGTACAGTCATGGCATGGCAATACTATTCATACAAATGTTGCTGAACCCACACAAATGATTAACAGGTCCATTAATTTTTTTAATCATTATTGCCGGATTACCCAGGGTTGTTATCAAAATTAATTGCATACATTTAAATGCATTGAATGGAATTTACATGATGCTCAGGGATGTGATTGTTTTCTACTTTGTTAATGTTTTATCAATTTAGATAGTGAAGGCAAGAAGCTGGTTAACCACTGAATATGAAGAGATCTGCTATTCCCATTGTTAATACTTCAGATAGAATCACGGTCACTGCAGATGACATGCTCTGGTGAGACCACATTTAGAGTATTGTGTTCAGTTCTAGGCACCATGTTATAGGAAGTATATTGTCAAGCTTGAAAGGGTTCAGGGAAGATTTACGAGGATGTTGCCAAGACTAGAGGGTCTGAGCTCCAGTTGAGTAGACTGGGTTTCTATTCATTGGGGTGTAGGAGGATGGGGGGTGATCTTATTGAGGTATACAAGATCATGAGAGGAATAGATCAGGGAGATGCACATAATCTCTTGCCCAGAGTAGGGGGATCGAGGACCAGAAAACATAGGTTCAAGGTGAAGGGGATAAGATTTAATAGGAATCTTGAGGGATAAAGGGCCTCAATGGATAAAGGGTGAACAATGTGAGTTCACCCAAGAGCTCTCCCGAGTTAAAACAAATCTAACTCGTGGTACCTCATCACGAGTATTTTTTTACTCTTGGAAATTTTTCACGCCGTTGAAAAAACTTCACGAGTTTCTGCGTTTCCCGAGGACCTGCCGTTGGCATTACGAGCCGCTACGAGACATCCACGAGCTCCGACGCACCCGCTACGTACATTCTACATGGTAGCATTTGTGTGTTACAATAAAACAGTATAGGCAGGGCCACATATCACCAAAGACGCCAATAAGCCTGATAACAATGTTGCTGAAGTTATAAAGCAACAGGAAACGGGTGCAGCAGGTACGTCTGTTACGGAGTCGTTCAGCACCTTCTATACATGAATGGGTTACTACAACTGGGAAAATGGTCTTCTTCAGTGATCTTTCATCACTTAATGGTCTGTGTAGTATATTTACTCTTTATTGCTGGCCATCACATCCACATTCTGAATCATTGTATAAGCACATTATTTATTTCATGTTCTCACATAACCATGTGCCAAGCAGCTTAAGATTCCTAAGTTAAATGTGCTGGTTGATTTTTTTGAAGGATTTCCTTTTAATTTTTCAACAAAACCATAGACTTTAATAAGATATATTATGCGGTCCCTCACGGTAGGCTGATCGAGAAGATACATGGTGACCGGATAGAATGGATTCAAAAATAGCCTGGCCATAGATGATAGGTATGGTTGAGGGTTATTATCCTGCTTGGAGGTCTGTGACCAGTGATGTTCTTCAGAGATCTGTTGTTTGTGACATATTCAGTATAAGTGACTTTTACAAAAATGAAGTTGGGCCGATTCATAAGCTTGCAGATGACTCCAAAATTGGTGGAATTGTGGATAGCAAGATGGTTGTTAAAGGATACAGCATGTTATAGATCAGATGAACATATGGATGGAGGCATATCAAATGGAATTTATTCAGGGGAAACGTGAACTGTTACACTTTGAGAGGTCAAATATAAAGGGAATGTATGCAGTAAATGGTAGGATCCTGAGGAACATTAATATAAACATGGATCTCAGGGTGCAAGTCCACAGCTCCCTGAATGGGGTAACACGCAGAGATATAATGATGAATGAAGTGGATGGCATGCTTGCTTTCATCAGTCAGACATTGAGTATAAAAGTCAGGAAGTCACATTGCAGCTGTATAAAACTTGGTTTCGGCCATACGGATTATCTCGTGCAGTTCTGGTCGCCGCTTTACAGGAAGGATGTCTAATAATCCACCTGCCCACCTGTTCCATCAGCCACTACCTGGTTTTCACATTGGTCCCCTGAGCCACCTCAGAAGCCACAAAACCAGACTAGGAATATGGAGAAACAAGGACATGCAGATGCTGGAGTCTTAAGCAAAACTAAAGTGCTGGAGAAACTCAGCAGCTCAGATAACATCTGTGGAGGAAACAGACAGATTCTGTTTCAGGTCAGGACCATTCTTCAGCAAAGTATGTCATACTCTAACCTAGGGGAGTGCCTAAGAAGAAGTTTTTGCGATGGGAGGAGGTCATTATAAAGTGGCCGGAAGCAAATAATGTGTTTGGTAGGAAGCAAAACCAATATGTGTTTGGTAGGTTTCATCAAGTCCATCATTCCTGGGTCAACTAAAACATATGATCCTGATTTTCGAATTGAAAGTGACCTGTTGCCTGAAGTAAGCGGACGTTCACTGCCAAGCACTGTCTTTGATAGTCGTGCAGCTGGTAGAGGTGCTGCCTCACAGTGCCAGAGACATGGTTCAATTCTGGGTTTTGTCTATATGAAGTTTGCATGTTCTTCCCGTGACCATGTAGGTTTCCTCCAGGTGCATAGGCTTCCTCCCACATCCCAAAGATGTGTGGGTTAGTAGAAATGTCGGCCTTTATAAGAACAAGAAATAGCCTGTAATGTGTAAGGAGTTGATGAAAAAATGGGATAACATAGAATTAGTGGAGATTGATGACTGATGGTCAGCATGGACTGTGGGCCAAAGACTTTGTTTCCATGATGTATCTAAACACAGGAGACACAGCAGAAGATCCTGCTCAAAACACAGCTTGCTGCACCTCTGGTTTTAATTTGCAGTTTGGAAACAAACCAATGGTTTACGGCGCTAATTGGAAAGGGTTTCTACAATGCAGGTCTAAAGGCAACATTTGTGATATCAGAATGTGTGGTGTAACCCAGCTGTCTCGGTAACAGTTTCTCATGGAAAAATAGGAAGGGTTTGTTTAAAAACAATTGAGCTCTGAAATCCATCAGCAAGAATTATGAGGTAGAAGAAGAACTTCATCCCGAGGTGAAATGTTTCTGTGCTTTTATACAATTCTTAAACTACTTGCATCTTTGATTTTGGGTATTGTAAGGATAATTGTAAATGTTGCATACTAGAGGTCTTTTTTAAATAAATTGTACTTCAATTATCAAGAGAGGGAAGATATTTTAGATGCAAGAGTACTAAGACTTTGCCAGAGGAGAGCAACGCTATAATTTGCTCCACTGAATGGGTTCCCGAATTTGGCTCTGTTTGGACAATGTGCTGCCACCAACAGGGGGCGCATCTGGACCAGCTAGGAATGGAAGCCTTGGACAGCTAAAGGTGACTGGAAAGAAACTGAGGCGAGGAGGGCAGGGGGGAGGTGCAAGGGAGCGTGCATAGAAAGGAAGACACGGAGAGCAATGTTACTCAAGGAAAAAATCTCAAGATCCGAACAAATAGAAGACTGATTTGGCCACAATGAAGAGAAAATAAATTAAGGTGTAGAAAGGAACTGCAGATGCTGGTTTACACCAAAATGCTGGAGTAACTCAGCGGGACAGGCAACATTTCTCGAGAAAAGGAATGGATGACGTTGTAGGTTGCGACCATTGTAAATATTTTTGAATCCTCAACTTCCTGTGTAAAATGTTAAAACAAAATTATTGCATATTTATATGTAGGTTCTCTCAATATAATGTAGTTATTATCACATTAAATGAATTCAAACTACATTTTCCCAAATTTTAATAATATTGTAAAATCAAAAGCTAATGAAAGGTCAGCTAACAACAAACACAAAGCTTAATGAAGTCCTTTCCATTACAATGCATCATTGGGCCATGAAATTACCACTCTAATGTATAAACTTTGATCTTTCAATTTTTTCTCACAAACTCTGTCTACTGTTGATAACATTTCACTAATAACATAATGCTCATTATTGTATTATATTTATTATCATTGTTCTGCTGAGTTCCTGTTATTGCTATTTCTCTCCTGAGCTCCAGTTTATCCCCAAAGCTTCCTAACAATCTAATTAGAAAGTTGTCAATTGACTAATGCTATTAATAAATTGTTTATGCAAGTTGCAAATTTCAGTAAAGATCGATTGAAACTCCATCTCCGCTTTTAGCTTTTAAAAAATAAGTTAGATTTTTAAAATCAATGAATAGAACAGTGTTACTTCAGCTGGAAAATTTGGTTGTTACCAATTCAGGTACATATTTTCTTTAATTCCTCTTTTAATGACAAGAGTTCAAGGTTGCCACTGCCTTCTCAATAAATGGTGGAATATTTTATTTTGAAGAATTTTCCGCAGGAAATGTTTGGATTATTTTAAATTTTAACCAACATTTGCCAAGGAATTCTAATATTCCCACAAGGTGCTCTAAATGCGAAGGGCAACAGTTTTGATTCTTGATAGGCACAAAATGCTGGAGTAACTCAGCGGGACAGGCAGCATCTCTGGAGAGAAGGAATGGTTTCGGGTCAAGACCCTTCCTTTGATCAGTCTGAAGAAGGGTCTTGACCCGAAACGTCACCCATTCCTTCTCTCCAGAGATGCTGCCTGTTCTGCTCCAGAATTTTGTATCTATTTAAGCCAGCATCTGCAGTTTTTACCACACACAGTTTTGATTCTTAGCTCCCCACTGCATCTTCATTTATTCCTGGGCCCGAGACCTGGGGCAGAGCTGATTAGCACATGTTCACCTTCAAAGACATACCACTTGAATCTGCATTGCTAGACTGGGTGAAAATAGCTCAGGAAATGGGGCAAATGGTGGTGGGAAAAAACCCCTTCAATTTTGGGCTTTAGACATCACTGGCAAGGCCATTATTTATTACCATCCCTGATTGCACTTGGAAAGGTGTGGATGAGCTGTATTCTTGAACAATGCAATCCTCCAGTTGAAGTTACTCTCAAATTGCTGTTGAGCAGAGTATCCTGGATTTTGGATACAACATCAATGAAAAAACTGTTGTATTTCCCCAAGTCAGCAAGGTATGAGACGAAGAGGAACTAGCAGATGGCCATGTTTCCCTGCACCCAAAGTCCTTTTCCCAGTGTTGGGAAGTTCTAGATTTGGGAAAAGTGCTGTCATAGCGGTCTGGGCGAGTAACTATAGTGCACTCTTTTTCCACATTGGAGACACTCTGCACCAGTTGTCTAGCAAATACATAATTGACGGGTGTCAACTATCAGGAGGCTTTGTCCAGGATGGTGTCAAGTTCATTTGTGCCTTGCAGATGGTGGATAGTCAATGACCAAAGGACACCCAGATTCTGAACTGCTATTACAATCATTGAATGTATGTCACTGGTTCAGTTGGGTTTCTGGTCAACAGTGAACCTCCTGGATATTTTTAATAGGTATCTCATTGATGGCATTGAAAGTTAAGTGTGAGGGATTACATACCTTTTTTTTGGAATTGGGACAATTGCCTAGGACTTTTGAACATTGCTTGCTATAAGGGTATTAAAAATTCAGTGATGTCTTTACAAAATTAAAGATACAAGGGAAAGTTATAAAGCAAAAATTATCATCTGTTTCACGTTGTTTTAGGAGGCACATAATGACATAAAAGACTCACAATGTCCTACATACTAATGATTAATAAGAATTAAAAAATCATTTTAAAAATAAAATATGAAGTACTGCACTTTAAAAATTTGATTTTGTAGGCTATCATTTGCTGCAGGAAACCCAGCTTCTGACCTGCTATTCTATTTATGGTATTTATGTAGTATATTGTGGTAAAACGCCGCTTCCTTCCCATTGTAGAGTTGTATCCAGACGAGGTAATGTCATTCTAATTCATCTGTTGCAGGGACATCCATGCCTGTGCATTTTATAGCCATAGTTATTTGCTGCCCCTTTGAAAAAAACAGCCAAAGATACATTAATATATGAGATTGTTGTAGTGGTAACAACATTAAGAAGCTTTAAAATCCTTTCAGAATACACTATTGACCATCTTCCTTATCTTTAATTTATTTTCTAATTCTGTCTCGAGGTACGCTCCCTTAGTATTTTTATATTCCTCTGTTGTGAGAGTGTTTTACAGAAATGGAAGATATGTAAAGCTTCATTATACAGCAAAACCAGTCTCGGCGTTAATCTGAAGGATGGGGAACAGGTTATATAGTGATTAATTTTAGATAGTAAAATCGTTCTAATTACTTAAAAGAAGAAAACAAACCAATGTCAATTAGGAAATGTTGGTTGAGTAACATTTGAGATATCAAAGAAATTGTAACTACCTTAACTTTTGGTGTTTTGGTTTAGTGCATGCTGCTCAACTTTTGTCAGAAGCAGAAGCAATTTGTTTGCTGAGCTAATTTGCGATAAGACTTCTGATAGATTGACTGGAGGTTTGATATCCGCAGTGGGCATAATATGTCGCAGTTGTACATCGTCTGGTAGATTGCATCATGTACCTCGTTGATGTAGAAAACCTGCTGGTTGGGCACTGTAGTTCCAAAGGATGCTCGATTTATGCATCTGGCGACCAATGCGTGTGTTAAAGATTGCTGGTTTGAAGTAGGTGCAGGCTAATTGGGATGAGGAGCAATCAGGATTTGGCCTTGGCAACGCCCAACTGACGAGTATTCACTGTATGCTGGAGAGGCAGTAAGGAAATTGTGATGGTAGTTGGATAAGGTGGATCTTAGCTATATGCACAGGTGGTGTCTCTTGGGGGTTAGGATGGGTAATCTAGTTTACATTGCCACCCTTAATCTACATTCCATTCTTTGCGGAGTGTTAAGTGGAGTTCGGGCTAAGGAGAGTAGTCCTGAGAGACACAAAAAAAATTCAGGAAAAGATGTAAACAATTTTCCTTTGTGGGTTGTCGGGTTAGGGGGGGGAAAGGGAAGAGGGAGGGGGGGCGTGAGAAGGCGGGTAGGGATGTAGGGGGGGGGGTAAGAAAGGGGAAGGTGGTAGGAATGGGGGGGGGAGGGTGGAGGGGTGGGTTGGGAAGGGAGGGGGAAGGGGTGGGGGCACAGGGGGGGAGGGAGGAGGGGCGGGCGGTGGAGAGGGTGGGGAAGGGTGGGATGAGGGGGGGGTAGGGAGGGTGGGAAGGGGGGTGGTGGGGGGTAGGGGGGTGGAGGGTTGGTTGGAGGGGGGCCAGGCGAGGGGGGGGGAAAGTGGGGGGGTGGGGGGGGGGGCGGGAGGATTGGGAGGAGGGGGGGATTGAAAAAGGGAGGATGGTTGGGAGGTGTGGGGCGTTGGGTACGGTAGATGGCGTGGGGTTGACGAAGGGGGGGGTCGGGAGAAGGAGGGGGTGGGGGTGGGGTTGGGGATGGGGAGGGTGGGAATGGGTAATGAGGGGGGGGATGAGGGGGTGGGGAAGAGGGGCGGGGAATAGATAAAGAAGATGAAAGAGATGAAAGAGGGGAGGGGGGGAAGAAAAGAATGAGGAGGTGGGGAGGGTAGAGGGAGGGGGGGGGGGGGGGGGAGGAAGTAGGGAGGGGGGGGAGGAAGAGGGAGGGGGGGGAAGAGGGAGGGGGGGGAAGGACGCGGGAGGGGGGGGAAGGAATAAGAGGGAGGGGGGGGTAGAAAGAGGGAGGGTGGGGAGGATGAGTGAGGGGGGGGAGGAATAAGAGGGAGGGGGGGGAGAGAAAGGAAGAGGTTGCGGGGGGAGGAAGAGGGATGGGGGGGAGGAAGTGGGAGGGGGGGCGGAGGGAAGAGGGAGGGGGGGGGAAAAGATTGAAGAGGGAGGGGGGGGGAGGAGAGGGAGGGGGGGGGGAGAAGAGGATGGGGGGGGAGGATTGTAGAGGGAGTGGGGGGGAGGATGAGGGAGGAGGCGGTGGAGGGATGAGGTAGGGGGGTGGGGGGGGAGGAAGCGGGAGGGGGGGGGAGGAATATCATATTAATAAGATAAAAATATAATTTGCGAAGGTAAAAAAATAGGAGGTTAGGAGAAAAAAAAAGAGAAGGGGGGGGGGGGAGGAAGAGGGAGGGGGGGGGAGGAGAGGAGGGGGGGGAGGACAAGGGGAGGGGAGGGGGAAGAGGGAGGGGGGGGAAGAGGGAGGGGGGGAAAATGAGGGAGGGGGGAAAGAGGGAGTGGGGGGAAGAGGGAGGGGGGGATGAGGGAGGGGGAGGAAGTGAGGGAGGGGGCGGGAAGAGGGAGGTGGGGCGAAGAGGTGAGGGGGGGAGGAAAAGAGGTGTTAGGGGGGGAAGAGGGAGGGGGGGAGAGGGGAGGGGGGGGAGAAAGTGGGAGGAGGGGGGAAGTGGGAGGGGGGGGGAAAGAGGGGGGGGGGGAAAGAGGGAGGGGGTGGGGAAAGAGGGAGGGGGGGGGGAAGAGGGTGGGAGGGGGAAAGAGGAGGGGGCGGGTCAAGAGGGAGGGGGGTAAGGAGGGAGGGGGGGGAAGAGGAGGGGGGGGAAAAGAGGGAGTGGGGGAAGGAGAAGAGTTGGAGGGGGGGAGAAGAGGGAGGGTGGGTGTGATGGAAGAGGGAGGGGGGGGGAAGAAGAGGGAGGGGGGGGGAAGAAGAGGGTGGGGGTCGGAGAAGAGGGAGGCGGGGGGGTAGAAGAGGGAGGGTGGGGAGAGAGGGAAGGGGTGGGAGTAGAGGGAGGGGGGGAGAAGAGGGGGGGGAGAAGGGGAGGGGGGGGGAGAGAGGGGGGTGGGGAGATGAAGTGAAGAGGGATGGGTTGTGGAGAAGAAGGGAGGGGGGGATAACGAGAAGAGGATGGGGGGTGAGAAAGAGGGAGGGGGGGGGGATGAGGGAGGGGGGGGGGAAGAGGTGAGGGTGGGGAGAGGGAGGGGGCGGGGGATAGTAGGGAGGGGGGTGTTGAGGGGAGGGTAGGGGGGGGAGGGACAGGGGGGAGAGGCAGGGGGGGGTGAGGGAGGGTGGGGGAGAGGGGGAGGGGGGGGAGGAGAGGGAGGGGGGGGAGAGGAGGGGGGGAAAGCAAGAGAGAGGGGATGCGGGGGGAGAGAGAGGGGCAGAGGGGGGGGGAGAGAGGGGGGGCGAGGGGGAGAGGGGTGGAGGGGGGGGATGAGAGATGGGGGTGGAGTGGGGTGGGGGGGAGATGTTGGAGTAAAGGGGGAGGAGAGTGGGGGGTGAGAGGGTGGTGGGCGGGGGGAGAGTGGTGGGAAGCTAACCCAGCAAGGAGTGGGATCAATCTGGTGGGGGTGGGAGGGGGACACCCCCCCTCTCACACCTTCCCCCACTCAGGTTGATCATCCCTCGCCAGAGTACCCCCAAGTGCCAGTGATCGGTTTATCGCTCTGTCTCCCACTCTTTCAAAAATGCGCGCGCGGCCAGGTTAATGCAAGAGAACTCTGCCAGATTGTGAGTAGGGAACTGAGGTCAATTGTCCGTGTTGTCCGGATCCCAATGCCTCAGTGTTTTCATGTTTTGGAGTTGGCTAATGTTATGATTTGTTAAATTAGCCTGATTTGTATTTAATTGGACAAAACCTTAATTATTCTTCCAGACGATCCTTGGGGGGATGGGGAAGTGTTCATATTAAATTGACATGCAGTGTCAGGCGGTCTGTACAACATACAGCCCGATACCATTATTTCATTCAGTTAATTATTGGGGATGGTTGTAGATGTTGTCATTTGCCACTCAGAACTAATTATGTTGGTTTATCGCATGACTATTTCTAAACCCCCACCAAGCCCTCCTTGTCTTCAAATTCATTTGACAGGTTGAATTAGAAATGTCCCCAATCTCGTTGTTTTATTAATTGAACACATAAGATTGATATCCTCAGGCAGCAGAATCAGACAGGAAAGATTCAGATCGATATTTAGAGTGCTTGTTCAAAGATTGGGGCATTTTCTAAAGGAGGACAGAGATCTTGCAGTGGATATGTGTGAGGAGATTATTATTTGTCTTTAGTTTTAGCTTGAACCCAGGAGACATCTGAAGATTCAAAAGTTTTATATCAGTAATTGTGCTTGATACTTGAGTACCAAACGCGCAAACACGTAATGAATTTCATCCATTCCGGAGGTTTATTTGTTTTTGATGCCATTTAAACTTCACTTGGATTTCAATCTCATCAATGTTAAAAGTAATAGGGAATGTGGAGCATTGAAACCATAAAATTTGCTTATGGGTACGTTAACTTTGTAATATATTGATGTATGCATGTTGGTTGGTGCAACTCAAAAACCCAAAGATCTTTTTATCATTGTTTGTGTTATGTGATACCACAGATAAAAAATTTCATCGTACTCTAAGATCACATTTATAGATAATATGCTTAATTTATTGTTATTTGGACTTTGCATTTTGTAACGTATTCCGGCTGCGAGGAAGACAGGAAGAATAACTGAAAATATGGGGGTTGTGAAAATGACATAGGACAGTTTGTTAGGAATAATGAAGAATGGTAGAAGTCAAGAAAACTGATACAGGCTGTTTTGCGTGAGATATTTTTATGGTTAAGTATCTTATGTTCAGCCATTGATGATCTTCTTTGACACCAGTAACTAGCATCTGTTTAGATATACAAAGCCAATGGATGTAGCTCAAAATGTTTTGTTTTACCAAAATTTGTGTGTCTGTGAAGTGCCCCCATAATAGATTACCGCATTAGATAAGCACCTATGGACATGAAGTAAGAGGTTAGTCCAAGGGGTTAGATATGGGGCACTTATGTGTGGTGCCAGATTATATTGTCAGTGCAGTAAGGGCATAGGAGCAAGGTCCAAGTGTGCATCAGAGTCTTTTTTGGAATAGTTATTGGTGTGCACAGTCTAAAGCTGGACAATGGCGTGTTTCAGCATGGGACTACTCACCCCCCCCCCTACCCCACCCCCCCCCCCCACCCCCACCCCCCCCCCCCCCCCCCTCACCCCCCTCCCCCCCCCCCCCCCCCCCCTCCCCCCCCCCCCCCTGTCACTACGCTCCCTTGGGGCTTTGGTAGTCTCATCAATTCTCACTCCAACTCTCACCCAGTGTTGGGCAGCAAGGGGCAAACACAAACAAATGAGACAAATCGCATGGTAGCAACGTAGCCTCGGTTTAGTAACCATTGAGTGATTGATGGATATGTAACCAACTGTATCATGCATTCCACTAATTGAGTGTTCAGTGGCCAGGAGGAGCAGCCTGAATAAATATATGTTCACTACATATTACTTTATTTTCATGTTGTTACCATGGTTTAAAGTAATAAGCTTTTGTTTGCATGCTTAACCAGTCAGTGGTAAGACAATATTGTCTAACATTTCGGAGTCCATTCACTGTGTACAGATACATAAGGAAATAACGTTTTGTTTCAAGGACTACTCTATAGTTGTGTGATAGGATGGGTTTAGTTGCCTGATATCAGCTGGGTGAAGAAAACTGTTCTGAATGTGGAGGTGTGTCGTTTTCAACTTCTGTATCTCTTGCCTGTTGGCAAAAATTTCGCAAGAACACATTTTTAATTGCGTTTTGCATCTAATAGGGGGGGGGGGGGGAGGGGGGGGGGATAATTTGTGTAAGAACAAAAAAAAATTTCCCAAACCAGGGTCAAAATTTTTGCACTTCAAAATGAATGATTTAGGAAATAAAAGTTTAATACAAAAGGTAACTGAGCGTAAACCTGGTGAATCAGAACCATACGTAGGAGCAGGTTCCATAATAGATAGGGACTAGAAATAGTGTTTTTAATGTTGCACCTAACAATAGACCCAACTTATTATATACTTTCCACTTATAACAAATATTGCTGTAATATGAACTGTTTTGGTCTACGAAGTTTTTATTTGTGTTGAAGGTTAGTATCTCTAAAACTTAAAATTGGTTGATTATCTATAGGGCATAGGCTGATTGGTGGGTGGTGGGAAGAAATGTTTTATTTTTTTATAACCATGATATTCTTGGGATTTATGCCATAGTTCCAATAAGGCTATGTTGCTCAATATCCATCCAAAATATCTGAAGGTTATCCTTGGGAGAAACGTCATAGTCTACAGTTGTGGAACAGGTCTCTTTGGGCTAACTTGCCCACGCCCGACTCAATATTGCCCCATCTACACTAGTTCCAGTGTTGCATCAGTTTGCCCATATCCTTCTTAAAATATACCTTCTTTTTCCCCCAATGTACACTGTCCAAATTTTCTTAAATATTACGATAGTAAGACTGCCTCAAGTACCTCCTCCAGGCAGCCTCGTTTCATACTCCCACACTCACTGTGTAAAAAAAATTATCCTTCAGTTTCCTATTTTATCTTTCCGCTAGTCATCCTTGTCCTCTGGATAGTCGATCAAGTTTCCCAAGAATTGGGTCGAAGAAGACTATCATTAATCCTGATCTTTTTTCGTCTCATTGGTTTTGTACACCTCTAGAAGTCCACCCATTTTCTGCATGCGCTCGCAAGGAATAACATCTATGCCTGATTAACCTCTCCAATAGTCTTAGGCATTCGAGTCCTGGCAATATCTCATAAATTTTCTCTGCACATGATTCTCCCTAGATGGCAAGCGTTTCTTTCCAATAAACATGGTGAGACCAAAACTGGAAACACAATACCTCATTGGGGGTTTCAATACATTTGTCTTATGTAACATAACATGACCTCTGCTATACCTTTTACACTCAATGCCTCTTGACTGTTGAAGGCAATGTGTCTGTAAAGCCTTTTTGGTCCACTCTAATTCGTCAGTGAACAACTAGTGAACGTGAACTATGCACTCCGTCGCACTCCTTGATCACGTTAAACATTTGGGAGTCCGGTAGCATAGCACACCCCCTAACAAGGGGATCATACCTTTCCTGTATCCGCATCAGGCTCCACCATATAGCCTCACAGACGAGCTCCATCCATTAATAGTCCCCTCCTGTCGCCACTAGTAAACATCCTCCTTCACTATTAATCGAAAATCTCTGGTGTAATGAGGGTGTGTAGAGTGGCATTGCTGGAGAAATGCAAGATAGTTATCCCTCTCTATGGCGCCACACTCAGGGGGCCCAGTGTCCAAGGCTTACTTATTTGAGAACAGCTTGCTGAATAATCCTTTATTCTCCTCCATTCATAGCGATGAGGGAATGGAGGAAAGCCCAGTGGAATTACGTCTTCAGCACTTTACCTAGTCTAATGGTGCAATGAGTAAAAGTCGATGGTTTTGCGTTTCTCATGAGTTAAGGGAGTTCACAAGTGAAACAATGTGCACTTTAATTGACTTGTAGCATGTATTTTTCTGCAAACAAAATTACACCATGTTGTTCATATTGCCATTGTACAATATTCTCATTCATGTGGTTACACAGGAATGACTAGTGGGTCATCGCAATGTCCAAAGGGCTCAAGGCCGCAACGTAATCCAATGTTCTAGACCTGCAAGCATGGAGAGCTGCTGCAAGGAAAGTTTATTTTGTGCAGAAATCAGTATTGAACAAGCTACTTTTTCAGGAAATAGAAGAGATTCTGTTCGCAATTACACCATAGTGAGTACAGTAGATTTGCACAGATGGACATGAAGTGATTCTTTTATGTCCTCACCTGGTTATCTTGGACAATTAGTGTCCTGTAAATATGATGCAAAGTGCTGGATTATACTTAGCGGGTCAGGCAAGCATCTGGGAACATGGATAGGTGACGTTGCGGGTCAGGGCTCTTCAGATTTATCCTGGCAGTTCCTTGTTCTGCAATTATCTATCTGCAGTACTTATTTCTACATTTTACTTGACCCGCTGCCTGACTCCACTTTGTGTTATTTTTTGTAAACCAAGCATCTGCAGTTCCTCTTGTTTTACATGTTATTGCTCAACTGTGAAATTTTCCTCAAAGGTATGCCTACTTTGATGGATACTACTCTTTGTCACCTTTCCATGTCTTACGTTATCATAGATGCAAAGACAATAGGTGCAGGAGTAGACATTGGCCCTTTGAGACAGCAACCATCATTTAAATGAGATCATGCGTTCTGATCATCCACAATCAGTACCCCATTCCTGCATTACTCCCATACGCTAGATTTCTGCTATCCCTAAGAGCTTCTTCTAAACTCACTTTGAATGCTCCACTGAATTGGCCACCGCGGCTTTGAAGGTCGCAGAGAATTCCACAAACTCACAATCGCCGTTTTTATTTGGAATAGGTTTTACCTCTTTTTCGTATCTACATGGCCTACCCCTTATCTAATACTGTGACCCCTGGTGCTGGAACCTCAACATGTGGGAACATGTTTCCTGATCTAGCGTGTCCAATCCCTTAATAGATGTTAAAAGTTTCTGAAAAACGATCCCCTCATCTTCTAAAATCGTTGAATACCACTCAATTCCCACCCAAACAAACCCAAATCCCCCGTACCCTACCAACCTTTATTAAACCAAATTTCCCCCACCTCATCCCACCCATCACTCCTATTCACTACCAACCACCTTCCTACATTTTTCCCCCCCCACATCTCCCTAACACCCTTATATTACACCCCATTTCCCATTCTCCCATCTCCCT